>QNUK01000038.1:2026088-2098588 GCA_013621035.1 Clarias magur
ATAAAAGTATAAGAAACACAGCATGGTGCAGCTCCTGAGCCCTTTGCACAGTTAAATACCCCTGATGACAATGAAGTGAACTGCCCCAAGTACTGCTGACTCACACATGCAGAGTCAGCAAACATAGCTCTGTCGTGCATGTACATATCACAGAGATCATATAAGTCTGGATAGAACTGAACACAGTGACGGATTTACTTCATCACTGAAACTGTCAGAGTGAATGTGAGTCCTGAACGTAGTCGATCAGCATAGGAGCTGTTACTGAGTCTGAAATCTGCGCCTTTAGAATTTCGGCTGAACAAATGCAAGGTAGCTGAGATGTAAGAAAAGCTTTCGTTTAGTAGCGTGCAAACTGAATGCTCCATCACACAATCACATTAGTTATTCAGTGATTCAACTGGAGCTATCGTTTTTAAAACTTAGTATCATATGTAAGGACTAATAAATTCTGGGACATGCTGTTACTAAAATATAATCAATGAGTTGGGGAAAGTTTTCTGATACTGTACCAACACATTCCCGAAGTGTTCTATTCCTCTTGTGTCATGCCACTTTGCCAGCATTCAGTTTGAATAAAATGAAGTATCATGTCAAATTTATTTATAGTCATTTACTGTATAGTTTTATTTTAAGGTTGTGGAACATTCAGGAAACAACTTCCTGTTTTCACTTAAGTTATAGCAACTATAAATATTGCTTGCTGAAATGAAAAGCCACAAAGTCAAACTCCTCTGTCCTGAAGACTTCGAAAGCTTATAATTATTTCTGACTGTTGCAAATCCTTGACACTGGAGATTCCTTTAATCACTGATTGTTTTCTATCATTTATTCATTTATCAAACGGCATATCCTATATACGGGAGCAGGAAGCCTGGAGCCTCTCTTAGGAAACTTTGGGCACAAGGCAGGGGACACTCTGGACAGGGTGGTCAATTTATCACAGGACACACACTTGCACAAACCACACACTCATTTACACAATACTTGCAAAATGGAAGCACCAATTAACTTAATTAATCTGCATGTCTTTGGACTGTGAGAGGAAACCAGAGTACTCGGGGGACCCGCAAACCCCCAGGCGGGAATCAAACTCTCAGCACCGGAGGTACAAGGCAACGGTGCTAAACACTGTGCCATCATGCCACCTACTGGTGTTTTTATTTATTTTTTTTATTCAACTTAATCAAATAAAATGTTCATTGTCACAAAGCATTTCTACAGAATTAGAAATTATGGAAATAAAATAGAAAATGTCCAGCAACAATTAAACACCATAACTATCAGTCTGTTATCAGTCTATCTGTTTTAAAATCCAAATAATTGTGCTTTAATATAAACCTGCAGTACTGTCAGAACTGCTGTAATAGAAAACTAATCAATACCTTCTGAGCTATCAGAATCCAGACGTTCAGATTCAGGTTATGTAGAGTTAATTTAAGGAAAAGCGGGATTCCCACGCTGCTTATAACGCAAAAAGCTAATCTGTTCAGATGCCTTTGCAGAGTTTAAGCTGAAAGTGATTTTGTTTTGTGCAATTGCAGCTGAAAGCTGTCAGAGATTTGTGGTTTGCTAGGCAGCACTGTGTGTATGATTTGTCTTCCTGCGTCTTGGAGACATCACTTTTTTAATCACGTATTGGTTTGATTTCTTGCAATAACAGCGTAACCCAGGATATAAAATCTCTATTTAAAAAGATTATTCATCTCATTCACCTGATTATTATTATAGTTTCATAAAACACAATTTAAAGCACATGAAAGTCTGCGAGTGCATAGTTGTGGATTGTTTAAAGCATTGATCTTATACCGTTACTGTCCAGTGATCATAGCCATGTTGTGTAATTCCAGACTTCCTGAAACTAAACAATTTAGAATCATGTGTGCATATTATGAACTAATCACATTCATGCATATCATGGATATTTTCAATTAAAATGTAAAAAATTTTTTTTTTTAAATCGGTTATTGATTTCTCTCGCATTGGCGAACTCACTGCTTAATGAGGCAGACGTGAGGGTCGGTAGGTCTGCTTACCGGACCTTGGCATGATTTGGGGCTGAGATACAGAGATACAGAGATACAGAGATACAGATGCTCATTCGGGAAACAAGGAACAGAAAAACAGGCAGTAAAAAGAGTAACTTGTGCTGCATTTACATTGCTAAACTTTTAGTTTTTTTTTTTTTTTGCTTATTTCTGACACAGATCTGATATTATTCCATGTGTGTAAACAGTAAATAATTTTTATTCATATCTCTATGCCATCTTTGAATGAGATTCTAACTTTGAAATACTCGGGGACTCAAAATTTCTTTTTCATCCTGTTCAGTGGTTACGCATCTGAACGAGATCATTTGACACTTATTTGTGGTCCAGTAAATCAGCTTAGAAGGATACAATTATCTAGAAACCATAATAATGCGACTGGTACTGTAAAATGGCACATTTGATGGAGACATGGGAACTTGAAACGTACATAAGCTGGCGAGACAAAAGAACCGATGTATGTCAAAAAAAAATAAAGGGTTGGACACCATGGCTGACAGTGGTAACTACTACTGTAACTTGTTTGAATGCACTTTTGTGCTACTGACTAAGGGCAAAGTTACATAAATCATTCGGTTTCATAACCATGGTTGAACAGTTGACCTGCAGGTTTTCTCAGGCCTGGTTCATTTTCAGGCTGAGAGGGCAAATGGACATTTGGATTTTCTCATTTAGACAGGAACAATGTGTGCTTTGTTTGTAAGCTCTTCCAGGAAATAACCACAAAAGACCCGGGCCTCGGTGTTTACCCCGACAAGTAGCTCAAAATGTTCTTATAGCCTTAATCCACTGCAGTGCACATAACAGTGCGAATGCAGGGAAGATATTATATAAGCAGTGTGGAGGGAGAGTTAAATCTCCTAATACAACCCAGATCAAATAACGTGGTAAGGAACCAACTAAGCTTGTGGTAGAATAAAACCTCACACAAGATATTGTATTTTCTAACGGTTATAAGAATGCAGCTGGATACAGATAAAAAAATATATTGTCATAATTTATATTCCATTATATTCCATTCATTCATTCATGCAGTTCATCTAATCAGCTCACCATGTGGCAGCAGCTCAGTGCATTGAATCATGCAGATACTGTGAAAAGTCATTTTCACATCAAACGTTAACATGATTATTTCAGTGACTTCAGTTCAGAAATTCAATTCAATTTTATTTATATAGCGCTTTTAACAATTGACATTGTCGCAAAGCAGCTTTACACAATAAAAAGAAGTAAGTTTTTATGCAATGTGTATGAATCAAAATGATCAGATGGTCCCTGATGAGCGAGCCGAGGGCGACGGTGGCAAGGAAAAACTCCCTGAGATGGTAATAGGAAGAAACCTTGAGAGGAACCAGACTCAACAGGGAACCCATCCTCATCTGGGTGATAACGGAGAGCAGAGAATGATCAGCATAATAATGTGTACTGGAAGTTCAGTGTAACAGGAGATGTGTTAAAATTTAAATTAAAAGGAGTCCAGTTTGTTCCCGGAGGCTCAGGTAGACTGTAGGAGATTCCAGTCCTGAGCTATCGAACAACTGAAGTCACAGTTCCCCAGAGCATCAATCGATGATAGGACAGTCTTCATGGAAACCATCCCCAGCCACCAAGCGCATCCAGGCAGACCACACGGGGCATCCATGTGACGGGATCTCCAACCAGAAGCAGGACTCCAGGACGGGTTAGACGGCTCCAGAGGGCAGAGGGGTCTGGATCACTGGCAACTCAGGAGCGAACATGTATAGCTCGACAGAGAGACAAAGAGAGGGAAAGGAGAGAGGGAGAGAGAGAGAGAGCAGAAAAGGAGAGAACAGAAAATAAGGAGAGATGGCAGTTAGGTATGGTCACAGTCAACATGTATAAGGTGAATGTATATTAGTGCATATTATTATAAAGACATATTATTTCTGAATTCCCAAATTTTCTGAAGCTCCTTTGCTATTAATAAAACAAAATCCTCAACACATGATACATTCCTGAAATCCTAAAAAAAAAAAAAAAAAAGATTATATTTTGAAAAACATGATTTAGCATTATGTCTCAACGGCCTGAAAAAATATATTAATGATTTAGGATTTTATTTTCCTTCTCAATAACAGATGATCTTCAAATAAAACCATTAAAAATTATTTTAATAAATTGCATTGTTTTTTTTTTTTGTTGTTGTTGTTGCAAAAATAAGTGCGACAAAAGTATAATTTCTTTAATCTACATTTCAAGGCAAGTGAGTCGAAAAAAGCAACATTGCAATTTAGGTTGCATTTTTAAGTTTTTCAAAATACATAAATCAAATTTCATTAACAATGTGGAAAAATCTCAGAATACTCATCAAGAGATTCTAATATGGTATTAGAGGAGGACGCGCAGTAAAACTGGTTACATATGAAGATCTCTGAACAGCAGTTCAGGATACATTCATATATATTTATAAATCATAAATATTGTGGAATAATAATTATGACAACTTTATCATTATTTCATCTCTTATAGCTGATCTATTCTTTGCTCCTTACCACCTCCTTCCATTTAATGATCACACCACCTTCCATAATCGCATCAATTAATTAACATTATTCTAATTAATTAACAAGAACCAAAATCCATGCATTCATTACAATTTCTAATTAAAAGGCCAAGTTTATGAAAAAGTAAAAAAAGTTTAGATCTTTTCCCTCATCACATACTGTATGCCATTTGTGTCCGACAAATTTTTTTGCTTTTCAGTAGTTGTAATATGTGATGGGTGATGTAATGTGCCAGGCAGTACAGTACTGTGAAACAGCGCCCTCTTTTAGTGAGAATGTAGTAATGTACTTAATACAACTTAATTGTATCTTAACTCTCAGCACAGCAGTCAGCAGATTCAGCTTTCCTTCTGTAATTAACAGGAATAATCTACTATTGTGTCTCCAGTAACACCAACCTGCTGAAATAAATATTTGAAGATGGCAGGAGTGAAAACATGATTCTGGCAGTGTTACAGGTACAGTATTTCGACGTCTTTAAAAACAAGCAGATAGTTGCATAAAATAGATAAACAAACAAAGCAAAAAAAAAAAAAAAAGATACAGTGAGCAGGACTTGAAGTTTCCAGGTTTTTTTTTTACATCCCTGGAGTTAAAAAAAAAAAAAAAAAAAAACCATCAACAAGCGACAAATTCTAGATCCAGTCTTCACTAAAAGAAAGCATCTGAAATGTGTTTACAAAGCCAAACTATTAAATCATGTGTCAAACGTTAAATCAAAAGGGGAGATTTTACTTTATATGAGTGTTTACATTTTCATTCATAAATTATCAAACATATCCAGATATTTAGACAAGCTTATTTTACTCAACAACCACATGCACATTTGATTTAATTAATCATGTTTTAAAAATCAAATGCATCAAATGCGACACGGTGTTAGTTTTAAAATATGATACATGAGAATTAAACTCCAATATGCTCTTCCAGCACGCATGTTTTTTTTTTTTTTTAAGTTATAGTTTAATTAATTTATTTTTACTTTCTGTAAAACTCTGAAAATCATTACAATTAAATATTCATCAGATATATATCTACGTGTGATTTTAACAAACAGCTAAAAGCATATTTTTTTTTACTTTATTTACTTTTTTATTACAAAAATACTGCATAATAAAATATTATGAGAAATAACATAATAAGTAAAATGTCATATAATTTGCCTTATTGCAAAGTAACCTATGTCAATAAAAAGCTTAGAGCATCTTGCCCTTTTAGGTTTCTCCCCCCTTTATTCAGGGCTTTTTGGAGCAGTCTGTTTGTTCGTACACGTTTTAGGTCTTGGACTGTTGGTTATTTAACTACACTAGGTTTATTTTTCAAAGCTTTGACTCTTGGTCAACCCTAGTTATAAGGTTTCAGGCTATTGTTATGTTGTTAGGGCTTCAGGTGTCCAGCTTTTAGGGCTTTGACTGTTGGTTACTTCCATTCTTAACTCTACCTTAATTTTATTTTCAACATTTTTATCTTTTCCTTAGTCCCAGTGTTCAGGGTTTTTTATCTTGTTCTTAGCACCAGTCTTAAGGGTTTTATTTCTTCCTTAATTTCAGTCTTTAAAGTTTGATCTTTTTTCTAGTACCAGTCTTTAGGGTTCTAATCGAGTTCATTCGTATCGAGTTTTATCTCTTTCTTAGTCCAAGTTTTTGAGATCTTTGAATTCTTGGTTAGTCCCAGTCTTTACAGCTCGAACTCCTGGTGTTTTGGGCTTCTACTGTTGTTTAGTATCAGTTTTTAGAATTCTGGCTCTAGTTCAGTTAGAGTTATTAGGGCTTTAATGCTTGGCTAGTCTCGCTCTTTCTGGCTTACCTCTCAAACTTTGGAGCACTTACGATTTTTCATTTGTCACACTCTTTATGAGTTTATTTATTTTTCAGGCCCATCGGTCATGGATCTGACATGCTTATCACAGTCCTAGGATATCTGACTCCTTGTTAAAACAAGTATTTACTTTTTGTTTGGTCTCTTTTAGTTCCATTCTTTAAAGATTTGACTTCTGATTTGTCCCAGTGTTTCCTCTTAGTTAATTTGCAGCTTGATTTACTACTCCTGGACATAGGAAACAAGGTAAAGGACTGTAAACCTTCAGAGCTGCATTCAGTCACTGATACAGGTTTTAGTGGTTCTCTCTGTACAACTCATTCTGAGTTTGATCACACAACTTACTGTCCCTGCTGTTTCTGGCATGTGTGATGACGAGCGTAGAGGGTGAGTGATCACACCATCTGCTGTCAGCCATTCTCACTGTTTCCACTGTCTTTTTTTTTTTTTTCATTTTAGCTACTTTAGTTTTGAGATCATGACATGCTTAGGGTGGCAACATGATTAGGATTAGCATCTTTTTGTTGTTTTTTACATGTAAAAACTTCTGCCCTTGTATGGTTTTCTATGTTGTATGTGGTGCAATATATGTTGACAAATGCAATACTTTCCATCTATCTTATTAGCTTTCTTTCTCGTCCTTTTCTGTCTGTCTTCTCTCTGCATGAAAGACTGATGCATTGTAAAATTAGCTTCTCATAACCAGCCAAGGAACAATGACGTAATTTTGGATCTCGTCTGCAAATGATCTCATCTCTACTGCTTTACCATTTTCAGCCATAGTGTGCGGTTTCCCTAAACGAGGTTGCCAGAACCTGGTATAATCCTCTAAACCAGAGTCCATAATTATTGTTGCCATAGCAAAATGTAATATTCACAACTAACATTTTATAATATTTATTTAAAGACATTTATTGGTATATATATATTACAATGTTCACATATTAGTACCTAGAATATAATTAATGCACATAGAGTATAAATGTGAGATGTAAGTAGATCAACTTTCTGACAGGATATTATACATATGTAGAGTAATATAGTGTACAGAGCTGATGTTGAGAAGGCTGGAAATTCACAATTTACTATAATGTTCTAAATAGTATGATGAAGGACCCATGGGTAATGGATAATTTAAAACTCACCTACAGTAGCTATCTATGCTAGCTAATGACTGTAGCCTTTTTCTATGTCAGCACATAACCCTAATTATTTCATATAAATGATGTAAAACTATGCTAGCTATGCCTATATAAACGATTCTTCCAATGGTTTAATTTATGATGACGTGAAAGTGATACACATTCAACAGAAACAGTAGTTCAAATTTTGAATTTCAATCTTTTCTTGAGGTCACGGTATGCTGTGCAATACTCTCTCACAATGCTGAGAGTAAAGAATCGATGCTCTGCAGTGTACTCTTTTGCTATTGGTTTTTGCATGTTAACTACAACAATTTTCATTTTCAGTACAGTATTTAACAAACTACATGAGATATCTAACACTTCATTAAGAAATAGTTGTTGTATTAGATAATATTGCTGAAGGCTAAACTCTAAACTAACTTGAGCACGTTTTAAAGTAGGCCAGGCTGAGCTATGCTGTTCGAAAGGCTAGGTGTACAGCAGCGTTTCCCAAAGCATGGGCCGTGGCCCCCTTGTGGCCCATGAAGGTGCTACAAGTATACTGCAAGAGATAATTGACATTAAATAAATAAAAAACTGTTTCATTTTTTTATTATGTAATTAGGTTTAGATTTACTTTAAATATATATTCATCAGAACTAATAAACAAAGTTATGAGATTTAAATTGTAATTAGTGATATTATTTCAGGTTGAAGCCCCAGTGCATGTCTGTCTGTCATTCTGTATGGCAGAATTCAGAAGAAAAAAAAATCATTAATACAAAGAAATAAAATCTTGTAAGGTTGAGTATCTTGTAAGGTTGAGTGTCTTGTTTACACTAAGTTGTACTTCTTTCACTCTCAGCCAAATACACTACCTGTTCGAGTAATTGAAGAAGTAGATCGGATTAAGATTTAGTGTTTTAAAAAACATGCTTTAAAAAATTCACTTATACCACGTCAGCACTGTTATGTAAAAAAATATTCAGTTTAGCTGTTCTAATTAATATCTATTGGTGGAGGTGTTTGTTTACATTGAGCAAGTAGCTAATTAGTAGCTCATTTAAAAACTCTATTATTAAATCCGGCATATAACTGTTCATAACACAACTTTTACTCCGCATTTTGATTTCATTTATGGTGCAGGTTGAATTTCAGGCAGATATCTAAGTCACAACTAGCTGGACAAACATACATACATACATACATACATACATACATACATACATACAGACAGACAGACAGACATATACAGACAGACAGACAAATATACAGACATACAGACAGATAGACACATATAGAGAGACAGACAAATATACAGACATACTGTACATACATACAGAAAGACAGACAGACACATATAGACAGAGAGACATATAAAGAAAGACAGACAGTCAGACAGACAAATATGACAGACATAGACAGACAGATAGACACATATAGACAGACAAATATACAGACATACTGTACATACAGACAGACAGACATATACAGAAAGATAGACAGTCAGACAGACAAATATGACAGACATACAGACAGGCAGACAGATAGACAGACATATACAGACAGACAGACAAATATACAGACATACAGACAGATAGACACATATAGAGAGACAGTACATACATATATAGACAGAGAGACATATAAAGACAGACAGATATGACAGACATATAGACAGACAGATAGACACATATAGACAGACAAATATACAGACATACTGTACATACAGACAGACAGACATATACAGAAAGATAGACAGTCAGACAGACAAATATGACAGACATACAGACAGGCAGACAGATAGACAGACATATACAGACAGACAGACAAATATACAGACATACAGACAGATAGACACATATAGAGAGACAGACAAATATACAGACATACTGTACATACATACAGAAAGACAGACAGACACATATAGACAGAGAGACATATAAAGAAAGACAGACAGTCAGACAGACAAATATGACAGACATAGACAGACAGATAGACACATATAGACAGACAGACATATACAGACATACTGTACATACAGACAGACAGACATATACAGAAAGATAGACAGTCAGACAGACAAATATGACAGACATACAGACAGACAGACAGGCAGACAGATAGACAGACATATACAGACAGACAGACAAATATACAGACATAGACAGACAGATAGACACATATAGAAAGACAGACAAATATACAGACATACTGTACATACATACAGAAAGACAGACAGACACATATAGACAGACAGACATATACAGAAAGACAGACAGTCAGACAGACAAATATGACAGACATACAGACAGACAGACATATACAGTACAGACAGACAAATATACAGACATAGACAGACAGATAGACACATATAGACAGACAGACAGACACATATAGACAGACAGACAAATATACAGACATAGACAGACAGATAGACACATATAGACAGACAGACAGACACAAATAGACAGACAGACAAATATGACAGACATTCAGACAGACAGCCGGACATATCTATTTTTACAAGATGCACAGTGTAAACAAACAAACAAATAATAAAAAACACACATCTTGGCATGTTTGTACGTCACTACAAGTCTACGTCACGGCATAAAAGAGTTGACACGCAGTAGAAACACAGGTGGATCTCCATTCGGATTTTACTACGTTAGTAGTACAACAGCGAAGACACACATATTGGGGGTGGAAGAAAGAGAGAGAGAGAGAGAGAGAGAGACCGTGTGTGTGTGTGTGTGTGTGTGAGTGAGTGAGATTAGCCCACGCATTGTTCCGCGCTCTGTATAAAAGGAGCGGAGGGGGCGCGCGCACGGGCGAATCAGCTGAGCTCTGAGCGCGAGGAGGAGACAAGGAGCTCGTGCGTCCGGTGCTGCAATAACGGGAGGCAGACACACACACACACACATACACACACACACACACACTTCCGCGTTGCGTCTCTTACCGCTCGAGCTCCATTTTTTGTTTCTATTTAAATGTTACACGTGCTGACGGAGCGGCCGCGGGTTTCTCTCTTTGCGCGCAAAGGATCAAAGAACGATAACGGATAAAGGAGGAAAAACGAAACGGATGCAGCACTGATGCTTTGTGTGTGTGTGTGTGTGTGTGTGTGTGCACAGTCTTTAAGGAAACGGTGACACACCGTTAAACCGGGATGTGTAGTGGCACGGCGGCGCTCAGATGATTCACCATCCCTGCATGTAGACTGAGGATTCCCCGGGCTCGGGTTAAACACAGCGGAACCGTTTACCAGCCCTGCTTCTTTCCCCTGTGCCACCGAGACATCAGCCGGCCCGACCATGGACGACACCGGCATCATCCGGCGCCGGCGGCTGCAGGTGAGAGAATCCATCTATCAGCTGCTGCACTGACGTCAGGCACCGCGATAATACCGAGAACCGCAATACCAACATACCGAGTATTAGTACACACTGAGATCAAAGAGCTATTCCACATCTAGATTTTGTCATCGTCCAGTTTCAAGGTTGGAAGTCGTGAGTCGCCATTGTACCCGGTTCCATGCTGCTCTGCTCTTTTTGCATTGTTCATATGAGGTGTCATTCCAGCTTGAAATATTATCAAGACCTTTTCTTCTAGGTCTTCCTCTGCCTCTTTCCCCTTGAATTTCCCCTCCTACTGTAATTCCTTCAACGTCCTCCAGGGTCCAGGTTCGATTCCCGTCAATGTGCATGGGGTTTGCATGTTCTCCCCGTGCTTGGTGGGTTTCCTCGGGGTGCTCCGGTTTCCTCCCCCCAGTCCAAAGACGTGCAGATTATGTTAACTGGTGTTCCCAAATTGTCCATAGTGTGTAAATGAGTGTGTACGTGTGTGTGTGTGCACCCTGCGATGGATTGAAGCCCCATCCAGCGTGTACTCCGCCTTGTGCCCTCAGTCTCCTGGAATAGCCTCCAGGCCCCCAGCGATCCTGAATACAGGTTAAGCGGTATAGACAATGAGTGAGTGAGTGAGTGAGTGAGTGAGTGTTTTCTAGGTCTTCCTATGCCCTTTTCCCTTTACATTTTTCCTTCTAATGGTTTTGTATAAAAGTTTACTATCTTGATATACATCCGAAATTTTTTTTCCTTTTCATGATATTTAGCACAATTCACATTTTTTTTCTCTCTCCTGAGATCAGTAGTGTTTCATCATTCATTTTTCTTTCTTTCCATGAAATGTTACGAGTTTTTTTTTTCATATTTCACTTCCATATCCAGATATGACATAACAGTCTAAAATTGAAAATCGTATTCAAAGTGGGATTTTCTTCGATGTTAGAACAGATTTTATGTTATTAAATGCACTGCGTGATATCTATTCTTCTAGTTACTTATTTGGCACATGGACACCATAGATTTTGTATCAGCGTGTAAATGCAAACAATTCTAAAAATAGTTCTACAATTATTAGTTTTTGGACCTGGTTTCAAAACTCCACTTGTAGAATGTGTCTCTGTATTATTATTATTATTATTAGCTGTGTCAATTTATTGTCAATGCTTTAAAAAAATGCAAATGCATAACATGAAGTAGAAAATAAACAGCCTGTTACGGAATGTAAGTGACTGTTTCTGATTGAAGGTCACACCTCCTTCACTGAAACTAACAGACACATAAGCCACGCCTCTTTCACTGAAACTAACAGACACATAAGCCACGCCTCTTTCACTGACACTGGGAGACATATAGACAATGCCTTTCATTGACACTGGCCAACATATGGCCCACATCTCCACTGACACTATGAGACATATAGGCCACGCCTCCTTCACTGACACTGGGAGACATATAGGCCACGCCTCCTTCACTGACACTGGGAGACATATAGGCCACGCCTCCTTCACTGACACTAGGAGACATATAGGCCACGCCTCCTTCACTGACACTATGAGACATATAGGCCACGCCTCCTTCACTGACACTGGGAGACATATAGGCCACGCCTCCTTCACTGACACTAGGAGACATATAGGCCACGCCTCCTTCACTGACACTGGGAGACATATAGGCCACGCCTCCTTCACTGACACTATGAGACATATAGGCCACGCCTCCTTCACTGACACTGGGAGACATATAGGCCACGCCTCCTTCACTGACACTGGGAGACATATAGGCCACGCCTCCTTCACTGACACTGGGAGACATATAGGCCACGCCTCCTTCACTCACACTGGGAGACATATAGGCCACGCCTCCTTCACTGACACTAGGAGACATATAGGCCACGCCTCCTTCACTGACACTATGAGGCATACAGACAACGCCTCCTTCACTGACACTGGGAGACATATAGGCCACGCCTCCTTCACTGACACTGGGAGACATATAGGCCACGCCTCCTTCACTGACACTGGGAGACATATAGGCCACGCCTCCTTCACTGACACTGGGAGACATATAGGCCACGCCTCCTTCACTGACACTGGGAGACATATAGGCCACACCTCCTGCTCTAAGACTGACAGATGCATATGTCCTGTTATTTTTTTTGTATACACTGGTTGGGTTAACAGATGTAAAGATGTGTTTGTATGATTGTGTGTGTGTGCGTGCGTGTTTATCTTGTATCGCACATTTCCGACACGGGGGAAGGATTGTTATCTTGACATGAGAATAATTGTCCTCTAACGGCTTTCTCTGTCCTTTGGGTCTCTTCACTCCATCTGACGCACACAAACACACTCGTGCACACACACACACTTGCACAGAAGAGACAGTTAACACCTCTGCCAGGCTGCCCTGTCACCACCATATGGCTCAGCACCCAGTCTCCAGAGAGCAAAGGTCAGAGGTCAGATCTATGATTTCATTTGTTTATGACACCACCGAGAGAGAGAGAGTGTGTGAGAGAGACATGTGTAGAGAGAGAAATGCATTATAGGGAAGTGAGCAGCTTGGTTAATGCCTTCTTCACTCAACTGTAATGATGTGTGTTCTTCTTACAGCAGAAAACAGATGGGACAAAAAGTCAGTTTTGCACCAAAGCACTGTTGCATTCTTGCTTCTGTTTGGTCAGAAGGTGTTGATTAATTGCGCATTGATCTACGTTATTGCTATTTCATAGTAACAAGTCATTCATGATAACTTGTACATTGATGATAAAGGTTAACATTGATGTAAGGAATCTCCAGTGTCAGAGGTAACTCTGGAAGATTTCTAATATATAAGGGACAGAAAGGTTTATAACTTTGTTTTAATTTGACTGTAACAAAACAGGCTTTTAACTTCCTTAGAGAGGACTAGAGGCGCAATAAATGAGAAGTAGAAATGAATAAAAAGCACAAGATGTTGGAAGTCTTGGATGTAGCTGTAGTGAATAAATGTAGTATGAGAGGAACAAAACACTTCCAGGTGTGCTGTTACCGGATCTTTGAATCAGGTCACATCACAGCACCCTCTTGTGGATTACTTTCCTCTTATAGCGCAACACACGTGTTGTTATTGTATACATCAGTCTGTCGTCCCTAAAGCATATCAGTTCTATATATTAGTGATTTTTACTTTTAAAAGATAACATTTGGAAAATAATGTGGCAGGAGTAATGCAGTCATTCATACGAATGAAGTCATATATATATATATAAAAATCCAGACCGAGATTATTCTTGAATGAAATTATTAGATTAATGCATGAAGCGCGCCATGAGAGTGAAACAGGACGTTTATGAAAGTCAGGCAGCGGGCATCCTGGCCAGCTCAGAGGATTTAAATAATGCACGTGCATACACACATTTGTGAGGGACAGACGTGACGTCAGAGCTGGTGTGACGTGTGGACCTGGGCATTTTGTTACTCATGCAGTTGGAGTGCTGTGAGTCAGTGAGCAAACATGACACCAGATTGTGTGTGGGGTTTAGATGAAGATCTCACTCTCTCTAATCAGTGTGTCTCTACTCGGTAATGCATTGCGAGAGGGGTATGTGTGTGAAAGGCTCAAAGGCATGCACATGAACTAACACACACATGTACACCCACCATGGGTGTGTCTACAAATGTCAAAAACAATGAAGGGGTGAATATCAGAGATGCAGTACATAGACGCGTATGAATTATAGAGGAATAATTCGCTTAGAGTGTCATGCTGTTACAGCAAATTAATCTCACACACACACACACACACACACACACACACACACACACACACACACACACACACACAGGGTGATGTAGCAGGGGATAAATGCTGAAGTTGATTACTTTCCCCTGGCAGCATGTGACCGAATGGTTTATTAAACAATGACACGTTTTTCATATTTAATCATTGTAATGACACGAAACCTCTGCAAACGTAACACGTCCATCAGGATGTTTGTCAGGAAACACCAATCGGAAACCCGGAGCTTGGATACCGGTGCACAATGAACTTAATGACAAACAGTACAGAGTCACAATGGAAAGACTGTTAACACAGGAAGTACTAAAACAGGAAATCCACAGTGGGGAATTACACCATAGCGAGAACGAGAGAGAGACAGAGAGAGAGAGAGAGAGAGAGAGAGAGAGAGATCTTCAAGCGATCACATCAGGGAGGTAAAACAGCAGCTGCATGGTCATGCGTAAATTTGCAGCTGATGTAAAGGGGGCAGTGATGAGCAGCGCTCGACTCTGAACGTGCCAACATCAAGCCTGGAGAGAAGAACAGACAGACACGCGCACACACACACACACACACACACACACACACACACACACACAAGGCATGCAGAAAATGGAATATGAATTGCATTTGCCTCTTTGGGTTTTTTCATCCAGATCGAGAGTATCAGTGGTCAGTGTGTTCATGAATCACATTTAGTTAATCTAAAGGAAAGACTTGCTCACTGTGTGTGTGTGTGTGTGTGTGTGTGTGAGAGATTCAGATTTACAAAACCAAGAGGATGGACTACTGACTGATGAATCATTAATGAATCATAAATTCTTCCTTTTCTTTCTTCCTGGTTTTCTCATGTTCTTTCTTTCTCTGCATTTCTTATTATTTTCTATTCTTTTTTGTGCTGTGTGAATGTTCTTCTGATGTTCTTCCATTTATTCTTCTTTTTATTTCTTCCTCCTACTTGTTTATCATTATTTCTTTGGATGTTTCTTCTCCTTCTTCTTCATGCAGTCTGCTTGGTTAGTGCAGTTATTGATTGGAGGGAGATCACAGCCAGTGATCTTCTGGGCTGAGCGGTTGTTACGCAGCAGGCTTTGCATGACCTGATTGGTAGCTCCGCTGTACCAGACAGTGATGGATGATTGGGGAATGGATGCCATGACTCCAGAATGGCATCTGGATCAGCGGTGTCTAAGGCAGGTTGATCTTCTTCACCTGCCTCAGGACTCTCTTGAGCCCTTTAATTCTAGAGACTAGCTCTAATTGAGAAATGGATGAAAGGACTCTCCTACAAGGGCTCTCATATTATAAACTCTACAGTCTGAAGGTTATAGCTGCATATGTAATAAGTCAAGTCAATGAAATGTATCCTATCTGCAAACTTTAGGAGCTTGACAAAGAAGCTAGACAGGAGGTGCAGTCATCAGTATATAGATAGAAGAGGAAAGGAGAGAGAACACAGTCCTGTGGTGTTACTGTGCTGATGGTGAAAACCTTGGTCTATTGTCCTATCTTAACCCACTGCCTCTTGTCTGTCAGTTAGTGAAGTTAGCGATGAACAGACAGAGGCTCAGGCACAGTAAGCTTGGTGTAGAGAAACTCTGGCACAATCATATTAAATGCTAATGAATAGGGTCTTAGCACAGGTTTCTTGTTCAAATTTTGCAGGATGTAATGCCAGCCCAGGTTGACTGTGTCATCTGCAGACCTGCTTACCTTGTATGTAGACTGTATAAGTTCCATGTGGGGTGAGTTATAGTTTTCATATCAGATGGGATTAATTGTCCAAGGCCTTTTTGGCCACAGAGGTCAGAACAACCAATGTATAGTTTTGCTATATACAGGTGCATCTCAATAAATTAGAATATATAAAGTTAATTTATTTCAGTAATTATAGAATATAGATTTATTACAAACAGACTTATATAGTTCAAGTGTTTATTTCTTTTAATTTAGATTATAATCGCTTACATCTAATGAAAATCCAAAATTCAGTACCTCAAAAAATACTATTCTATATTACTATAGTACAGTAATATTACTAGAATTTTTTTATTTATTTGAAACTACTAAAAAGTATGCTCATGTATTATACTTTTTCAGGGTCTCCTTTTGCATGAATTACAGCAGTAATGTGGCATGGCATGGAGGTGATCAGTCTGTGGCACTGCTGAGGTGTTATGGAAGCCCAGGTTGCTCTAATAGCGGCTCTTAGCTCTTCTGTGTTGTTGGTCTGGTGTCTCATATCTTCCTCTTTACACTACCCTACACTATCATCTGTGTGGGTTTAGGTTGGGCAAGTTTCCTGGCCAATTAAGCACAGAGATATCATGTGCTTAAACCAAGTATTAGTAATTTTGACAGTGCGGGCAGGTGCAAGTCCTGCTGGAAAATGAAATCAGCATCTCCATAAAGCTGGTCAGCAAAGGGAAGCATGAAGCACGACTTTGGACCTGATAAAACACAGTGGAAGAACCCCAGCAAATTGCATGGCTCCCCAAACCACCATTGACTCTACAAATTTTACACTGGATCTCAAGCAGCTTGGATTCTGTGCCTGTCCTCTTTTCATCCACACTCTGGGAACTTGATTTCCAAATGAAATGCAAAACTTAGTTTCATCTGAAAGGGGACTTAGAGGGCAATCCCTTTAGTCCTTGTAATTCATGCAAAGGGAGCCCCAACCAAGTATTGAGTGCTGTACTGTATTACATAAATATTGGAAATTGGAAAAGTTGCCGCTTAAGTTTTTATAATAGCCATTTGCATACACTCCAGAATGTTATGAAGAGTGATCAGATGAATTGCATAGTCCTTCTTTACCATGAAAATTAACTTAATCCTGAAAAAAACTTTCCACTGCATTTCATTGCTGTCATTAAAGGACCTGTTGAGATCATTTCAGTAATCATCTTGTTAACTCCGGTGAGAATGTTGACGAGCACAAGGCTGGAGATCATTATGTCAGGCTGATTGGGTTAGAATGGCAGACTTGACATGTTAAAAGGAGGGTGATGCTTGAAATCATTGTTCTTTCGTTGTTAACCATGGTGACCTGCAAAGAAACGCGTGCAGCCATCATTGCGTTGCATAAAAATGGCTTCACAGGCAAGGATATTGTGGCTACTAAGATTGGACCTAAATCAACAATTTATAGGATCATCAAGAACTTCAAGGAAAGAGGTTCAATTCTTGTTAAGAAGGCTTCAGGGCGTCAAAGAAAGTCCAGCAAGCGCCAGGATCGTCTCCTAAAGAGGATTCAGCTGCGGGATCGGAGTGCCACCAGTGCAGAGCTGCTCAGGAATGGCAGCAGGCAGGTGTGAGCGCATCTGCACGCACAGTGAGGCCAAGACTTTTGGAAGATGGCCTGGTGTCAAGAAGGGCAGCAAAGAAGCCACTTCTCTTCAAAAAAACATCAGGACAGATTGATCTTCTGCAAAAAGTATGGCGAATGGACTGCTGAGGACTGGGGCAAAGTCATATTCTCGGATGAAGCCTCTTTCAGATTGTTTGGGGCATCTGGAAAAAGGCTTGTCCGGAGAAGAAAAGGTGAGCACTACCATCAGTCCTGTGTCATGCCAACAGTAAAGCATCCTGAGACCATTCATGTGTGGGGTTGCTTCTCATCCAAGGGAGTGGGCTCACTCACAATTTTGCCCAAAAACACAGCCATGAATAAAGAATGGTACCAAAACACCCTCCAGCAGCAACTTCTTCCAACAATCCAACAACAGTTTGGTGAAGAACAATGCATTTTCCAGCACGATGGAGCACCGTGCCATAAGGCAAAAGTGATAACTAAGTGGCTCGGGGACCAAAACGTTGAAATTTTGGGTCCATGGCCTGGAAACTCCCCAGATCTTAATCCCATTGAGAACTTGTGGTCAATCCTCAAGAGGCGGGTGGACAAACAAAAACCCCACTAATTCTGACAAACTCCAAGAAGTGATTATGAAAGAATGGGTTGCTATCAGTCAGGATTTGGCCCAGAAGTTGATTGAGAGCAGCAAAGTTGAATTGCAGAGGTCCTGAAAAAGAAGCGCCAACACTGCAAATACTGACTCTTTGCATAAATGTCATGTAATTGTCGATAAAAGCCTTTGAAACATATGAAGTGCTTGTAATTATATTTCAGTACCTCACAGAAACAACTGAAACAAAGATCTAAAAGCATTTTATCCGCAAACTTTGTGAAAACTTAATATTTAACATAATACTTTTTAATATAAAAAGTTAATATTTGTGTCATTCTCAAAACTTTTGGCCACAACTGTACATGTTCATACTTTTCAGTAGTTCTACATTTCTGTGTTAAATATCTTTTTTTTAATTGCTATTAAGTAATATACATTTTTCTAAGATGCTGAATTTTGGGTTTTCATTAGCTGTAAGCCATAATGAAATAAAATAAGAAGACTCAGACCATTTGGAGTCAAAGAAACTGATCAAAGATGTCTGTACTGTACCCTGTATATATCGGGGCAAATTGTTCAGCACACAGTTTAAAGTGAAGAATGACACCTTGTCTGGTCCAGCTGCTTCAGTCAACCTCCAGGAGAATTTATTCAGGTCATCTGCCAGCTTGCATTTTTTCATGCAGTGAGGAAGTTTCCAGTTTGTTGTTTGTGATTTCTTGCAAACCTTTACAGATTGTAGATGAGTTGTGGGCTGAGAAACTGAAAATTTTCCTTTGAGACACTCGAGTTGTTCTTTGGTAAACTTTGGTAAACTACAGTATGTTGTTATACTTGGCATGGATCATAATGAAAATGTTGTTGTCCAGACAGAAATCTTCCAGGTCAGCTGATGACACTCTGGGCGTTTTCACATTACGATTGATACAATCGATTTACACCATGCTCAGGGATGATTGCCCTGCCCCCCCTACTCTCAACCCCTCTGCTGACCAAAGTTCACATTATTACTGTTCTCTGTAGTCAGACACACTTGCATATTTATACTCTCCCTTATAACAGGTGGCAGTATACACTTAGTTGGTTTGTGAGTTGCAATTAAAAAAAATAACAAAAAATGGAAGACAACGAGGAAGTTAACTTCTGCGCTATGCCTAATACTATTTACATTAAAAAAAAAAAAAAAAACGTCAAGAGCAACGATCTCACATGCCTTCCTACTGTATTAGCTATGACTGTGTAAGTCAGACGATCTGATTGGTGTGTGCTACATGCACACAGTGAAAGACATAGTGTTTAAAAGACATAGTGTTTAAACAGCGGTCCACTTCCATGTCCAGGTACGACTGGCGAATTAGTCTGTTCTGTGCCTGAGACCGCCTTTTCCAGGCAAGGTTCCTTGTGTTCTCACTGATCAAAATGAACCAGACTTTGGGTTAAATTGTTCTTAGAAATGATCCCTGGGCCATAATGTACAAATAACCACTATAAGCGTATTGGGCTGTCCTGTCAGGGCAGGACAGTAGATCTTTGACATCCTCACTAATATCGCCAACTTATCAACATTCTCACTACAGTTTGGCACATTTTAAGCTTTTGCCTATATGTTGGAATTGAGTGGAATAAACACTGGTCAAAGTGTAGCAGTGGTTATGTATACACTGTCTGGCGGTCTAGGTGACACACTGTCTAAATTTGGGGTAGCTCATAGCTGAGCTTTGCCTTGTTAAAGTCCCATAAGACAGTAAGCACAGAATGTGAAATGTTCTATTTCTGCTATACTGCACTCTTCAAGAATGAACGAGCTGAATTCCCTCGGCTACTAAAACAGTTTTAAAAAAAAGTGATTCTAAATCAGGAGAGCAGAGTTTCGACAATATCCTGACATAGTTACACCATCCATCATCAGTATAGGAACACATCCTCCTAATTTTTTTAACTTCCTTGCTGCCTCTGTGTTGAGATCCATCCTGTACAGTTGGAATCCATCTATGTGCAACATTTTATCCTGTAAATGGTTGCTGGTGGGGTGCTGAAGCATATCCCAGGTCACAGGAGACATTGGGCATGATGCGGGGTACACTCTGGAGAGGTTGCCATTCCGTCACAAGGCACATTCACACTATGGGCAATTTGGGAAGACAAATGAACCATATCTGCATATCCTTGGACTGTGGGAAGAAACCAGAGTACCTGGAGAACACCCACCAAACTCTATGCACACAGACCCAGGAAGAGGTGGGAATCGAACCCTAGACTGTGGGTGCAAGGTGACAGTGCTAAACACTATGTCACCATGCCGCCTGTATAGGAATGCAGAGAACAATCTTATAAGTAATAAGATTAAGAATAAAATAAGGTTATCTCTCCCCAGAGAGAGATCCTATATAGATAGATAGAAGAAAATACAGGAGCAAAACACTGTGGCAGCCCTTTACAGTACCATCAACCTGATGAAGTACATCATACAGTAAATAAATGACATCAGGAAAATTTGTGTTTGAGTGTGAGGAGCTGATTTGTGTATTAAACCCTGTAGAGTGGTGAAAGTTAACCCTGCATGTGAAGAGGTGCTTTAGACTATATATAATCCATTATTATATCCATCATCGATATATAAGACTGTGTTTATATCCCTTTACTTTCTGCATGTTTTATTTTCATTTGTCCAGACACGTTTGTTCATTTATATATATATATATATATATATATATAAAGTCATAATTATAAAACACTTCAGTCTGTAATGTGAAGTGAAGTGGCAGACCGGGTGTGTGTGTGTGTGTGTGTGTGTGATCAGTGGTGAACAGAGTGTCTCACTGAGCTCTGTCTTCCCTCAGAGTGAACATGTCTCCGAGGCTTTTCTGTGTGGAGTACAGCAGACATACACACACAGGGATTTTAGAAATAAACCTCTCAGTGACTGTGAGTCACAGGACACACACTGGATGCGTCAGAGCAGCAATGATGAATGGAAAACAGAAACTGTGCCCATACACACACACATACACACACACACACACACACACACACACACACACACACACACACACACACACACACACATTGTTCATGTTTGTGTGGCATGTCATTGCTGTCCGTGGTGCTGAACGTATACCAATGAGCGACACACTCTCTTACTGTACTGACCACACTAATTGTGTGAACGACTCATTAAATATGTCACATGATTGAACAAAAATGACGAAAACTGTGAATCTCTGAGCACTACAGAGAGATAAGCACAGGATGTTTACACCTCTCTTTCTGTCTGTCTCTCTCTCTGTGTCTCTGACAAGGTCCTGGGGGATCTCATTTACTAACACTTGGTTTTAGTCCCACAGAGAGCAGGAGAGAGACATGCTCACGGAGAAAAAGAAAGATATAGAGACAGAGATGGACAGAAAAATATAAAATAAAAACATACAGAATGGGACAAGCTGAAAGAAAGAGAGACTGAACTGAGAATATTAATTTGACACAGAGATAGATACAGAAAGTGATATAGACAAAAAGAGATTAATACAGTCAGTGCGAGTGAGCCAGACAGAAATACAAAGGGACAGATATAATAGAAAGAGAGAGACAGAGTAAGACAGATAGAAAGAGACATACAGTACAGTAGAAACGGACATACAGTAGCATAGAATGGGAGACCAACAGAAAGACAGAGACAGACCGTGTTAATAGGGTGAATGAGTGTTGATTGTCGATGTATCAGAATTGTCATTGTGTTTTATCTGATCTGATCTCTCTCTCTCTCTCTCTCTCTCTCACTCTCTCTCTCACTCCCTCCCCCTGTCCATGATTCCACCCAGAAGGATCTTCCTCTGCCACGTAAAAGCAGCAGGTGAGTGACGCACTCAATATCTGGAATAATTTTTTTTTTGTTTGTGTGTAGAATGACCATTCCGGGGAAAACCCCACCACACTCTAGTGCATTAAACACAGTTTAATCATCAACACTAATATGGTTAATAAACACTGGAGGCCACCAGTTCCGCTTCACACTGAATGCACGTCTAAACCATCACACACTCGCATTAAACTGCTTCGGCTCAGTAACAGTTCATTAGCTGTTTGTGTATTTATATTTACACACACACACACACACACACACACACACACACACACACACACACACACACACACACACACAGTGAGCATGGGAGGAAGGATCTTCTCATTGACACACTGAACACAAGACAAATGTGTGTGCCGCTCTATTTCTGGGAGCAAAAAAGGAAAACATTAAATATGAAAGAAGTGAGGGTTGGTGCTCCACCCTTAGCGTTGGTCACAAGCTGTTAGTCCAGGACAGTGAGCAGTGGTCTGGTGTAATGCTGTGCTAGCTAAAACTGGACTGCAGAGTGCTGGGCTTGAGCCAAAATGGCTTCCTTGCCTCAGGGAGTGTTTTGTACACCCATTCTACTAATCCCTTAATCTGTGAGACACAGTTAAGGAGAGACACACCTGCACTGATGATATTCACTCTCATTTTTAGTGTCCTGCCTTCACCCTTCCTCTCAAATATTGTGTGTTTCCCTCTCAGTCTCTTTCCGTCTGTCACTCTTCTTTTCTTTATCTGTCTCCATCCATCTGTCTGCTCCTCTGTTTTTTCTTGTCTCCAGCTGCTTGTTTGTCTATTTTCCTTGCTTCCTTTGTTTATATATCCCTTTCCTTTTCCGTACTCTTCCATGTCCTTTCTTCCCATCTCTCTTCCTTTATTAAAATTTCTCTCTTTCCTTTTCCCCTTGCTTTATCTTTCCTGATCCGTTTAGCTTTCCCTCCATATCTCCCCAGGTCAGTCTGCATCTGTCACTCTGTGAAGGAGTGTGACGTGGAGATGTTCTGCCCCAGGCGGGTTAGTTATGTCACTCAGAACTTTCTGGGCGTGTGAGCACTGCTTCATGTTTAGGAAACAGCTTTGATATTTGTTTTGATCACTGGTGGAGATGATGGTGGTGAAGGTGGAGGTGTACCTGGCCGTGGTGCTGTTGGGGACCTGCAGGCTAAGACACGCATAATTTTACACTATAACATTAAAATCCACCTGCCTAATATATTGTAGGTCCTCCTGTGCCAACAAAACAGCTCTGGTATCTGGCACAAGCACATTCGCAGCAACTCCTTTATATCCGGATATGAGGTGGGGCCTCCATGGATCTGACCTGTTTAATCAGCACAACCCACAGACAATAAGTCAGAGATCTGGGGAATTTGTAGACAGATTTAACACATTGAACTCTCTGTCATGTAGCACAAACCATTCCTTAACCATGTGTGCAGTGTGTCAGGGTGCATTATCCTGCTGAAAGATGACACTGCCATCAGGGAACACTGTGTGTAAAGAAGTGTAACTTGGTTAGCAACAATGTTTAGTTTGGTGTCAAAGTATGACTATCACACCACCTCCACTGGCTTGTCTTCTTCAAATCGTGCATCCTAGTGCCATCTGTTCCACCAGATGTGATCCACCAGATCAGGCCACCTTTTCTTTTGCAGTGTAGTCCAGTTCTGATGCTCATGTGCTCTTTGTAGAAGCTTACATCAACACTAACAATGGATTCACACTCACCATGAGCTCATTCTGACAGCAGTGAATAAACCCGAGTGTGAGCTGTTAGCGTGATCTCATATTAATTAGCAGCGATAACTCGGATCCATTGTTAGCGTCTAGATACACAGCACTTTGGAACTTTGTCTCACTTGTATTTGTGTTTGTATGACAAAACAAGCTCTTTGCAGCACTGTGGTTCTTTTGCTCTTTTCAAATTTTTTTATTCCCTTAGGGCTATGAGCGTCCAGATAATGGACTCACAGTTCAGGAAATCCTTCATAAATTTTAAATGGGATTTAAATGAAGAGACTTGATCTTAACTCGTCTGTTTTTAGAAACTAGTCTTGAGTCATTGCTGTAGGGTTGGGGTTGTTGTCCGGTTGAAGCCCTCTGTCTTCTCCCCAAACTCTGTTTCTTATCCAGTGGGAATATATTCTAATCTGACATGTACCGATGCATCGCTCCAGTCAGGGTTCATAACATGTAATGGCTCAGTGTAGAATAAGCCCAATGTTTTGCTGCTCTCACCTAACCATGGAGGTGATGGTGTTCTTGCTGTCAGACACACAACCTTTCTTTCTCAAAAACATGATGAGCTGTACTATAAATATACATTTTTAGGGGTATACATATCAATAAAACACAAGTTAGTGCAAATCTTCTAGTAAGTTCTGTCCAAGAAAATATCTCTCTTTGTCCTCACTTTTTCTGTGTCAGAGGAGACTGAGGGGGAAGGAAATTGCATTTGGACTTTGCCTCCCTCTCGCTCTCTCTCTCACACACACACACACACACACACACACACACACACACGAAATCCAGCATCCTCACACTCACACACAAGTGCCGACTCTTCTTCTCCCAACAGTGACAGATGAAAAGTGGAGATGGCATAAGAGCTAGTTGCATAACATACTTACAGAGACTCTGAGTTCTACCTCGATGACTCTCTTTCCACCTCAGAGAGCATCTGTGCTTTGCTGTATATGAGAGTACATGTGTGTGTGTGTGTGTGTGTGTGTGTGTGTGTGTGAGAGAGAGAGAGAGACGTAAACATGTGAGCTGTTTTTATGTTCCAGCTGCCGAGCCAGTAACAGAAAGAGTCTGATCCTCACCTCGACCTCGCCCACTTTACCTCGCGCTCACTCTCCTCTCCCTGGACACCTTGGTAAGAACACGGCATCAACACACGCTCAACACACACACACACTTACATTTACAAGCTCTGCTAGAAGTCTGACTATGAGGCTAATCAGGTAAAAACAGGTAATAAAGCATGAAGCCTCCAGTTTAGCATTATACTACTCTACCAATTTATCCCCACTGCTAGTTTAGTGTTATAACTCTTCCCGTACCCACATAAGGTACATAAGCAGTGATGTAAAGCATTAACATTGTCTTTGTTCTGATCACAATTAGGATTTTTAACATGACTGCTATTTGTCTTCCTGTCTCCACAGGAAGCAGCCCGCTTGACAGCCCTCGCAATTTCTCTCCCAGCAATCCATCTCACTTCTCCTTCACAGCTTCTTCCAGACGGTAAAAGCACACATACACACACACACTATCTTTCTCCCTCACACACAGATAACATCTTACACTGTTCTATTCTTCTTCTCTCTCCTCCTCTGTCCATAGGGATGGTCGCCGTTGGTCACTGGCTTCTCTTCCATCTTCTGGTTATGGCACCAACACACCCAGCTCGGTACACACACACACACACACACACACACACTGTGCTAATGAGATTATTTAGATCATAAAGTGTTCTTTGTACGGTTTATGTGCCCTGATTGCAGCAGTACTGTTTCGTAATCAACTGAGAGAATTAATCAGGAGCTCATTAAGACTCTCTCTCTCTCTCTGTTTCTGTTAATGCTTCAGTCGTCCAGCTCATCTCAGGAGCGCCTGCACCAGTTGTCCTATCAGCCCTCCATGGACGAGCTGCTCTTCCTGACCAAACACTTCGGCAGTACCGAGAGTATCACAGACGATGATGGGGGGCGGAGCTCTCCCCATACACGCCCACGTTCACGCAGCCTTAGGTGCACATGTACAATTAAGATATAAGATATTAAGATAAGATATCTTGTATTTACTTTAGAATATGTTTCAGCACATAATTTACTTTAGTCAACGTTCGGGTTGAGTGTTTATTTTCTTTAATGTCTTCTGTCTCTGTCTATATGTTGAATTAGCTCATTCTATAATTTTTTTCCCCCCTTTTCTATGATAACTGGTTACTACTATAGTCCCGGAAGATCCGCTTCCTGCTGTGACAATGAGATCATGATGATGAACCATGTGTATAAAGAACGCTTCCCAAAGGTACACACAATCACACATATTTATGTAATGTCATTGCAAATGGACCACAGGAATGATGAAAAACCCATTGTGAATTAAATTATTTGAAATTCGGAAGCCTTGTTTGTAAAATCAAGCTTAAGCCATTGGTCTCTTGTAGATACTGCATAGCCATGTACCTTATGCTTTAGCCTACAGTGTAGCCTGTGGTGAGGAAGACCACAATGACTCTGCTTGGTCCAACCTGCCTGGTAGCATGTCAATTCCTACTTCTTCTTCTATGCTTCCTTCTGCCTCATTAGTGTCAGTGTTTCGCACTGACCATCTAGTACGATGACTTCTCTCTTTTCTGCGGTGCAGTAATTTCATTAAAATGTTAAAGTAACCGTTGTTTAACATTTATCAGCTTCAACAAGGTCCACTTAGTTTCCTTTATCATTATTTGTAGTACACCAAAAAACTTTAACAGAGAGTGGTAAAGACACTCAGCACAGTGGAATACAAAACCCTACTACTAGCTAGAGATTTGGCGGTGTAATTGCAGAGCAACACAGACACACTGATGCACAACTACAAATGCAGTAGGCCACTTGTGTAGCCTATGACGTAGATCCTGCGTAGATTTTATGCAGAAGCATGAATCAATCTTAATTCCAGTTGGTTTGAGTAGTGTGATCTCTCCAAATTGCGGTTGGGAACAGTTCAGCATACCCTACTATGTCCTGCTTGAAGAGGTGGGTTCAGTTTGACAAGGAACTCAAAATGCTATGATGCCACTTAAGAACTTGATACATTTAATATCTGGTATAGTAGGCGGTTTGGTCATTTCTTTATTAATGAATTGAGTGATTAATAAATCCATATGGAGAATTTTGGTACAAGGCATTCGTGCCTAGTGTAAGTATACTCTTAGTTAACACACATGAGCCATTTTCTCAGCTCCGCCCATCACTTAACTTATTTGCATATCATTATTCCTGGCAAAAGACATAAATATGGATAAAATGTCTCATAGAGCAACTTCCAGTGAGTTTCGCGTTGATGTTCTTTTAACGAAAGTGCAGTCAAGACCTTAATCTGATCTGGTAAAGGATAATCACTGTCAACTACATATGCGAATGTGTGTGTCTGTGCACTCATGTTAGGCGACGGCGCAGATGGAGGGGCGCTTAGCAGACTTCATTCACTCATTCTCACCGGACAGCGTGCTCCCTCTGGCTGATGGGGTCCTGAGCTTCATCCACCACCAGATCATCGAGCTGTCCAGAGACTGCCTGAACAAATCCCGAGACGACCTCATTACCACCGTCTACTTCTACGAGCTGCAGGAAAACCTCGACAAACTACTGCACGATGTGAGAGGGAGTGTGTGTGAAACCCTGTGTGTGTCTTTCTTCGTATGAGTCAGCAACACTGTTTTGCTGATCGTTATTTTCTGTCCTGCACACTGAGAGCTCTGTATAAAGACGCACACACACACACACACACACACACACACACACAAATATAAAATCAGCAAATAATTCCTGTCTGGTTGTTTTTTTTTTGCCATTCTGTCTGTCTGTCTGTCCTTAACTCCATCTATCTGCCTAATTGTGCATCTATCTATCTATCTGAAATATAATAGAAGTCAGAGTAATGGAGGTTGTCAGTTATTTGGGTAACACTAATATTTTGCTGACTAAGAAAGATTGTGTATTTCTCCTTGCTTACATACACCTCCTTCTCTGTCAGGCCCTACAGGACTACATTTACTTAGTTTTGCAAAGATAATACATACAGGTTATCTTATACAAACAACTCTCTCTCTCTCTCTTTTGTCTGTCTCTCAGGCGTATGAACGCTCAGAGAGCTCAGAGCTGACCTTCATCACAGAGCTTGTGAAGAAGCTCCTCATCATCATCTCTCGCCCAGCTCGACTCTTGGAATGTCTGGTAAGAGTTTAGAGTTTTTATCCCTGCAAAAACAGTTCATAAAAGATGAAATAAGATGCCATATTAAACACCACTGCATTATGGGTAACACAATGAGCTTAAGCATCCTGCCATGAGCTAAGACCTTGCTAATTTCCTGCTTGTTATTAGGCTGATTGGTATTTAGTATAGCGATCATTCTTTAGTTCACTGAGCTAAAACAAAGGAGGAGAATGTTAAACATGTTACAGAGACCACAGCCAAGTTTCACTTTGTTTTAAAAATGCATTTGCTTGTAGGACTTGGCTCTCCATCTCTGCTTCCTTAATGCATTGGGTAACACAGAGCTACACTAAACTCCTGCTCCATCCCAAATCAAATTGCACTGGAGACCGGCGTCTTTACACGATATAATGTTACTGCCCGAGAGAGCATAGCAGACAGACAGACCGAGAGGAACCAGCCTGTGATGGCATTTGCATTTAGATTGAAAGTCCTCCATGCTGTGTGTGTGTGTGTGTGTGTGTGTGTGTGTATAAGAGCGATCAGTGCCCCCCCACTCTGAGGTACTCATGCTAATAGCTCCCTGCACCAGTGTGTGATTTAAAAGTTCCAGCCTCTCTGTCTGACATTAGGATAAATGGAAAATCCATAATCTCTGTTTTCTCTCTGCGCAAAGTTATCACAAGATAAAGTAGCAGCTCCACTGCAAAACACATGAAGAGTCATAAGACTGCATTCTCCTTTTTTTCCCTTTTTTTACAGAAAACATACTTTACAGACCACAAGAGTGCATACATCAAACAATTGCATCATATTTTAGAGTTAGAGGCTCTAGTTGTCTATTCTGTTTCTTTTAATTTTTATAAGCTTGATGTGAAAGGCTCCTCCTGAATAGGAAGTATTGTCATAATGAAATATGTTCCTCTTTCTGTAGGAGTTTAACCCAGAAAACTTTTACCACCTGCTAGAGGCGGCTGAGGATCACGCCAAAGAGGGACACCTGATGAAGACGGACATCCCACGCTACATTATCAGCCAGCTCGGCCTGACCAGAGACCCTCTGGAGGGTGAGCCACTGAGACAGGCAAAAATACATGTGACATTGGAAATCAATCAGCCACAGGGTGATGTGATTAGGCTGAGTAACTGTTATCACCCTAAAGTGTATATTAACATGTGTATTAATTCTGATTACTGCAATTTGCCATGATCCGCGTAGAGATTTAGCACTTTTTATGCTGGATGCCCTTACTGACGCAACCCTTTGGATTGACACTAAGACTACACTGCGTTGTGCTAAGTTGCAATGTGTCAACAATTATTATATATTTTTTTATTTATTAGAGTAACACATCCTTAGCATTAATTGTCAGAGTTAATGTTGTGGAACCTTCTTAAGACAAGTTACTGTAGTTTCTGTTTGCGCTCATGTTCTACCAGCTCCAAATACTAGTTTCCTCACTAGCTTTAAAAAAAAAAAAAAAGATCTCTATTGAAATTAATAGAGATCCCAAAGAAATGTGCGCTACGTTGATCCAGAATGTAAACAGACGGCATACTGACGGTCAAGGTGAACCTTGGCACCAACAGTTAAAATGTTTGCTGCGTACATTAATGGTCAGTTATTTGCCAAAATCACATCTTTGGACTTCAAATCTCTTTCCGTTGTTCCTCTCAGACCCGTAATAGGTTGCTGCAAATCGTCAAAAAAACGATAAATTATGTGAAAAGCATGTTGGACTTGCAATACACGGACATTTATAACTACTGGATTAATCTTCCATCAGCTTTCACCAAAGAAGGTCTAGAGGCATATGAATGCAATTTGAACTCATTTTGTTTATTTTATTTGCAAGTTTAAATGTCTGACAGTGTTGGAATATAATGTAAATTTTAGTCATTATATTTGAGAGGTTCATTTGTCAAATATGTAATCTAATTCCATGTAATAATATAATCTTCCTCTGTGACCAGAACACTATTAAAAGACTGTTAGGGACAGACAGGAGCTGCCCAAGCTGCTGTTAGAGAAATTGAATCGACACCTTTTGACCAGTCAGAATCCAGTCTTTCAGCAGCATTGTGTTCTAAATACATGGACTGATATTGATGTACAGTATCTGATTTTTCAGAAATGGTCAATCTGGAGAGTTATGACAGCGAGGGGCCCCTCACACCAGAGACTGATGACTCTACAGAGGTCAGCAGCATACACACACACACACACACACACACACACACACACACACACACACACACACAGATACATATGTACAGAGTTTAACTTAAACCTACATGCAACTATTTCTGTCAAAACTATCAAACTGCTAGCCATTATGGAAAAACACAGTCCTTTGGTATTAAAAGTTTTATCCACACATAATTTTGACACACACACACACACAGCTTTAGAAATTAATGACTCATTTGCTGTCCTCCATTTAGCCTGATTACATTCCTAATCTCTTAATTAACTTCACCACTTTAGGGACCGGCCATTTTCAGAAGCAATATGTGTTGAATATTATTAAAGTTTTAATATACACATACATTTTCATGGACATTCCTCAGATGCAGGAGTATAATTAAGGAGTATAATTAAGCCATTTCTAAAGTAACTTTCCAAATAGCTTAAAATGCAGATGAATAAGACAGTCATTATTTTTCAGAAGCACATTTGAGTTAGCCCTAATGTTTCAGACTGAGGCTACTGATGTGAAGTGTTGCTTTTATAGAAGCTTCCAGAGCCTCTTAAAAGTAATCTTTATGCAGCTCAGACAGAGAAAATGCTGTGTGTATGTGTGTGTGTGCATATTCTTAACGTAGCAAGTGCTGCTCTGTATTTCGCTCAGGGGAAGATGAAAATGATGAAGCCTCCTGGAGAAGCTGATTTCCAGAACATCAAACTGATCAGCAACGGAGCATATGGGTGAGAAACTCTCTAGTTCCACCATGATGTGCCTATCCATCTCTTCATCCATATATCCATTTATCAGTCTTCCCATTAAGCCATACATACTGTATATACTGTATGTAGCTATGCACATAAATACAGCTATCATCCCTTTATCCATCATGTGCTGCCTGGCCAAAAAGAAATGCTGCACAACCTAATATTTCATTGGGCCCCCTTTGGTTTCATTATGGCCACACCATTTACAGTATTTCAGTCCAGAGTTGCATTTATTTCTCTCGGAGATCTTGTATTGATGTTGGGGGAATCGGACTGCTGCATAAAGCCTTCTCCAGTACATCCCAAAAATTCTCAATGGAGTTAAGGTCTGGACTAAAAATTATGTTTCATGATCCCTAACTCACTGTTTCACAATTTGTGCCTGATGAATCATGGCATTGGCATCTTGGAATATGCTCGTGACATCAGGGAAGAAAAAAAACCTTCCCTGGTCATTCATTACATTCAGGTCCTCAGCTGATTTTATTTTATGCCACCAGCCTAGACCTGACCAATGGAAGTCACCCCAGATCATACCACTTCCCACAGAGGCTTGTACAGTAGGCACTAGGCATGATGGGTGCATCAATTCATCCATCTCTCTTCTTAAACTGATACACCCATCACTCTGAAACAGGGTAAATCTGGGCTTAACAGACCACATGACCCTTTTCCAATTTTCATTCTCCATTCTTGATGTTCCCTAGTAATTTTCCTCAACACATTTATAACAGAAACCTTGTTAATATTCCAAACCTGTCTTAAACTTATAAGTGAAAATGATAATTGTGTGCCATGGGGACACGGGTTAATCTAATAGTTCATACAGACATTTGTTCATTATATTAAATACACACACTGGTAGATTTTATTATTTGTGTCTTAACTCTAAGAAGGCGTATAAATAATATACACTGTGTGTAGAATCGTCCAGGACATATATTCAATCAAATTTAATAAAGTTTTGAATATTCTAAAATGCTGAGAGTGTGTGTTTAGAGCGGTGTACCTGGTGCGTCACCGGGAGACCCGACAGCGTTTCGCCATGAAGAAGATCAACAAGCAGAACCTCATTCTGAGAAACCAGATTCAGCAGGCCTTTGTGGAGAGAGACATCCTCACGTTCGCTGAGAACCCATTCGTGGTCAGCATGTTCTGCTCCTTCGAGACCCGCAGACATCTCTGCATGGTCATGGAGTATGTGGAGGGTGAGACGACCAAAAATACACATACTGTACATACTGTACACACACCAGCCAAAACCATAGGAAAATCTATAGGAACAAGACCTAGTGCAACTTCTGAAAAATAATCAGGAGCCTTATGTGTGAACAAGAGCTGCGACATTACTCCAGGTAGCAAACAGACACACATACTTTTTCTTCAAAATAATTGAAAAAGGCTTTGACTTAAATAAATTAATACACAATTTCATGCAATCAGAAACCTCTAGATGAACACAGATTAGACAAGAAGTAAACACAGTACAGTTGCACACACTTAGGAAACAAACCAATCACAGGACAAGGGGCAGAGACAAGGCAAACAATACTAGCACATTAACAGTAACAGTCCTGGAACAGTAACACAAATCCCCTGACTGTTGTTGTTATTGCTAATGTTAAGCATTACAATAACTAGTTTCTTTTGTTCTTAATTAAACAAAATTGAAACACATTTTATACCGTTTTTTTTTTCCTTCAGCTGCAGTTTGAATAAATGACTTCAAATGTATGTTTTTCCCTCTCCATGATAAACATGAAAGACAGCTGTTGGGGTGCACTTGGTGGTTCCTCTTTTGCCCTCTATAGGGACGCTCAGGATGGAGTCATCCATCTGAAAAAGCTTAGCACAACAATACATGATCATAAACACTGCTTAGATCAATCACTTTCTAAGCAGGGTAAAGTTTTATGGCTGAGGTGCCAGATGGTCCTTGCAGGTGCTTGTTTCAGAACCTGCATGAATAAAAGATATAACAGCTCAGAGCTCTTCATCAGCTGCTTCCTCACAAAGGATGTTTCTTCATTATTTAGGGATATACACATCAAACTAGGTGGCATGGTGGCATACTGTAGTTGCAAGAACTGTGGCCTCGTACCTCCATGTTTGAGTGTTTTATTCCCGCCTCGGGTTTTAGTGCGTAGAGTTTGCATTTTCTCCCCGTGCTTTGTTGTTTTGGTGCTTGGTTGATTCCTTCAATAGTCGAGAGACATGTGGGATTCCCAAATTTCCAATTTTCTATTTGCATGTGGGTTGAGATGGATCGGTACCCTGTCCTTTTTTGTCTTGGGCTGGTAATAAACAATAGGCTTATTTTAAATATTGAATATTGTTGTTGAAATCGGAGCTCATCAGAACGTTCCTTCACAACAAAGCACAAAACCACAGTGTGTACCCAGCTTTAAGGGCTTCATATACAAGGTTTGAAATATACAAATGAAAACAACTGCATGTGTAGCATGTTAAAAATTAGTGAATATGGTTGGCCTCTGTTAAGATATTTTGTAAAGTGAGTTGAGCACAGAATGTCTCTGTTTAGTGACTGACACCAATGACTTTGATTTAAACTGGCTGCAAGGATTTGCTTGCAAGTGATAATCAGTAAAGTGATAATACCTAATAGAACATACACTTGCTTACAGTTAACAAGAAAAAAAAAAAACTTTTCAAATTTGATTTGCAAAAAACAAACACACACAAAAACACACTGTCCTTCATTATTATACAAAACTTGTTGTTGGTGGTAATAATTATGTGGTTTTCTTCATAACAGTCATGAGTGTGTCTGAATGAAGCCATTAATGTAAAAATGTAGGAAAAGGGCTAAAGAGAAACTTTCATAAATTTGTATGAAGTGTATACTGTACTTTTGTAACAGCAGTAACCACAACTCCGACTTATTGTGCCTGTGTTAGGGGGAGACTGTGCCACTCTACTGAAGCACATCGGAGCTCTGCCTGTAGAAATGGGACGCATGTACTTTGCCGAGACCGTTCTTGCTCTTGAGTACATCCACAACTATGGCGTGGTGCATCGGGACCTCAAACCTGACAAGTAAGACATGGTGGACTGTAGTGTGTAGATTGTGCACTACCTACAGTCTGTTAATTGTGTAACAATGCTTTACATTAACACTTCATTCCTATTTTATTTCTTCATTTAATTTAAAAAATTGTCTTTTTATGCTGACTTTCTCTCCCTCATTCTTGCTATTTATCTGTTCACTGATTATCCCTCTCACACGTTGTCATTCTCACACTGACACTTTTTATCACTCATCTCTGTGTCTTTCACAGTCTGTTGATCACTTCTATGGGACACATAAAGCTGACTGATTTTGGTTTGTCTAAAATGGGTCTGATGAGTCTCACGACTAATCTATACGAGGGCCACATCGAAAAGGACACCAGGGAATTCCTAGATAAACAGGTACACACACAATATGCAGTCATGGCTGCAGTGTAAAACAATAGGACTTTTCACAGTTACACCACAGCTGAATTATTGAGTTAAGCATTAAACACATTTATGTCCAGATGACCAACACAGCATGTCTGCACATCATTTTCTACCTCAGGTGTGCGGCACGCCCGAGTATATTGCCCCAGAGGTCATCTTACGCCAGGGATATGGTAAACCTGTGGACTGGTGGGCCATGGGCATCATCCTCTATGAGTTCCTGGTGGGTTGTGTGCCTTTCTTTGGGGACACACCTGAGGAGCTGTTTGGGCAGGTCATTACTGGTAAGAGACCACATGCTGGTCTATTCTACTGATTCACCTTTTATGTTTATGCAACTTAAACCAATATGCTGTGTGACGTGTGTAGATGACATTGTGTGGCCCGAAGGTGATGAAGCGCTCCCAGTTGATGCCCAGCACCTCATTTCCGCCCTGCTCCAGACCAACCCACTGCACCGCCTGGGCACAGGTACACTCAGACTAAAATAAGCTAGCTAAACTAAACCAGGTTAAGTTAACTCTGGTTATGCTAGGCACATGTACACTAATGCATTGTTTGTGTGTGTATGTGAGAGCAGGAGGTGCGGTAGAAGTGAAGCATCACCCGTTCTTTGCTGAGTTGGACTGGAACAGTTTACTGAGGCAGAAAGCTGAGTTTGTACCCCAGCTTGAGTCGGAGGAGGACACCAGCTACTTCGACAGTCAGTACACTCGACCTGTGCTTCGTATTTAATTAAAGTTATTAAAGTTTGAGTTCATGTAGCTGTAAAGTATTTACACAGAGTAATTTCTTTAATTCATCATGGCTTCCTATTTATTTTATATAATTTTTGCTAATAAGTCAATTATCTGTTTATTATTCTATATTACATTTATTGCATTGAGTGAATTATATTTTATAAATACATTTATAAAATAGAATAATGAATAGGATTGTTGTTTTTTAAATTAAATTGTTGAATTAAAAATTTTTATGTTTTAGTATCATATCTCTTCTTTCTCTATCTGATTTTCTTAGCACGTTCAGACCGTTACCATCACATTCACTCGTTCGATGAAGATGACACCAATGACGATGAGCCTGTCGAGATTCGCCGTTTTTCCTCCTGCTCACCTCGCTTCAGCAAGGTTACACCTTTTTTTCAGATAACTATCAATTTTTCTTTATCCATTTTCAGTCTTTCTCCTCATTACACACTTCATCATTCGCCTCCTGTCTATGACTAAGACTTGTTCCACATTTTTCCATTATACTCTACGTTGATAAAGATTATGTGTAGTGTGTGTTCACACTCAGCCTTGTGTGTAGGTGTACAGCAGCATGGAGCACCTGTCCCAGCTGGAGCACAAGCCTGTGGTGACCCGCAGGGAGCCGCGAGGTCATCGAGACGACCGAGCCAAGAGGGAGAGCCTGGGCAGCTTCACTCTGAGAGACAAAACATGGAGGACTGGTTCTCCTGAGATGTGAGTGGAGAGTTTAAATACATGCAAATGATCCATTACATTCATTCTCCTGGTGACTGAGGGCATTGCGGCTTTGTGTGTGCGCAGGAAGCGTCTGTCTTGCTCAGAGTACTCCTTCACAGAGTCCGACTTCAGTCCCCCTGGCGTCCGCCGCAGATTCTCAGCCCTCATTGACACACACCGTGTCACCTCTCCTTTAGAGACAGACACAGACACACACACTCGCCATGTACCAGTCAAAACCAGAGGGATGTCACTAGAGGGTTCTATGATGCCATCCGGCTCACCTGGAACTGTGGCAGAGTCATCCACTGTGGCACCAGTGGCACAAGGATTAGGTGTGTGATGGTGTGCATTACAATGCGAGTATCTGCATGGAAACAGTAACCAAGCATGAGGTCTTCAATGGGTGATGCTTTACTCAGAGCTGTCAGAAAATAGCAGTTTCTATGGCAACATCATTTTAAATACATTGGTCACTAACAGCCAACTGGATTTGCACTCTACGTTTTCCAGAATTCCAATTTGCTGTTGGAGAGGATAAAATAACTTTTTGGTCATAAGATGTGATTATGTTCTCTAGGTAAATATATCCCCACCCCCTCCTCCTGTACATTGACAGATAAACTCCTGAAACCTGCCGATGCAGCTGTGACCTCAACACCATTCGGAGCCAGAGCCCCGAGTGAAGTGGTTCTACGGCGAACACGAAATCAGTACCTCCCTACTGATGGAGAGAAACACACTCCAACCCGCTCTGGAGCCAAGGTCACAAAGTCAGCCTCTGCCTCGGCCTTGTCTGTCATTATACCTGCAGGTCAGAAATCTCACCAGCAGGGCATGACTTATGACTCAGTTATCATTAATTTCAAGTCTTTGCACTTTCTTATTTGATTATTTTTCTTTTTCCAGCTGTTTGTTTTTAGATTTAAAACTATTCATTTTTATTTTATTAACCTATTTATTGTTTCTTTTAGATTTGTTTTTAGATTCCTTCTATATTTACAATTTTGTTTACTTTTGTAAATGTTTTTTGTTTACTTTTAAGTTCTCAGTTATCTCATTCTATTATGCATTTTATGTTTTATATTTTTATTTGTTAAATATACTTTATGTGCTTTATATGTTTTTCTGCAGTGGAGCAGCATGGGACATCTCCTTTGGCGAGTCCCATGTCTCCCCGCTCCATATCATCCAACCCGTCGTCGCGTGACTCATCCCCCAGCCGGGACTACTCTCCATGCGTCAGCATTGTGCGTTCTCCCATTACTATCCAGCGGTCGGGGAAAAGGTACGGCTTCACGCTGCGTGCAATCCGGGTCTACATGGGAGACACCAATGTCTACAGTGTCCATCATATGGTCTGGGTAAGACAGCCTTTCTCTCTCTCGCTCTCTCTCTCACACACACACACACACACACACACACACACACACACACACATACACAAACACCTACACACATATTGCTTTAAGTAAAAACCAATAATTTACGGTTTCTACCATCAAATTGCAGCATGTGGAGTGTGGAGGCCCAGCCCAGGAAGCTGGTCTGTGTGCTGGTGACCTCATCACACATGTGAACGGAGAGTCTGTGCATGGTCTGGTTCATACAGAAGTGGTGGAGCTCATTCTGAAGGTACAGAGGCCTGAACAGACATCTGCTTCATGTTTGAATTGTTTAAATAGAGTTGGCATTTTAAACACACTTTGTTTTGTGTTCAGAGTGGAAATAAAGTGACCGTCACCACAACTCCGTTTGAAAACACATCCATTAAGATCGGACCGGCACGAAAGCCCAGCTCAAGGGCCAAGATGGCACGACGGAACAAGAAATCCATCACCAAGGAGGGACAAGACAGGTGACTAGCCCCTCTCCATGTTTATAATTCAGCTGTTAAATGTTTACGTTGCTTGGCTGTACATTTAACTTTCACTAAAACAGGACAATTTAATAGATTAATCTATACAATTTACACCAAACAGTATGTAATTCTATGATCATTTTTACCCCTCTTTTTTCTTTCCATCCTATTCTCCTCTTTATCTTATGCAGTAAGAAGCGAAGTTCTTTATTCCGTAAGATCACAAAGCAGTCGAACTTGCTTCACACCAGCCGCAGTCTTTCCTCTCTGAACCGCTCTCTATCATCCGGTGACAGTCTCCCTGGCTCTCCCACCCATGGCCTGTATGCCCGCTCACCCCCTGACTCCGCCCACCTCGGTCAGTGACTTGTACTATATTGTTAAAGACATGTCTGCGACTAGCATACTACACCTGGACTGCTAGATGCTTAAAATAACCCAGAAGACTGAATCCCTTTATTCACACACACACATTCTGATTATTGATTAAGGTGTAATGATAGTCTATTCTTTTGCTCAGAATGTTCCAGTTATTTGCTATAAAATATAATATTTCTACATTATGATCTAGCTTATGTTTAATTATTCTTGACCATAAAAGTGATTAAGAAGATGCAATGTTCAATTAAAGATGCCTCATTGAAGAGATGATGCTTACTCAACTCAATTATAAAGGCTCTTGATGTTCCTAATGCCTTCACTCTCTTGTGGATATTAATTTACTTTGGTGTGTACATTAGACTGGTCTATCTCTGGCCTATTTTTAATCCAACGCTATAAATGGCACTAATTACAGAAGTTCAAGTTCAGCCTGTCTGGCTGAAGAGTTGTTCCAATTACAGCTGGTTGAGGCAATGGCTGGACAAATATGTGGCAGAACTTTGTGAGGATATTCACCTCTGCATAAAAATGGCTAAAACTATTCTCAAGTGAATTGTAACCATCTGCGGCAAATTTCTGTACATAATCTTAAGGAACTGATCGAGCAGGCATGGATTGAGCGAGTGACACCAGAGTACTTAAAACATCTTTTTGACCCTATGGCAGGTTTTGAAGAATAAATGACTTCATACTAAATATTGATTGTTGTATAGCAATTTCATTGTGTACAATGACAAATTATTCTTATGATCTTGTCTTTATTTAAAAAAAAATGTGACCATCATTAAAACTTTGAATTTCACTTTTGTCCACTTTTAGCCACCACTGTACTATTCACATTAACACCAATATGTCCCAGACTGTTAACCTTGTGTTTGTAAAGGATATATTAGTAACCCACATATTATCTAATTAGATCAATATAAAATTCATAATCCATTATAATATTAAAACTTTAAACTTAAAACTTTAATACTTATTTTGAAAACATCTCATCTGACCTGTTGTGTGAGTCTGTTGCAATAAAAACATTTGAATAAGAATAAATGTAAAAAAAGTTTAATTAGTTTGACTTAGCTATATTATTTCCCAGTATTAATTCCATAGCATATACTATTAATTATTCCTATTAACACACTTACTAAATACATTCTCCTTATATAAACCTGGCTATTAACCTGACACTAACCTGTCGTTAACCAACCCCCTCCCCTGTATCCCTTTCTCTTTGTGCCCTTAGGCATGTCATCACAGAGCAGCTCTCCAGCATCCTCTACACCAAACTCTCCAGCAACATCTCATCACATGCGCCCGAGCTCTTTGCACGGCCTATCCCCTAAATTGCAGCGCCAATTCCGCTCATCTCGGTGTAAATCAGCCGGGAGCGTTCCTTTGTCCCCACTGGCACACACTCCCTCTCCGAGCACACCCAGCACCACACCCACTTTCCCTGCCAAGCTGCACTCCTCGCCGCCAATAACACGGCCCCGCTCACCTCTCCTCACACGGGTGCAGTCGACAGAGAAGTCGGCTCCGCCCTCTCCACAATCATTTGCCTCCTTCCCATCATCGGCAGAGAAAAAAGGTGGCCTGAGGAAACATGGTGTGGAGGAATACCGCATGCTGCAAAGCCTGCAGGAGATTGAAGGTGAAAACGCGCTTGCAGACACGCTCCAGATGACAAACAAGCTGAACTCTCCTTCTGTCCCTGGCTCAACACTACGGAAAAAGGACAAATCGTCTGAAGGAACAGGGGCAACAGGTTCTTCTAAAACCCATGATTCCATTAAAGCCTTAAATACAGCAATCTGTGAACCTGCAAAGCAAGATAAATTTGCACCAAAGACCTCAATCATGCAGGATTCAATCCCTGAAGTGAAAGAAAAACCTGGAGGAAAGATTCCATTACTGAGCATAGGAACCACTGTGCCGAAAACACCAGATTGGCATGGTGAGGGTGGAAAAGAGCGAGAAAAAGGAAAAGCAGCTTGGGAGAATGACTCAAAAGCTAAATCTGGGCTTGTGGAACTTGGAAAGTCTGTGAAAATCCCCCAAACTGTAGAGGTTAGAATGGAAGTAAGAGGTGGAAGCGGCGAGTGCAAGGCTAAAGCATCACCACCTCCAATGACAGAAACAGGAGTGCTCCAATTAAAATCCAAACAGCAGAAGAGTTCAGTCCATTCCGGGTCTATCCGCACCCTCCGAGATGAGCGCTCTCACTTGGAGGTTTTAGAGGAAAGCCCAGCTTCCCCTTCTCCCTCCACTCCATCTCCCAGCACCGGCAAATCCCGTATTGTCTCCCCTGGTGACCGCTCGAGCTTTGTCACTCAGCTCACCAGTGTGGCAAAAACTGTGCTTGGGCCCATGAAACTGGGATCACAGGACGGGGGGAAGGGAAAGGACTCAAGCACCAAAACAAGCGAGGACAAGCGCTCCGGGACGCTGGGAAAATCTGAGGCTTCATCTGGGGCCTGGCGCATAGCTACAGGAACATGGCCTGGCCCAGGATCCTCCAAATCAAAGAGCTCTAACAAGCATTCCTGAACTTCCTGTTTGTAACGTCTAGAGGAGATGTGTTGTAAGTGACACTTTAGCGATGACCTAATACTTCCACAACCACCAAATCAACATGTATCCAAAATTTTAAAAAAGGTGCTCTCAATCAGTTGTCCTTAGATGCGTGTATGTGTATAGACAGTTTTAAAAGCTGTAGTATGTAACTTTTAAGGACTTGCAGAACATACTGAAAAATTGGCAGTAGTGAGTACCATACTTGTTTACATTCAAGTAGTATTAAAGTAATGCCCAGGGTTGTGGTGTTGAGTCATGATGACTTTTCACTTTTCCGAGTCCAAAACAACTAGTTTACTGTTTTAGGCTTTCAGGCCTAAGACATACTGATTTTGCCAAGTTCAATAATGGGTGGATCTGAAGCAAGATTTAAATAGCCGGCCACAAATTTGTATAAATGATCATTTTGAAAATCGTTAGTTAGCCAGCAAATGTAGCTAAATGGTTAAATATGCAATATTGAAACTATATTTATTAAAGTAAAAGTTATATACTGCAGCTTTAATGTCAATTTAACACCAAAATATAGTACACATAAAAAAACAAAACAAAACAAAAAAAAGCGCTGTCTGCGTAGCTGCATGCTAAATATCGTGAAAAGACTAGAAATTCATAGAAAATATGATATTTAAAAAATAAATAAATACTACGCAAAGACCTGATGCTAGTGAACATTGTACAAATGCGATTGTCATAACTGCCCGGTCTCTATAGCAACAGCATGTCAGTGATGTCATATCAAATGCTCTCGACTGTGATGGATAGCAGAACCTGTCAGTTATCTTTCCTATAGCAAAATGGCAAATAAATAAATTTCAGCATACTTGAAGATGCAAAATGCACAATCTGAGGTTTGATAATAAAACGGAATGAACGCAATGCTTTATTTCAGCACATACAATTGTACACATCTGATTGGTCCTGCAACATTCTGAGCTTGATACTGATCTGTTTCTGTGACAACCCCACCGACAAACCCAAGGAAGTGTGAGGCGTAAATGAAGTGTTTATAGTCCCAGAGAATGTGAAGTAAAATGCATGTATAACACCACAGCTGGGGATTAACTACACAACTTTCACAATCCTAAAAGATTCTGAAAAGACTGAGAGTATGCTTTTTTTTTTCAAACAAAAAAAAACATGGATGCAAGATAGGCAGCAGCAGTGTTATGGAGCTTTTACAAGAGACATAATTGATTTACCATTTTCCCACTAGACAGCATTTATGTTATTATTATCCACCATTCTTGGGTACACTTGTGTATTTCCACCCTCCGATACAACAGGTGGCAGTATGCATGTAGTTGGTTTCTGAGCCCCAAGTAAACACAACGAAATAAAAAAAAAAAAAAAAAGGATCTTAAACTTCACACTATGCCTAATATTTATATTTAGAAAAATTCTCAACAGTAACGCTCTCATGTGCCTTCCTACTTTATCAACTTTGGCTGTGTAGGTCAGAGGAGATTTTGATATACTTGATATACTGCGACTCATGTCGGGAAGAGTCTGTTCTCAGTCTGTTCTCCCCTCACACTTGCCAATTCTTGTCTGTAACCCTTACACGCTTACAGATTTCTGTGCCAACTTGCCATGCCAACTGGCCACAAATTGTGCTAACTGGTGCAGAACAGGTTATATTCTGCATGAATTTGAATCCTGTAAAAAATCCTGTCTAAAGTTGTGTAGTGTATCCCCAGTTTAAGTGTTCTATTGAAACTCTTGTTTCAGGGGACACGGCGTAACATTCTAATAAACACCCTTGACTGATAACCCCTTCTACAACTGCTTAAAACTCCCATGAATTAAGACCATTCAAATTACCAATGATAAAACTGCCATTGCGGCAAAATCTCTAATTTAATGCATGAGCTTTCTGTTTATAAAGTTAGCTTTCACTCATTAGGTTATCTTTCTTTCCCTAAGCTCTGTCTCACAGATTAGCTGTTTAAAGTAGTTTTCCCTCTCTATGGTTAGCATTATCTGTCTAATGCTAGCCTTCTCTCTCTCGCTCAATGGCTAGCTTTTATTTATTAGTTGGAAAGAATTTAGACAGTTTAAGTATGGACAAATTCTTGGAATGAAATCAGTGTGCGCAGGACATCTGATACCAGCCTTAGTGAGATTAGTTCTGCCCACTTCACATCACTCACTGATTAGTACAGTGGAACCTTGGATTATGAACATAATTCGTTCCAGAAGCGGACACTTGTAAACCAAATAATATTTTTCCATAAGAAATAATGGAAACACAGTTCCATTGTTCCACAGCCCAAAAAAATAAACACATAAAAATAATCAATATAAAATATAAAGTAAAAATAAAACCAATTAACCTGCACTTTACCTTAAAAAAAAAATCCCAACAGATAAGTGTTTCTGTATGTCCGCGCAGGCGCCGTGTGTGTGTGTGTGAAACTAAAGTAAGAGGAGAGGAGGTATGAGCACCTCCCCTCTCCCTCTTCTCGTCTTACACAGTAACCCTCCCTCATCTATTACTTGTGATTCACACACATGTGCACACATAATGGAAACACTTTTTTTATCGGGAAAATAAACAAGAAATCTCTCTAATGACACTAGAATGAGCAACACACTAACAGAATCTCTGTTGTAGAGTAAAAATAAAACAAATTAACCTGCACTTTACCTTAGAAAAGAATCACGACAGAGCAGTGTTTCTGTGTAGAGCAGTGTGTGTGTGTGTTGCACATGGTCACAGTGTTATAGTAAACAGTACACTCGTGTACGGATGTTGATTATACCAGTGAGATACGAGCACTAAGCCCAAGCAGGGGAGACGTTTACCCACAATTCCGCAGCGCAAGAGAGAAAAAAACTGTTGGCTCAGTTGTGGTCACGTGAAGTGCATGCGTGATACATGATACTCTGTAAACCAAGACTTGTTCATTTTTCAAATCAAAATCTATTAAAAATCTTTGCTCGTCTTGTGGAACATTCGCAAACCATGTTACTCGCAATCCGAGGTTCCACTGTAGTTTCTACTTTAGATGATGACCTGATTAAAACATGAACCTCTTTTTATACCACAGTGCTGTTGAAGTCAAAATTGTGATTCATTTTCTACAACACAAAATCAGTTTGCTAGGTCTAACATTAGTGTTTTTATAGTAACAGCTCACTCACAGGTAGTTGTACACCATCACACCGTCCCTGGCACTGATTATTTTGCCTTACTTAGAATTGCAGATTGTGATTCTCTGGGCCTTTAATCAACCAATGTGGAGACGAAATGATAGAACAATGTTAACTTAAAAATATTGAAAAATTTAGGAACTTGAGTGTGCGTTAAACTCTTCCTACATATGCAATGACAACTTTGTGTGTATTTGAACACATATTGTTTTGACATCTTTTTCTTTAATATTTCTTACTTGACTACATTTTATACTTTGTGTGTGTGTGCGTGTGTATGTAGATGTGATTTCAGACAGTTAGTAAGTGGCAAATAATGTTGAGATTTGCTTGTTTACACTGAGTATCGCTCTGCTTCTTAGCTGACATGCAGAATGTTCCATCATGTCACTAGATGAACAATGCTGTAATGTGTCTCCATGTCGCGTTGTGCTATCACTGTTTGTGGATGTTTAACAGTTTGCAGTTTGTAATGTTTAAACTTTATATCAGCGTTAGTATACAATATCAAAAGCATGTCACCTCCCCCAACTTCATCGTTAACCACAACATCGCGTCCAGTTTCAGTGATCCAGCTTTAACCTGTCCTCTAGTGGACAGGGCTTTGCTAGCCTTGTATTTGCATTCTTTTAGCCTAGAAATTAGCCAAAACCTCAGGACAAACCTTCTTCCCCTTCAAAAATAATAATAAAAAAAATATATAAAATAATTTAACTTGCACTAGGTTAAGTAGGTAAAACTTGTCTTGTGTTTGTATATTGTTTAAATTTGTAGCTTATAGGAAGGGAAGTTGGGGCAAGGAAAAAAAAATGTTAAGATGTCAGATAAGAACAGTTTGTACGATTTGTCCAAGCTGTGCTGTGTACATATAGGAATGATGCTAAAGATATGATAGGATGATATAAAGGGTGATGTAAAGCTGATAACATAGTATTTCATTTCACAATATAACTTTGTTCCCAATATCAATTGTCCATTTGTTCATTCTAAATGGTTTACAATATTAATTTAGTAAAATATATCATTTTAAAAAACTGTAGAATTGAGTGCACCATTTTAAAAACTTTCTCTCCAAATAAAACACAGCCAATTATTCAGATCTGTGTAGACAAGGTAAGCAACTAAATATGTATGTATTTTAAAGGCTAACACATGTACACTCGCATCCACTCACAGTTTTATTTCTGTAGACTTCTACATCCCGGAGATGTTTCTTAGGTACTGTGTGTTCTGCTCTGTTCTGTAGATGTTGATGATGATGCTGTGTGTGTGTGTGAACTGTTTGTCTTGATGTCTAGCTTCATATAGGCATTGTACATCATTTTCCACTTTGTTGTTTCAGAATAGAAATCACTGTAAAGAGCGCACTTTATTTAGCTAATAGATTTGGAAGGGGTCCAAGAGAAAGTGACCAAGTGACAAGGCCCTGTGTGTGTGCACATGTTTTAGGAGTTGTAAATGTGTTTCTTTGACTAATATGCACTGTACAGTTAAATACTAAAAATGGTGACAGATGTTAAGATGAGTGGATTTTTTTTTTTTTTTACCAAACTGACCACAGGTTGTTGACTATTGTGGGGCAATAAATGCTGGTTGTGCATCACATCTCGTGCTTCTGGAAATGTTTCTGCTCAACACTGACACCTGCTGGACAAAATGCTTGGACACCTGTATGCCAGGTTTCATTTGTTTGGCTTTATGATCATAATTTTTATTATTATTTTACTATATCTTAATAATCCTGATCATGTACATAGATTAATGAACTTTTTTTCTTTGCCATTTCTATCATGGAATGCTTGATATCTTTTTTTCTTTTCTTTTTTAAGTTTATTTATTGCCTACATTTTATCCATTTTTTTCCTCAGGCAATGTTGTGAAGCAATGCAAAATAAGAGGCTAAACTGCAGTAATAAGAATAATAATAAAAAAAAGAATTAAAGTGAGTACTGTTGTGTTCATGATTTGCCATTCCCTTTTCACACTTTTTTCCCCTCTGTGGTTTTGTGCAGCACATCAGCACAGTTTCTTACCCGAGAGTGTTCTGTCCTGAATGCACCATTTTCACATTTCTGCTGTTTTCATGCATAAAACGCTCTGCTCCATTTACAATTAGCTTCATACACGTTTAATACAGACACCAGGGCTTGATAAGCATTTCTCGGCTCCTCGGGGAACAGTGTAGAGCTGAAAGGAGACCTTTTTCTATCCAGCTACACTATCAGACAGCTAACGTTAGCTAACTTACAGTAGCTCCTTAGCCTAGCTATTGTGTCTGCCAGCACTCACTTACCTTATTAACCAGGTTTAATAGTAACATTACCACTCTGGTTTAGTTTACGTTCATCCTTTCGACAGCTGGGGCATTAATGGTTTAAAAACACAGCCGTTAAAAATCGCCTCAGCGCTCAAACCGACACTAGGATTTCTCAGCCGCTTTAAGATTAGCATGGGATCTGAGGTGCGCGTCAACATTTTGCGTGACACACTTGATTGATATGGCGGTCCACCAATCACACACAGCTTAGACACTAGGAGGCGTTTTTTTATTTTTTATTTTTTATCGTACAGACAGATAATATTTATGAACCCGGTGGTTAACTCATTTTATCGGCTCCAAGTGTAAACGCACATAATGCAGTTATCCTGAAATCATCCGAAAACACATTTCACGTCATATCTGCCTCTGTTTATTAATGTTACCGAATTGACAGTAATATAAAAAAGTTTTTTTTGTTGTTGTTGTTGTTGTTGTTGTTGTAAATTTCGAGTATATTTTACAAAAGTTTCATATTTATATATTTACATCATATTTTACACACCGTTTTAGTGTATCTAAAGTTAAGTAATTGTAATAATCAATTCCTGTATGTATAAGTTTAGTTAAAACTAAAAGCTGTTCTGTATTTACTTGTTTATTTATTAATTTATTTACTTGTTTAAATTTAACATGTTGAAACCTGAAACGAATAACACTGTTTAAATATTTATCGTTATAATAAGTATTATTATTATGCGAACCAGATTTTATTTCCGGCTTTAACCTACATTTGAGCGTCTCTGATTGGTTTCCTTGGCTGTGACGTGTACAGTTTCAGCCAATCAGCTGCGCGATACGTCCTACGTTGCCAGGTGAAGAGCGGAGTAAACAGGAAGTAAAAGGGAGAGCAGAACGTTTGGGCGTCAGTTATGAAGCGGGAATCATAATTCCTTAAGAATTATTGAAAAAAATAATGTTTTATAATGCGAATATATTCATGGTAAGCGTGTAGTCTAATAATATATCTCATATTTGGCTGTTGGGGCGTGCATCCTTTCTACAGGAAGTTGGATGACTTGACCGGAAAGTTAAACCTCCTTATTATGTTTGTTTTATTCTTAATATTTTATCTCAAATGTTGCATCAAATTTAGAATCAAATGTTGCGTAGAATTGTAAACATTATAATCATTCAGTAAGTTAGGTGAGCCATCAATCATCTACACTACATCGATTAATGCTTGTTTTGTGCTGGTTTGGTTAATGTTTCTGCCAGTATTACACATAAAATGCATTAATTATTGTACATTTTTAAATTATTACCACATATAACACCTATTTTTCGGGAGACTGCTAATGTCCTCATACTTCTTTGAAGCTTAAAATAGATTTTGTTTACTTTTTTGCGCATAAAGTTTCACGATTCAAAAAACTTTATGAATTCCAGAGGGAAGTTGCTTAGACTTGGTGACAGTTGCTTACAGTCGTTTATCAGAGGAAAGGAAAAGAGTAATAAAAATAAATAAATAAATAAATACTTTGTTGCACACTAAACATAATTCTATAGCCATATGGGTATTGCACATGTGAGGGAAAAAGGAAAGATATTGCACCAGTTGTATGGGTAATTCAGAGATTGTTATGGTAATTGCAGAGCCAAGAGCATTGGTTTGCCAAAGAGCATTGTTAAGTAAATATTGCACTGGTAAATTATATGTGTAAATAAAATCAGAAATTGCACTTGAAAAGTGGTATGGCCTAAGAGCATTGGTAGGTATTGCACAAATTGTCCAGGGACGTAACAATACTGTCTTACTCTCTCTATAGTGTTTACGTTATAGAAAATAGTTGTATAATTTTTTTCCATAGGGAGAAAAGATCTTTTGTGGCGCTCTGTAGAGCACTTGGTTACTACCTCCACAGTGTCGAGGTCTATTCTTAGCACCGATCTAGCCCTTTTAATTACTTTGTCCAGTCTATTATAAACTGGGATAATATATATTTTTTATTTGAAACTCAATAAAGATTGATATAAACTACTATGGATAGCACAAGACCATCAAACCACCTCTTTTCCATTGTGATCCGGTTAACCAGATGTTAGTCATATGCTCATATGTGGTCAGATTGCAAAATATACCATGCATATAATGAAAGCGATGACCGTGACTAATGGTGCTATAACTTTTGTGACATTTCCAAAGGAAAATAGGTTAAAATAATGTCTTTGTTGCGTATTATTTTGTTTCTTGGGACCGGCAATGCGTCCCGTTGTGGCAGCCCCTCACCTGGAGCTGCCGAAATCTAACGACTAACTTTTTTAAAATTCTGGTTGCTTGGATACAGGTTCTCAGATTGACATGGTGAACAATTCCAGCAAAGTGACATGACGACCTCTGTGTGTCCTGATGAGATAAACTCCACAGAAGACCTGGAGTCATTTGAATTCGTGCCTCACCCCGGTCCCTCAGACTACACACACTCATCGGACCTCACAAACTCCTCAGAGGCAGTGAAGGACAAACCCAGGCTGAAGAGCAGACTTGTGTCAGCATGGAACAGTTTGAAGTACGGAGGTGTGTGTCAACCTCTTCTGTGGTATGAACACGGGGTGTGTGTGTGTGTGTGTGTGTGTGTGTGTGTGTGTGTGTTTTACTGAGCTCTGTATGTTTCAGGGTGGACGCTGAAAACTAAACCTCGTCTGAGTAAAAACTCCTCTGTGTGTATGCTGAGTCACACATACCACCTTGGTCATGAAGGTGTGTCTCACACATAATAAACACCTACATACAGTACACATACACAGAACACCTTTAAAAATTGTGTTTGTATGCTAGATGAAAGGCAGCTGTTCCGGTGTGTGTTCTCGTCTCTGTTCTGGATGACCTACAGGAGAGGCTTCTCCTCATTGCAAGGTTCATCTTTGACCTCAGACAGTGGGTGGGGCTGCACGTTACGCTCCGCCCAGATGCTGCTTGCACAGGCGCTAGTGCTACACACGATGCCTTCAGGTACACACAAGCTCTTTTCACACAAAACTTTTCCACACATTCGTACTCATACTAATGTGCACATGCTCCTCTACTCTCAGACTGGATATGGCCTGGAGCTCAGCACAAGACCAGAGACGACTTGGAGCTCAGAACCTCTCGACCCCTTGTGCTGGGTTTGGGACGGAGTCAGAAGGTGGGTCAGAGGAGGCGGAGTGAGGGTGCCATACTGGATGAGAATGAGCATGGGCAGGAAATCGGACACCGTCGTCTGGTGGCGTTGTTTGGGGACACGCCATCCGCTCCGTTTGGCCTGCATCGGCTGGTTGAGTTGGGGCAGTCTTCAGGGCAACGTGCGGGTGACTGGTACGGGCCCTCTGTCGCCGCTCACCTGCTGCGGTAAGTCACGATGGCACCAAAGGAAGTTTTCTGCTTTTTTATAATGCGTCCTGCTGTAAGGTTTCTGTGTGTATGGTTACAGGAAGGCAGTAGAATCATCTGAAGTCAGTGACCTGGTTGTTTACGTCGCTCAAGACTGCACTGGTGAGTTTAACTAACTAAATCTGTCTATCTTCCTCTCTACCACCACCCCTCTTTAGCAGACATAGCAAGTTTTATATAAGGCCACTTCTAAGAACTCAAGAGAGAAAAAAGTATGTTTGTGTGTGTAGTGTATGTGACCGATGTGATCAGGGTATGCAAGGAACGCCAGGGCGAGCTTGCGGTGAGATTCCGCTCTGTGATTATCCTAGTGCCCGTGAGACTGGGCGGAGACACACTCAACCCTGCGTATATCCCATATGTGAAGGTATGGACACTCGCACACGCTCAACCAAGCTCACACATACTTACACACACTCCTGTTGATGTTTTCTTTGCTCAATCCTTAAGAGGCTGCTTCAGCTGAAGTGCTGTGTGGGAATAATCGGAGGAAAGCCGAAGCACTCACTGTACTTTGTTGGGTTTCAGGGTGAGTGAGAAACAGGTTTATATTAGCTGGTGCATGTTTTTAATTATTATTATTATTATTATTATTATTATTATTATTATTATTATCAGGACATATATTATCAAGGTTTGACAGAAACATTACAATCAAGACATCACTGCTGAACTTCTGCTCAGGGAAGCCAACCATGGACTCTACCAGCAGAGGGCGCTGAAGGGAAAGCTATGCCATGTTTTTGCTTGTTGAGGGTTTTGTTTGTTTGTTTTTTCATTTAATGTTTAGTCTAGGGCTTAGGGTTTATAAGCCAAAGTGTCTTATTGGGGGGGGGGGGGGGGGGGTGATCATGAAAAACATGATCATGAAAAACTGATGTCAAAGTGCATGTTTTTTCTCGCTTTGAGCAGATGATCAACTGCTGTATTTGGATCCTCATTTCTGTCAGTCTGCTGTAGATGTCTCTCAGCCCAACTTCCCCTTGGAGGTAGGGAACAAGCAATGAATCCAAAACATTCAGTAAATCTGTACAGAACCCTTCAAAATAAATGGAAGGAAGGAAATAATAAATAGAAGAAAAACATTAGTGTTTTTGTCTTGTGTGAACCAACGTAAAACCTTTGCTTGTTTGGCAAAAATATATGTGACTCATGTACCTCTGGATCTTATTTGTCTTCAACAATAGTTAGTTCGGACTAGTGTTCATTTTGTCAGCTATTTTAAATTTTTTTCAATTTCCCTGTTCTTTTGAGTTTTTTAGTTGACTTTAGTCTAGTTTTAGGCAGAGGAACCCGTAAGTATTTTCGTCTGGTTTTAGTCAATGAAAGCATAAAATTTTCTCATTAAGATTTTTATTAATTTACCCTACAGTCAATCTACTCTAGCCAAAACAAAGGTTTTTCACAAATAACATTGCTCAAATAACTACATATAAAATGCCTGCGCACATTTCACAGTTGTGTGTATGTTTGAGCAGTTAGTAGTATATATGTACAGTATGTGTGACTGTTTCATGTATGTGTATGCCAGTGTTTTATGTGTGTTTGCATGAGGGAGGTTTGATTTAATCTGTATACGCCGCCTCACCAAAATGTCCCCATATATCGTCTCTTCTCTCTGGCCCAAGTAATACTGCTGTGATGACAAAGAGTTAAAGTATCATCTCGTCACTGCGCACTGTGACCCGGGAAACACTGCTGCTCGCGCCATAATGAATAAACACCGTATCGCAGTGGGTTGTCATGAAAATTAAATGTTGAAAAGAAAGACCGATGTTTTATTCGTTTTTATTTAAACCACATTTTAGGCTCGTCTTTTTCATCAGCGATATTAGTTCAGATAGATAGTTCAGACTAAGCAATCTGATTTCAGACTAAGCACATTTAAAACCAGTTGTAGAAATATTTTAGCAAAAAAAAAACACTGTCTGCTGAATAATTGCTTTAAAGCTATTCTGAGTTGTGTGCGTGTTGTTTTCTTTATGCTTTAGTCAAACTAGAAAACTAACTATCTTCTAACACAAGTCTGAATCCCAAATCCCTTTCTAATCTCAGATCAAGGGCACAACTTGGTGTGTGGAACAAGTGATTGTACACCCTACATAGCGCACTAGATTTTTGTTATTTAACCCCAGAACCCGTAAATTAATGGAGCTGATATTCTAAAGTGGAATACATGGAATTATAAAGGGAAGGTTAGATGATTTACAGGCCTGTCCACCACTTCCATGGTTTATTCTCCTCACCTTTTGGCTACAATTAACAGGCGTGAAGGTAGTTTCAAATTCTTACTGGTACTAATTGTCAGTCACTAACTGTTGTGGGTAGTTAGTTTTGCCAGACAAGGAAGGATACGTGTTGGTGGAGCAAAATTACTGGTTAAATCATAATCTATTAATAATAAATGGTGTTTGTGGAATATCACACTCGAGGTTGTACTGTTGTGCTGGTTAATATTGCGTGCCTTCAGCACTCGGGCTGCATTCTCGTGTCGTGATGATCAGCCGTGATGATAACTTAATTGAGACAAAAAAAAAAAAAAGATTTTGGATATTGTCCTGGACAAGCATCATTTGTTTACACGTTTGTGTATGTACATTTGTATAAGTACTAATGTACAGTGAAACCACGGATTGCGAGTAACACGCTTTGTGATTGTTCCGCAAGACGAGCAAAGATATTTTAAATTAATTTTGACTTGGAAAGAGAACAAGTCTTGGTTTACGAGTACCAAATATCATGTATCAACGGTTTTTCTCTCTCTTGCGCTGCGGAATTGTGGGTAATCGTCTCCTCTGCTGGGTCTTAGTTCTCATCTCTCACTGGTATAATCAACATCCGTGCGCGCATGTACTGTTTACTATAATACTGTGACCACATGTGTGCGCGTAAAACATCTTTTATTGTGTGTTTGTATGTTTGTGTGTACAGCACACATGTACTTTTTATTATAACACAAGTGTGTGCGCGCATGTAAAGCAAAAGAAAGTCTCGTTAGAAAGGATAAAGATCCATTTTCTCTCTCCGTATCAGCCGGCAGCGCGCACGTGTCATTTGACACCGCGCACTTAAACACACACACACACACACACACACACACACACACACACACACACACACACACACACATATATACATACTCTCTCTGCTCTACACTGAAACACTGCTCTGTCGCGATTCTTTTCAAAGGTAAATTGCAGGTTAATTTGTTTTATTTTTACTTTGCAGCAGTGATTCCGTTAGACTGCACTGCAGTCATGTGTCATGATTTCCTTTTTTTCCTGTAAAAACGATGTCTCCGTGTGTGTGTGTGTGTGTGTGCGTGCGCGCGCAAGTGCACGGTGTCAAATGATGCGCCCACTGCAGGCTGATACAGACAGGGGGGAGTGTTTACTGTGTAAGATGAGGAGAGGGGAGGGGCTAATTCCACACACACACACAAGCACACACATACACAGCTCCTGTGCGCACAGACGAAACGCATTCATTGTTACTTTTTTTTAAAAGGTAAACAGTAGGTTATTTTGTTATATTTTTACTTTAGGTTTTATATTAATTATTTTTATGTATTTATTTTTTGGGGCTGTGGAACGAAGTTTCCATTATTTCTTATGGGAAAATACGATTTGGTTTATGAGTGTTTTGATATCCGAGCCCGTTTCCAGAGTAAATTATGCTCGTAATCCAAGGTTCCACTGTATTTATATTTTAGTCGTAAGCTTCTTGCGTGTCTTCTTTACACCTTGCAGCCTATAAAATAATAATAAAAAAATAACAGCATGTGCATTTTCCAAACGTGTCCTTGAATATGAAATGGCACTTGATTGTTGCAGCAAAAGATTACTCAGAGCCTCTTGATTTCCTGCCCTCAAATCTACAATAACATCAAACAACTGCATTATGACAGGACTTGCACCAACTAATCTTTTCATCTGTATTGCTGTGAAAATGAACCTAATTTAGGGAGAAAGCAGGACTAGTTAGTTAGTTAAACTACCCACCATTGCTATGGTTACTGTGTATTTTATGGTGCTGTGTGTTTGCAGTCGTTTCACTGTAAGACGGCGAGGAAGCTATCGTTTCACCGCATGGACCCCAGCTGCACTCTGGGATTTTATGCTAAGAGCAAGAGGGACTTTGACACGCTTCGCTCCGACGTCACCATGGTAACTAAGGAAGTGCATACACAAACAATCACATGAGCACAAGAGAAGGGAAAATGTCACATTTTCACCCCTTCATTCTTTGTCTAAAATGTGCCACTTCTGCAAAGAGTTTTAACTCAAAGATCCACTTCACATTGTCTGCATAGTGTAACAAAAGTCAATACACAATGACTTAGTTAACACACCTGTGTCCACCTCGTCATCGATTTCCCGATATTACCTTTAGGGTCTCTCTGTTACTCTGTTAGCTTTGGATAAGAAAGGGATTGGGTCAACTCGGATCGTTCCTGCAGTATTGATCTGGTCACTCTGTCCCCTGTTTCCTCCTCCAGGCTCTGACCTCGTCCACCGAAACGTATCCCATCTTCACCTTCGTGGAGGGCAGTGGGCAGGACCAGCATGAACAGCTGGAGTTGACCTTTGACCCAGGGGTACCTGTCCCCCCCAGAGACAAAGGAAGACGAAGGAGTAAGCGGAGCAGCATGGAGGAATTTGTGCTGCTGTGAATGCTTGCTCAGTCACGATCTGGTAATGAAGTCAGAATATTTATTTAAGCACATTTCTGATCAGATTTGTACACGTCAGACACTCACTCAGGGTTCAGAACCACCAGCATTGTAGATCCTAAAGCTGACTTGCAGTCATTAACCAGCAACTATAAGCTTCTACCTAGAGACTGTAAGCTTCTAGGTAAAAGCTATAAAAACCTTTTACTAACCCCAGCTAGAAACTAAAAGCTTTCAACTAGCAACTGTAAACCTTCAGATAGAGAAATATGAGCCTTAAACCAGCAGCTCTAACCATTCACCTAGCAACTGTACACCTTCAGATACAGACTAATGGCTTAAACTAGTTAAGCCTTTAGATAGACTATAAGTCTTTGATTAGCGGCTGCAAACCTTCAGATAGGGACTACAAATCATCACCTAGTGACGGTAATTCTTCAGATAGACTATAAGCCTTAATCTAGTTACTGTAAGAATTTCAATTTGCGACTGTAGACCTTTAACTAGCGGCTGCAACCTTCAAATAGGGACTATAAGCCTTCAACTAGCAGCAGCAAACTTTCCGATAGACACTCAACCTATCGACCTTAAGCTTTTAAATAGTCATTGTATGCTTCCACTTATCGGCTGTAAGCTTCAAGTACTTGTCGGGTTAGCCTCATAGTTTCAGTGTAAAAATAAATAAGGAAAACTACTGACTTGATTGACTTGACAGACTAAATTCACTGTAAGTGAAACGTACTGTTTAATTAAACACACTACAAAAAGATAGATCTAAAAAGCAAATGCTTTGTTTTCTGCAACACTGATTAAAAGCTCTAAATACCAAATTGTACATATTCACGCTTTTATCCTTAGTTTCATTAGAAAACCATTGGACAGTTGTGTTGTGTTCATGAAATCATTGTGCAGGAAGGGTTCTTCACCTCCACAGAGTTGTGCAGTTTATTAGTGTGCTCTGAATCAGGTTTGTGTTAATCGGTTCACAGTAATGTGACAAACGGGTGATGAGATTAAAAGTTTAAATCCCAGCAATGCCACAGCTAATTGACCGTGTCTGAGCCAGTGTTTCTCTGTTCTCTGGTAGGGAGACCGCAGGAAGAGACTAATACACATGTATCATAAGGCTTATACACATTTAACGTAAGTGTAGTATTTTTCATTTAAAACTTTTTTTTTCCATACAGCACTAAAAGTTTAGCAAGTAAAATGGTCTAATCAAATCTGAACGCTGTATTTTAGTAAGTTAAACTGTAAGTTAATTGGGTAACTGTAAGTTAACTATTTTGTAAGTTAAACTGTATTGTTCTTTGTGTGTGGACATGTATACGTGTGTGCTTATGTGAGTGTCTCTGATTCTTTTTTTTTGGGGGGGGGGATTCATGTTAGATTGCGTCCTCGTCTACCATTTATGTTTTTGTTAAAGTCAAGATTGTATTGTAATTTTGATTTATATTTAGAAAACGTTACGAAATTATTTTCAAATAAAAAAAAAGAAACGAGAATGAGTATTTTTTTTTTTTTTAAATACAGGATGACCTTATCCTTGCACTTGTATGTAACTGATTTGGTGATGAACAAAAGTGAGAGTTGTGTGCTGAATGTGAGGAAGTAAAGTGGGATAAAGTTTGTGTGCGTGTATGTTTGTGTGTAACTTGATCAGTATATCTACTGTACCACTCGTGAAGCCAGAAGCTTCTTCTCACTTGACTAAAACCAGAGCATCTGCTGTCCTGTCATGTACTGTTGTTACATGACACAATGTATAGCTTTCTTTCCTTGGATCACTATTGCTAGGTCCTGACCACTGCAGGCCAGGAATATCCCAGAAAGGCAGCAGTTTTAGAGTTGTCTAGTAGTTTGGCACCATGGGCAACCATAAGGATTAAAGTGACATTGGACAATGGACAAAATGTGATGGCTAGAAAACTGGGTCAGAGCAACTCCAAAACTCTTATGGGATGTTTCAGGTCAGGGCTTAACAAAGTGGTGGAAGGATGAAAAACCAGTGAACCAGTGACCGGATAATGGGTGGCCAAGGCTTACTGACGCTCATGGGGAGCAAAGGCTGGCCCCTACTAATCCAATAGAAGAGCTACTGTAGCCTAATTGCTGGAATGGTTCCAATGGAATCGAGTCAGAACACACCGTGCATTACTGTAGTGGTGGCAAAAAGTTGGGCCTACACAATATTAGGCAGGTGGCCATAGAGTTAAGGCTGTGGATTTTTTGGTCCAAATGTGGACCAAAAACATATGTAGCGAGTATAACCATGCAGCGATTCTTTATATGCTTTCAGAATAGAAATTCATATACTGCCATTCATAAAGCTCCTGAGTGCTGTGATGCTACTTAATATAAAATAATAATGTCCTTCCTAAACCTGCACATCTGTCCATTATCCATCCATTTAAATGTGTGGAATGTCTGCAAAACAGGTTAATTCCAGTTCTCATGTGGATGATAGCAGCTATTAACAGCCTATAGCTATAAACTGTTTTTACTTGTCTGTTTCGTATGTGTGACTGATGACAATGAGAAAGTATTTAGGAAACCTCTGACATCACCCTTTGCATTCTTGATAACACATGATATGATTGCAGTTGTATTTTTTTTAAGCCTTCCAGAGAATGAAACAACAAAGGAGGAATGAAGATATGTGAGGTGGAGATTACCACTGTAAACGATTTTATTTTCATCTTTGATAGATGAAAGCTGCTGCAACATCACTGTGTTTAATTTATACTTTGCTATGAAGGTAATTCGATTCAATTATATTTGTAAAGCGCTTTTAACAATTGTCATTGTCACAAAGCAGCTTTACACAATGTATAGTAATGTATAGAAATCAATTTCCTGTAATAACAATTAAATAAGACCTACAGGTTTGTATTTATCTTATTTGTTCTTATTTATAGGAACTAAATTATCCTTATTGCTTATCTTTTTAATCTTTAATATGTATATTTTAGCCAAAAAATAATAATATAGTGTTTCTTCAGAAATTACTTGAAGTACATCAATAGACTTTGTTGACCTTCGGCTCAAAGTAAAAAAAAAAAAAAAAAAAGGAGAGACAGGAACCTATCCCAGCAACACTAAACACCCTGCAAAGAATGAAATTGTCAAACCTCATAATTACCAGGTGAGCGTACTTGAATGGCAAAAAAAGTGTCGAGCAGCTCAGAACCTCGTAATTTTCAAGGAGCTAAACATTTCATGTCACAAATAACAAAAAGTTCATGCCCGCCTGTTGGAATGTCACACCTACAGACACCTACAACATGCAGTAAGATTAAAGTGGTATTTCAGCATGTTAAAATGAAGTTGTAATATATAAATATGTTCTGTATAAAGCATAAGGTTGGAGGTTGTGATTATGATGTGTTGTGTGAATAAATTGTTGTGTGAATAATTTATTTCTTTTATGATCAAAGCATGCACTGCAACATAATCGCAGATTTTGAAAGTCATACACATGAAAGTCCCAGAATGACTTGAACGCAGCATATGGCAGACATCTAGAGATTCTAGGTTAGACACAGTTTCTGGAGCTCTGCATTATGTACTGTAAATTCATAGACAGCTCTGTTGTGCCAATGCTGTTAAAGCTGTCATATATATATATATATATATATATATATATATATATATATATATGTGTGTGTGTTGTAATGATCAGCCAATAAGGGATTAGGTTGCTGACCCCCTCTCCCCTACCCCTTTTTTTTCTTTCTCTCTCTCTTTTGTTGCACTTTGCGAGGTATGACTATTCTTTGTTAGCCTGACGGCTAGTTATGGATATGTGTTGATTCATGTAGGCTGACAAGTGTTAAACCCGACAACAAACCGTGAACTGTGGTGTTTTCTGTTAATAAACTAAACGACAACAGTATTTTTCTCCAAGCCGACTGAGTTGTGTTTGGTTTGTTTTCAACGCACGGTGAGCATAACTAACCGAAACCTTACAAATGGCGCCCGAACTGTGATTGAACATTTCCCCGGATTAAAAAGTGTGGACGAGGATCATACTGTGAGTTACGTGGGACGTAAATTTTCGCTTGGTGCTTTAAGTACATCAAATGCTTATTGTTTTTCACCGCAAACTGTTAAAATAGTTGAAAACGGGAGCAGCGTGTGGCGGAAAAGTTTTCCCGGCGCAGCGTGTCGGCATCTCGTTCACGTGCAACGGAGATTATTGTCACTTGTTTTTTCTATTGGGATTTTCTCGAGTGTCTCCGTGTGGCTGAGGAGGAGTAGTGTGCAGCGGGACTGTGTGTGTCTGACCTCGTCGGCGGAAGTAGCATGCAGAGCTCCAGAGACTTACAAGGATAGAACTTTGGAAGAGAAATACAATGCAAGCTTATGACTGGTAGACACACCATCGCGAATCACCGTCATTAAAGCCTATTGGAGAAGAGAGGACACGACTAGACTGTGGAGGCAATAGTAATCTACGAGAGATAAGTACCTGTGCACAGCCTGAGAAGGGAGGAAGGCATTTTGTGATTAATGAGTGTATGAAAAAAAAAAAAAAAGAAAAACCTTAATTAATGGAGTTCAAATATTTCATGCTATAACTGAGTTTTATGTATGCTACGGTTTCAATTATCTAGTATTGATTACTACATCTTGGATTCGACTGAGAAATACTGTGTTTAATGTTAATGTGGTGTTGTGATAGGCACAGTCAAATATATATATATATTTTCACATTTATTCTTTTTTTTCTTCTCATTTCTTGTTTTACTTACTGATACTTTTAGACATACTGTAGGCTCATTTTCCAGTTGGTCAGCCTAAAACACTTGTGATGGCTAAGCGCACTGATACAATTACTTATGGGACTGATGACAGTGATAGAGATAGTGATTTGGCTTTGTCTAATACTGGTGAGGCTTTAACAATTCAGCGCCTTGCAGCTCAAGTAGACAGGTTGCAACGACAAGTAGACACACTGACATCTGCATTTAGTGTGTCTATTGAGTTACAGCGCAGCTTACTACAACAACTGGAAGATCAGGCTTCTCACTGCTCACCTAGACTGGATACAAAGTCCCATAATATATTTACATCAACTCCTGTTACTAGCACCCACCCTAGACCTAGCCCTATTATTCAGGATGTGCAGACCTCCCTGGGTGCACAACACTCTATCTCGGATATGTACACAACACAAGCTACCAATACAGTTCACCTTCCTGGTTTCATTCCACCCAAGTTTGATGGGGATAAAACTCTTGACCCAGAAGAATGGCTACAATCTGTTTCCTTGTATAAGACAACATTGGGGTTGTCTGACTCTCGTTTTTTCCTTGAGTTGATGAGACTGTTTGATAAGGAGCCTCGGAAGTGGTACTGTGCCATGCAACCCCATTTACATTCATGGAGTCATTTTTCAGATCTTTTCCGACAGGCATTCCTACCAACAGATAATGAAGAAAAAATCTGGAGAGGGATTTTGGACAGAGTCCAAACATCAGAAGAACCACTCCCCACTTTCGTTACCCATCTCGTTACTGAATTTAAGCGTTTAAAGCAACCTCCGTCAGAGCGAGAACAAATTGAGGTAATCTGCCGCCACGTCTCTGATCAGTATAGGTTAGCACTTCATGCAACTGCTCCGACCACCCTGACAGAGTTACTTCTGACGGCTCATGATCTCCACTCAGCATTGGGGCCTATTTCATCTGCCAGATCAGCTGCTACTCCACCAACTGCCCTACCCCCAGACTTACATTGCTATAAATGCTTGACGCCCGGGGTTACCACACGCAATTGTGGCAATTGTAAAAGGAATAAGCAGTCTATCAACATTGAATCTGGCAGGGGAATGGCAGGGAATGTGCCTTGTCAGGACATCTTGAAAACATCAGAGGGTTCTAGGGGTGAGACTGGAGCTCGACCACGTACGTTTCAAAGATTTCGTGGGGCTAAACAGGAGGCAGAGTCAAGTATGAGGAATCAACAGGCACAGGATTGTCACACTGTTAAATTGGTACAGAAAAACCCAGGCCTGGTGAAATCAAAGAATAAGCCTCTGACGTCGATGGTCGTTGTCAATGAGGTTTCACTGAAGGCCACTCTTGACACAGGGGCATCTATTTCGGCAGTCCATCCATCCACTCTTGAACAGTGTGGAATAAAAGAGGGGGCTGTTCTCCCATGGAATTTTTCCCCACTTGAGTTGGCTGACTCAAAGCGGTGCACCCCAGCTGGAGTTGTGTGGCTACCTGTCCAGTTACTGGGACACTTATTCACACACCGTTTTGCGGTGATTCCAGACCTATCTTGTCCCATTTTGTTAGGAACTGATTTCATGATTCAAGCAGACGTTCATATTCACCCAGCAACTGGTAGTGTTAGGCTTGGAGACAATGCCTCTTCAGTACCGGAGACGTACCCCTTTGAGGAAGGGTTGGAAGATTTCAAGACACATGTAGCTTGCCTGACTTTTCAGGATACCCAAGCTTACCTTGGCACTGTCGTGGACCAGGCAGCATTGCCTCAGGCTGACAAGGAGAAGCTGGCGAATCTGCTAGGAGACTTTGCGCAACTATTTGATGGGAAACTGGGGCGCACCTCTTTAGTTGAACACATCATAGATACAGGGACATCAAAGCCAGTATGTTGTCTCCCCCCATACCGTGCCTCTCCTGCAAAAAGGAAGATTATTGAGGAGCAAATAGCAAAAATGTTAGAGGATGAAATTATCGAGCCAGCTTCAGGACCTTGGGCCTCGCCAATTGTGATAGTTGAAAAACCTGGGGTAGAACCAAGGTTCTGTGTGGATTTTAGGAAAGTTAATAAGTCTACTGTGAGAGACTCCTATCCACTCCCAAGAGTGGATGACTCTTTGGATTTTTTAGCACGTGGTACATTTATTTCTACACTAGACCTTGCACGTGGCTACTGGCAGGTCTCGGTGGCCCCAGACTCAAGACCAAAGACTGCTTTTGTGTCACACAAAGGGCTTTACCAGTTCAAAGTAATGCCTTTTGGATTATCAAATGCCCCAGCAACTTTTCAAAGATTAATGAATACAGTTCTAGCAGGGCTCACCCATAACTGCTGCATGGTTTACCTTGATGACATAGTAATAGCCTCTCCGACGTTTGACCAACACTTAACAGACCTCTACAATGTGTTGGGGCGTTTGGCAGAGGCTGGGCTTTCACTAAAATTGTCCAAATGTCATTTTTGTACACCCCAGTTACGTTATTTGGGTTATATGGTGACGCCAGAAGGGATTGGCCCTGATAAGGGTAAAATAGCGGCAATCGAACAATTTCCCACACCAAAGACAGTCAAAAATGTACGACAGTTTCTGGGTATGACGAGTTACTATCGTAGGTTTATCTCAGGATATGCCCGCATTGCAGAACCATTAATTGCACTCATGAGAGAGGAGACCCCATTTGATTGGTCTGCAGAGCGCCAAGAGTCATTCGATCGCCTCAAACAGCAACTAGTCAGTGCACCAGTCCTTGTTCTACCTGACTTTAACAAGGCCTTTATAGTCCACACAGATGCTTGTGATGTGGGCCTTGGGGCGGCTCTGATGCAGACTGGAGAGGATGGCTTGGAAAGAGCCATTGCTTTTGCAAGCCGGACCCTACATAAAACAGAACGGCCGTATTCCACTTCAGAGAAGGAATGTTTAGGTGTGATCTGGGCATTGGAACATTTCCGGCCATACATTGAAGGCTCTCGTGTTAGAGTAGTGACAGACCACAATAGTTTAAGGTGGTTGATGACCAGACCATCGCCATCGGGTAGGCTAGCAAGATGGTGCTTACGTCTGCAGGATTTTGACCTTGATATTGTGCACAGACCAGGCTCCGCAAATTTAGTGCCAGATGCCCTATCACGTAACCCTGTCAGCGACCCCAGTGAGCTAGTGGACCTGTTACCCTCCTATGCTACAGTCGCCTCATTAAATCTCAGGCACCAGCCATTACTAATATTGGAAGACAAGAAACAGCTACATCTGCTCCAACAGGCAGATCAAGTTATTTCAGCACTGTATACGGATCTGGAGAATGAATCCTGTGTGGATTCATCAGACTTCTGCATTCGAGATGGAATAATCTACTATGTGGACAAGAGAGTTTCCTGCCGACTACATCCTGATAAAGACTTGCGTTATTATGTACCGGAGGCACTACGGGGCACTGTGCTGAAATACTTCCATGACCACCCTATGGCTGGCCACTTGGGCATATCGAAGACTGTGGGACGTTTACAGAAGCGGGTCTACTGGCCAGGTATGCGGGGAGATGTAAAAAAATATGTTTTATCATGTGTAGCCTGTCAGATGTCCAAACCAACCAACCAGAAGCCTGGAGGATACCTAAAACCAGTAGTAGCAACTTACCCATGGGAGTTTGCAGGTGTCGATTTCATGGGTCCCCTTCCCAGGTCGAGTCGTGGAAATGAATACATTTTAGTCTTCATCGATTATTTCACCAAGTGGGTGGAAATATGTCCTGTTAAAGAGGCCACAGCAGCAGTTGCAGCACAAAAGTTCATCTCAGAGGTGTTTGTGAGACATGGGGCCCCTACACACCTGGTCTCAGATAGGGGTGTCCAGTTTGTAAGTGATTTTTTTGAGACCGTTGTTTCAGGCCTCGGCTCGGACCACAGACTAACCACGGCCTATCACCCACAGTCCAACCAGACAGAAAGGGTGAACCGTACAATCAAGACGGCAATCAGAGCTTATGTGGGACGAAAACACAGAGACTGGGATCTGCACTTACCATGGATCTCTTTTGCGCTAAGGACTGCACCACATCAAAGCACAGGGGACACACCAGCATTCCTTTTATATGGCAGGGACTTAAACACGCCCCTTGATTTATGGATGTCACCAAGCCCTGGGTGCATGGCTGACTCAGTTCATGACTACAAGATGGAGCTCACCTCAGCTTTGCGGGAGGCATATGACCACGTAAAGGACTCTTTAGCGACCAGCCAAACAACACAGAAGAAACACTATGATAAGAAACGTAGAGAAGTTTCATTCAAGGTGGGGGAATTGGTTAAGCTGAAGGCTCACCCTCGGTCAGATGCATCGGCAGGTTTTTCTGCCAAACTGGCTCCTGTCTATAAAGGCCCTTACAGGATTGCTGAAGTTAAGTCGGACCTAGATTACAAGCTAACTAGAGTGGCTGATGGTGCTGAAGGGGGTGTTCATCATGTATGTAACCTGCTGCCCTTCTTCACTTGGGATAGAGAGGGGGAGGATCAGGAAGGTAGGCCACATAAGTCGGGGGAAACAAAGGAACCAGGGAACCAAGTAGAGGATAATAGAGAAGAGGAGTATGGATTTGACCTTATTTTTGGAGAGGCAGAGTCCCGAGACCAGCACTTGGATAGCACCAGTCAGAAAACCTTAACTAACGGGCCTGCTGCCGGGCCCTCTATGAAGTCTCCCTTGCCCCATGTGGGTACTCAGGTTACATGCCCTCAGCCAGTGTTTAGGCAAAGGTACTCATACTCACTTCGTCCAAGACGTGAGGGAGATGCGAAAGGCACACACCCGCAGCACACTTATGTCAGAACGCACGCATGTCCTCTCTATTGTGAACGTACAGGTGTTTCTCACCCTAAACATAGTCAGACTGTTAACACTGGACAACACTCATACTTCCTACGCCCTAGATACACACCAAGGGTTACCTGTTGCTGGGATGTTAGTAGGTGTGGAAGTCCTTACCTTGCTCATTAACTTAAATACTAGAGCATTGTTATTTTCTAGGGTATAATTGCCATCCTATTCCTATGGTCTGGGATGAATTTAGGGGTTGGGTTCATAAGTTGTTTGAATTTTGAAGGTGGACATGATTGAAAATGTTTGACTAGTGACCTGGTTTGTTCTTAAGGTAACATCCCTCTGAGTTCCTTTAATGGCATCATACTTTCTGAAAGAGTTAAAGTACAGAAAATGTTAAATTGATATACGTTACATATGAATGACTACTGTTGTGAATTGTTGAATTATAGTCAGTTAGAACTGGCAAATGTACTAGTGGCAGTACTATGGTATTACTTTTGTATCTTTTCTTACTTTATGTAAACCTGTTTATTACTGCTGTAGTACAGACACTTGGGCGGTGTTAAGTTTCCTTTTTATTTTTTCGGTCTGAGGACAGCCCTTATTTTAAGTGGGGGGGATATGTAATGATCAGCCAATAAGGGATTAGGTTGCTGACCCCCTCTCCCCTACCCCTTTTTTTTCTTTCTCTCTCTCTTTTGTTGCACTTTGCGAGGTATGACTATTCTTTGTTAGCCTGACGGCTAGTTATGGATATGTGTTGATTCATGTAGGCTGACAAGTGTTAAACCCGACAACAAACCGTGAACTGTGGTGTTTTCTGTTAATAAACTAAACGACAACAGTATTTTTCTCCAAGCCGACTGAGTTGTGTTTGGTTTGTTTTCAACGCACGGTGAGCATAACTAACCGAAACCTTACAGTGTGTGTGTGTGTGTGTGTGTGTGTGTGTGTATACCTAATCTATATAGCTATAGATATTATATATATAATATATTTTACCATTACTATGTTCATTGTTGGTATTCATGGTATTCATTGTTGCCTCACCCATGTCATTTTTGTCTTTTACTTATGTTCAGAGTTATCCTCTCAGTTCTTGCTAAATCATTTACCTACTTGAACCGGTTCCTATTCTAGCACCCAGCTAGACTAAAGTTTGATGTGTCACATGACCCTCTTCCTATTGAAAAAACAAAAGTTGGATCCAAGATGGCCGACTTCCAAATGGCCACCATGGTCACCCCCCATCTTGAAGTTTGCCCCCTCACATATACTAATGCGCCACAAACAGGACATTAATATCACCAACCATTCCCATTTTATTAAGGTGTATCCATAGAAATGGCCCACCCTGTAGATCTGCAGCTCTCTGTGGTTTCAGCTCGAGCTCCTACTGCTGCAATTCTGCACAGAATTATGGCAAGTTGGAGTTCTGTAAGACTGCCTGAAAATCAATACTGTGCATGAGAATACATAACTGCCTACCAACATTAGGACCCTTAGTGATCATCCTGTAACTTGATGAGAACCCATAGTGAATTCTGGATCTATATATATATATATATATATATATATATATATATATATATATATATATATATATTAGAAGACAGAACAGTGGTGTAGTGGTTAGCACTGTTGCCTTGCACCTACAGGGCCTGGGTTCTCTTCCCAGCCAGGTTTAATTCCTGTGCATTCTGTGTGCATCGAGTTTGCATGTTCTCCCCATGCTTGGTGGGTTTCCTCCGGGTACGATTTCCACCTACAGTCCAAAGACCTGCAGATTAGGCATGTTGGTGTTCCCAAATTGCCCATAGTGAGTTAACGTGTGTGTGTGTGTGTGTGTGTGTGTGCGCCCGCCAGGCGATGGATTGGCAACCTGTCCAGGGTATACCTCGCCTAGTGCCCTAAGTCACCTGTGATAAGCTCCAGGCCCCCTGCAACCTTGAATACAGGATAAAGTGGTATAGACGATGGGTGAGTGAGTGATGAATTAAAGCAGAAACTGAAACTGAGGCCTCTGACTTATGTATGTACTGAATTCAAGAAGGTTGCACATTTCTTAATGGATCAGAACTGAGGCAGAGTACGAGTGCCAGTCAATCACAGTGCACACACATACACACACTCACACTCTCTTTCACACACTCCAGGCCTTCTGCACGTCTTTAAACTGTGGAAGGAAACCAAAGTACCCAGAGGAAACTCAACAACTCAACAATTTGTGAATAAAACACGGTTGGGAGTAACAAGGTAAAGGTGCTAACCAGTAAGCCAACATGCTGCGTTAAGTCCTGGAATGTCTTTTATTTTTCTTAGCCCAAGGCCTCTCAACTTTCTGTTAATGATTATTTCCTACAGCTGGCAGCTTGTCTGTGGCAAAATACACTCATTGTAGTGACCAACACACAGTACAATAGGAGAAAAAGGAGCTCCAGTTCAAACATATGTACAGTACATAGTCTAAGTTATTGGGAGGTGTAGATTATTTGCCAAGGTCTGAAATTTAACCCACGCTATCCCACTCAGCTGGGTCAGGAACAATGCAGGAACCACCATGAACTACAAGCTGCTGGAATACCAGCATTAACATCTGCAGTCAAGCCATTTTTAAATCATCATGAATTGACATGAAAAGTGTTGTACAATAAGTCTGTCTGAGTAAAAAAGGCCAGTTGAATTGCATTTGAAGGCAGTATACAATTGCCAGGGCAGACATTTGGTCAACCCCTATCATAAAGTATGCATTATAAAGCTCATTCTGGAGTGGGGCATAGTGCATGCCTATGCAATTCCAAACTAAAACAACCTCTCGTGACACTCTAGGAGGTTGCAGGGTGTTGCCACTGATACACATCACAGAAGCTCTTGTATTTGGTTAATGTTAATCTAACGCACTGTACAAGTGTCAATCATCTACATACCGGGTGGGGCTTGTCTAAAAAAAATAATTCGCATAGCGCTGTAGCCATGCCCCTTTTCTATGGAACTGTGACTAAAATTCTTTACATTCCACAAAGAGACATTTATATAACAACTTTATATAGAGAAAGTTAAAAAGGCCACCATTCCTGTGTGCCGAGAATGTGCCCAGGTCTATGTGTGTGTGGGTGTGTATGGAGGTGTAGAGTGATCTGTATTTAAGATCTTTTACTTCTAAAAGAAGGCTATCATTTTAGATAGGAATCTTCTAAATACACACATCACACAGATAACAGAGAATACACATAACCGCACCCTGGGCTTCAGATTCCTGATTTTCTTTCTGAAACGTAAAAAAGCATAAATCAGTCATACCTTGTGTTTTGGTATATAACACCCTTGATTTGATCAGAAACGATGTTGTGTGGGTAATGCACTGTAGAAAGAAAAAGTCTTTTCATGCATCAGTATGAAGATGAGAGATGAGATGTGAGAGGCCTATAATGATAATGCAGGATAATGCAGGAAGATTTACTCCTACAAGAAAGCAGTCGATTATGAATGAATATTGTATAAAACTGGACAAATGTATGAATATAGATGAATGGATAGACAGATGTTTAAAATGCAAAAGTAAATCCAGAGCACCGAAATATGTCATGTGGGGCAGGGCAGAGCTCAGTGTATAAGGCGTTAGACTAGTGATTGGAAGGTTCCAGGTTCAAACCCCATTATCAGTATTATGCTGTAATATTGTGCGCATTACAGTACCAGTCAAAAGTTTGGACACACCTTGTAATTTTCTATCTATTGATTCTAAAACAATACTGGAAATTTCAAAACTATGAAATAACACATATGGAATTATGTGCACAGAAGCAACTGCCAGTTTTTTTTTTTTTTTTTTCATTTTAAGAAACAAAGATCAGCTGTTCTGGAACAGTTCTTGCAAAAACCATATTGTCAAGTGCATTTGCAAAACCCAAGAAGCACCATGATGAAATTGACCTCTGAGAGCCTTTATGAAAGCTTTACACAGCATAACTAGCAGACACATCATAACATCAACTGTTCAAAAGAGATATTTTGGATCTCTGCACATTGTAGATGCCTTTAGCATTGTTTTACATTGTAGGAATAAATAAAAATCAAGAAATTCAATGGAATTAGAATGTGTGTCCAAACTTGTAACTGCGTACTGTATAAAATACTGTAGTAGACAGACATATTGTAGGAGCTGACAAAACAAACCTTTAAAGCTGAGCTGGTAAGATTTCAACATGTCTGCATACATAACACTATCGCAAGATTCACAAACTTTTTGCCATAATAATTTGTTTGTTTCACAATATTATTATAACCTAACTTAGCATTCGGAATTTTTTTTTTTTAATATATATGTTATAGCAATGTAGTAATATTATTATATTTTAAAATCCTCTACTGGTTCGACTTAATTAAATAGTTTATTGTCTCGTCTAGGAAGAATTTGTCCCTGATCAAGGGAATTCTTGCATGAATCATTATACAGTAGGAGGATTAGTCAAACATTATGCACATTCTGGCTGCAGAATATATTTTAATTAAGTTTTAGAAGAGATCAATACTGCACATATTTTTTTTTTACATAATCTCCCTGCTTTTCAATACATTTTGTCCATCTGTCAACAAGCTTTCATATTCCCTCATTAAAAAAAATGTTTTTATCCTGAGCTGTGAGCCACAAATGCACTGCTGTCTTCACTTCTTCATCAGAAGCGAATCTTTATCTTCATAGGGCTGCTTTCAGGGGACGAAAAAGGTGAAAGTTCAATGAGGCCAGATCAGGACTCCAGGAAGCATGCTTTGACACCTCGGAGGTTTCCTTGCAAAGTGTTGACAGTGTGGGCAGAAGTGTGCAGACGAGCGTCGTAATGCAAGATCATTATGGCGTTGTATAGCAGTTCTCTACATTTAATCTGTGTACGTTTAGGCTTCAGCTCTTTAATAAGCATCTCACTGTAACGAGCACTGTCGATCGTTGAATATTTTTCCTGATAATTCCAGAGAACTGTATAAAACTATAAACAATTTTCCGGCTGATGGCTGAATTTTTAACATTTTCTTTGTGGGCGATTGAGGATTTTACCGTTTTTGTGCTCTTTACTCTCAGGTTTGCTGTGATGAATCTCAGTTATGATTCTCCTTCTTAGAGTTTCTTAGAGTATTGCTGCAAAAATTTTGTTTACAGATATCCAAACTTTTCTGTTCATGCTCTTTCGCGACACCGACAACGACACAGGTACATCCTTAGACGACAAAAAATAGAGCAAAAAAATTATAAATCGCTACACACTTCTCTTCTGTGGGACAAATCACAAGTGGGGCCTCCATTTTTTCACTCAGCACACTTAGAAATGAACTGTTGTATCACATTCTTACCTCTTAGCCAGGAGAGACCTTTGCGCTCATTTACCTCTTCCACGCGGTCCTCCCACAGGACTGTCAGGTCCACAACAAAAGAACTTGCTTGGAAGATGTAGATTTTAGAACAACACTGGGTCTCAATGAAAAAAAAGTAAAGCAAAGTAAAGCCTTTATTTTGTCACATGTACATTACAACACAGTGAAATTCCTTCTTCGCATATCCCAGTGTAACTGGGGTCAGAGCGCAGGGTCAGCCATGGTACAGCGCCCCTGGAGAAGTTAGGGTTAAGGGCCTTGCTCAAGGGCCCAACAATGGCAACCTGGCTGAGCTGGGTATCGAACCGCCGATCTTCCGATCAGTAACTCAGTGCCTTAGCCCTCTGAGCCCAACTGAGGTTGATGTTATAAATTTCGAAAACTTGTGCTCCTGCCCAGTTCAACCCGCAGCTCCCGGCAGGTTGGTTGGGCTGGGGAGCACGTCATAAACACCTTGGACTTAATAGGCCTTCCAGATGTCTTTCCATCTGAGCTTCCTTTCACTCTTCCCACTTCGTCCATGCCCCCTGCTGCTGCATGCTCACCGCTCTGCTGGTCCTCACCTCCTCAACACCTACTTGGACTACCTCTAGGACCAAGTGGAATCATTAGGTTGGCTACAATAATTTTCTGGTCTCTTATGGCCAAATTTCCAACCTTTCTTAAAACGTCTAACGCATCCTTCCCTGATCTTTACTTGTTCTGTGTCATGAACATTTCATCTGCTTTATCCAGCACTTCCACACACTTTCCTCTCAGTACCACTCAGCATCTAGTTGAAGTTGCATCACTGCCACCTCTACTGTAGTTCTCCCTCTCCCCATCTTCCCTGTCCTTTAATGCCAACTTTTCAGTTTAGATTTTTTCAAAAACAATATTAAATGCTTTTTAATTCCCCGATCAGTGCCTCCTCTGCTCTTATTTGTCTGGGATTGTTTTGTAAAATTGTGATGTAATAAAAACTGTTATTATAGAAGATTAATTTTGTTAATTTTGAGAACTTTTTGATTACTTCCTAAACGTTCTGCATTAGCCAGGCTTCAAATGGGACAACAGGTTGGACTTTTTTTCTTTTTTAAATTAAAAAAACTTGTAAACCAGAATCATAATCAAAGTGTATGCAAAGGTCAGGCAATCAGCAAACAGCATAAACTAAGCAATGCACAAGTAAGATGTGAAAACAGGATCAGAAACTATGGTAAAGATAATAATAAGCAAGGCTTGTTTTACTTTTCCATTAGGGTGTCAGTGACTTAATGACTTGACAGTGTTTATAGAACTGCCATTCTAACCAGTCAGTTAGATTTGATGAGAGGATAAGAGGTGAAACATTTTAATAATATTAATGCAAGTCTTGGTGCCACTAAAACAGCGCATTTGGGAAAACCAGTAGAGGTCTACATAGAAATTCAGAACATTTCTGTCTTTACAGTTCATGTAAATGATTCTGCAGACAATTTTTGTTTCTACTGTATATGCTCTATTAATAGCTCCAGATTAGGAACATTTTATATTCCTCCTGGAATAGGATCCAGGCCCCCAGGATAAAGTGGCACAGACAAAGAGTGAGTGAGTACTGTTATAAATAACTCCTGGGCCCGTATTCACAAAGCTTCTTAGAATTCTCTCAGAGAGCTGCTATCTTACCTTAAAAAGTCCTAGGTGGGAGTCTTAGACTAAAAGTGATTTAGGAAACTTTTTAGAGCAACTCTGAGTAAGGAAAGTTGAAAACCTTTTATCTTAGTGAGGAGGTGTGGTTGACCCTGTTGCTAGCGATTCAAGGACTGTGATTGGTTAATAAAAAATAACCTCTGACCTCTGCAAAGGTTTTGAAATGAGCTCTTTGTGAAGACAGAATACGTGATAATAGAACAAACAGTGAAATCATCATTTTTGTATATGAGATGAAAGAGAAATTGTATCATCATGACTACAGGCTACTTGATGCAAAGTTTCTAGGCTAAATGTGTTAAAGAAAATTAAACACCCAAATGTTGAAAATGTGTCGACTTTTAAAGCAACCAATTTCCACACAGTAGTTACTATATTTAGGTTCTCACACTTATTTACCGTACTGATTTTATTACTTGTGATCCATTTTAGATTGATGGGAGCAAAATGTCTCAGCTTTTACAATTTACATGATGCCAGGACTGTTTATTTAAGTTGCACTTTTGGATGGTATGTAGCCAACAATCCAAGAGAGATGGAAGGGAGTAAAACAACAAGAAAACCAAAATGGATAGAAAAGCAGTGTTTACTTTTAGCTTTACGTCCAGTATTCGGAGAATATTTCTTCCTTCCGCCATTTTGTCCTCCGCTAGAGAAACTCTTAAACCTCTTAAAAGTCCTCCTCTCTACTCTCACCAAATTTTACCTTAGGAGCTTTTAGGGCTAAGATGTTTTGTAAATAAGTTTTTATCTTTACTAAGATTTAATACTAAATTTAAGGGGAAATTCTAAGTGAATGCCATAATTCTAAGGTTTTTCTTTCTTTCTAAGAATTTTGTCACTAGGAGCAACTTTTAGGCTTAAGAAGCTTTTGTGAATACGAGCCCAGGGCCTGTATTCACAAAGCTTCTTAGAATTCTCTCAGAGAGCTCCTATCTTAGCCTAAAAAGTCCTAGCTGGGAGTCTTAGAATAAAAGTGATTTAGAAAACTTCTTAGAGCAACTCTGAGTAAGGAAAGTACAAAAACCTTTATCTTAGTGAGGGGGTGTGGTCGACCCCGTTGCTAGGGATGATGCAGCAGTTCAAGGTCTGTGATTGATAAAAAAATAACCTCTGACCTCTGCAAAGGTCTTGAAATGTGCTCTTAGTAAAAAGAGACTGATAGAACAGACAGTGAAACCAGAATGTTTGTATATATAGAAATTGTATATTCATGATTACAGGCTACTTGATGCAAAGTTTCTGTTATAGGCTAAATATCTTATAAGATAATTAAACAGTCAAATGTTGAAAATGTGTCTATTTTGAAAGAACCAATTTCCACACAGTACTTACTATACTTAGGTTCTTACATTTATTTACCG
>QNUK01000038.1:2103588-2111088 GCA_013621035.1 Clarias magur
AATAGACAGGGGAAAAAGCCTACATCCAAAATGCAGTATTGCTGTTAAAAAGCGTCAGACCTAGGTGAAAAACATTTTTTTTTTTAAATAATATGTAATGCTTCTTATTTCCCAATCTATTCTTCATTTTTGGAAATATGCATACATATTTATATTCTTTCACATAAAAAGAAACACATTTGCTAAATACAATTTCATGCCATTTCATGTACTGTCTATCACTTTTTAGAATTCATATCTTTTAATGATTTTAATTGTCATTCAGATGAAACATTAAATTTCACATGAAAAGACATAAACCTGAAAAAGTGTATTCTTCTAAAATGTAAAATTGTTATGATATTGCAACATGACATGGTCATACAGCATGCGGAAAGCGATGAAGGAGGCAAAGCAGTGCTATAGGAGGAAACTACTCCAACAGAGTGACTCTAGGAGCCTGTGGCATGGACTAAGAACTATAACGGATCATAAAGCACCAACATCCGTTATGTTGAACTGAACATACCGAGCTCTGGCAGACGAGCGTCAAGGCTGCAGCTAACGGTGCTAGAAATACTCATGCTAATGCCAACAGCACTTGTGGCTACAGCCAGAAAGAGAATGTCAGCACCGGAAATGCGTTCATCATGACCGAGCATGACGTGAGGAGAGCCTTCAGGAGAGTGAACACCAGGAAGGGAGCAGGACCGGATGGAATCTCAGGTCAAATCCTCAAAGCCTGCACAGGCCAGCTTGCGCCTGTGATTTTAAACCTCTCCTTATCTCCGTTGGTAATCCCCACTTGCTTTAAAGAGTCCATCATTGTTCCTGTCTTGACGAAACCCATCCTGCCCTAACCTCAGTAGTGATGAGGTGCTTTGAGCGGCTGGTCAAAGACTTCATCATTTCTGCGCTTGGTGGCTGGGGATGGTTTCCATGAAGACTGTCCTATCATCGATTGATGCTCTGGGGACCTGTGACTTCAGTTGTTCGATAGCTCAGGACTGGAATCTCCTACAGTCTACCTGAGCCTCCGGGAACAAACTGGACTCCTTTTAATTTAAATTTTAACACATCTCCTGTTACACTGAACTTCCAGTACACATTATTATGCTGATCATTCTCTGCTATCCGTTATCACCCAGATGAGGATGGGTTCCCTGTGGAGTCTGGTTCCTCTCAAGGTTTCTTCCTATTACCATCTCAGGGAGTTTTTCCTTGCCACCATCGCCCTCGGCTTGCTCATCAGGGACAATCTTATCATTTTGATTCATACACATTGCATAAAAACTTACTTCTTTTTATTGTGTAAAGCTGCTTTGCGACAATGTCAATTGTTAAAAGCGCTATATAAATAAAATTGAATTGAATTGAATTTCTTCACTACCGGACACACTCGACCCACTACAGTTCGCTTACCGTCCAAATCGTTCAACTGACGACACCATTTCCCACTTCCTTCACAATCACTAACTCACCTGGACACTAGAAGGGGGAATTATGTTAAAATGCTCTTCCCTGACTACAGCTCAGCATTTAATACCATAATTCCCTCCACACTCACCACCAAGCTGGCTCACCTGGGACTCAGCCCATCTTTGTGTCAGTGAATCTCTAATTTCCTAATTGGCAGACCACAGGCAGTAAGGATAACGGACATGCCTCAGCCTCCCTCACTCTCAGCATTGGAGCCCACAGGGTTGTGTTCTGAGCTCCGTGCTGTACTCATTGTACACATACGACTGCGTGGCCACTACCAGCTCCACCACCATCATTAAGTTTGCTGATGACACCATCGTGGTGGGCCTGATCTCTGACAGCAATGACTCGGCTTACCTGAGGCAATCTGGAGAACTGGCGCCAGAGGAACAACCTCCTTCTAAATGTCAGTAAGACAAAGGAGTTGATCGTGGACGTTAGCACCAAGCAGGAGAGGAGCTACCTGACCCCAGTGATCAACGAGAGCCCAGTCGGAACAGCTTCCGATACCTCAGTGTTCACATCACGGAGGACCTGTCATGGTCCTGTCACAACTTTTACTCCTGCACCATAGAGAATTTCCTGACAGGAAACATCATGACCTGGTTTGAAGGACCTCAGCCACCCCAGCAATGGACTGTTCTCTCTGTTGCGGCCAGGAAAACGCTTACGCTCCCCGAAGGCCAACGCAGAGAGACTGAGGAGGAGCTTCTTCCAGCAGGCAAAATGATCTCTCAACCAGAACACTACACAGGACTAAACCATCTCTGCATTTTTGCACAATGCACAGTTATGGACACTTTATGGACATTACTCATCTGTACACTCATGGACATTTGCACAAACCCCGGACGTTCATGGACTTTGTACGTTTGCGCATTCAAGCCCGCCTTCACTCACCCTGAACTTTTCGTCTCACTTTTGCATGGGCATTGTACATCTACACATACATGCACATGTGCACACTTCCCAGGACATTTCTATTTCCATTTAAATTTTTCTCAATTTTTTCTATATTTGTATAGATATATATATTTTATATTTCTTACATATATTTCATATTTTGTTCTGTTTTCAGTACCTATGTATACTATAGCTAAACATATTCTTATTTTATTCCATTATTTATTACTTGTTAATTGTTCTCTCTTTTTTATTTTTTATTTTAAGGTCACGGGCTGTTTTATAAGCATTTCACTGCATATCGTACTGTGTATGACTGTGTATGTGACAAATAAACTTGCAAACAAATTGCAAGATTTAAGCTTTTAACAAAAAAACATCTCTCATGTAAATCTTCTTCTTCTGTTTATTATTATTATTATTATTATTATTATTATTATTATTATTATTATTATTATTATTATTATTATTATGCAGATTACAAAAAGATATTTTAACAAAATAAACTATAGTCTTCTATTTTATATGGCCACATAACATAAGGTGTCTTTCTAATTTGGAGCATTTGAACAAAACCACTGTTATTAATTTGGGGGGAAAAACTTTAATTTTGCACAAATTTTGCTTTATTTTAAGCAACACCTTTTTTTTTTTTTTAAAGGTCATATGCTTCTAGACGCTTTCACCAATTTTAGTATCAATACCCATAAAGAAATATGAATAATTTTCATTTGAAATAATTATTGTTTGACACAAGACAGGCTTCTAGGGAATTGTTATAATGATGACGCTTCTTCTTCTTTTTATTATTATTTATTATTATTATTATTATTATTATTATTATTATTATTAATTGTTACAAGTTGTTGTTGTCATTTTTATATATATTTTTGTCATCAAAGAGATTACAGTGTGTTTTTACAAGTAACCAATAAGAGCACTGAATCTAGGTCAACAACATTTTATTTATATTCAGACAGTATTGTTTCACTGGAAATTAATTATTGACTTCTAGTGAAAGTGAAACTGAATTAAAAGTAAAACAAAGAAGATTCCTGGACGATAGTTACAGAGAAAAAAAAAACAGAAGAAATAATCTATGAAGTATATTTGCCGATGTCCCTCTTTTCCTCTTTGTCCTCCTCTCCAGGTCTATTTGTCCACAAATCCTCTTTCACACAGACCTAAGAACAGCAATGATAAATCTCCTGATATAAGTGAAATAAACCTAAACAAAATGATCCTTGATCACACATAAAAAACACATATGCAACTCAAACGTCTTTACATCCATGTATGAGTTCATCACTTCTAAACTTCTACTGTATGTAAAACAATTGAAACAAAATCTTGGGATTCATTTACTTGTCATATATATATATATATATATATATACAATAATTCATGTAATTTAGATCTTAAAAACTTGGCCTCAGCTCTAAACATTGTTTACCTCCATCTTCTAAAATCTGTTACAATTCTACAGAATCCTGCTTCAGAGACTGTGTTTGGTTTTCTTTTGGGATCTCCATGTCTTGGTGCACGGTTCTCAGAACAGAGACAAGCTTCTTCTTTTCTGAATCATACACCATCAGCATGACACTACTAGTTCTAAGCACTAGTGTGGAGAATTTCTTGCATCCAGAAGTGTTTTTAGCTGGAGGTGGAAGTTCCTGTTGGATCTTATTTATGGTGCCAAGCAGAGTTCTGTCATGTTTCATCAGTCTATTAGCCAGTGACAGAGGTGTGAAGTTGTTACCTGTTGTGACAGTTCTTGCCTTGTCCAGAAATGTTTGCATGGGTTTTGTTACCAAGTTCTCATAAAATCATTCTCCTCTAGATGTATTTAGTCAAATCAGCCTTAATCCAACATTTTATAACCAAACTGTCCAGCTTTGTACAGTAACATTGTACTGAAGAAAAAGACAACAGCCTTCGGTTCCTCATCAACAATAATATCATGATCTAACTTGAAAAACAAAACTCTAGATGTCAAAGTGCAGATGACACATAATTGCTTGATATAGCATATGTTGCTCGCACAAGAAATAATTCAGACCAGGCATCAACCATTGCACCAACTGGACATGTCACTGCCTTTATGAAACGAATAGAAATAAATCTCATCAACTTGTATCCAGAAAGGTGCCAGCTGTGTTTTGTTTTGTTGAATGTGGCTTTTGTGGATTCTTCAGTCTCTGGTAAACATTAGCATCCTGATGTCCGTCAGAAACAAACTAAAACAAAAAAAAACTCTGCAGTCTGCTAGTGATTCTACTCTATAGGAAGAAACACTCACTCACTTATACTGTAGGTTGCGGAAGGCCTGTAACCTATCCCAGGTTACTCAAGGTGGGGTATACCCTGGACCAGGGGCCAGTCTGTCAGGGCACAGAAGCATGCATTTGGAAACGCCCACTAGCCTGCGTTCTGTCGTTAAAAAGGAAAAGTCTCATATATTATCAATTTAATTACTTTAACTGTTACAAAAATCCATATCTGAAACTATACAGATATTTACTAATATCGATCAAAAACAGAATTTACAATATAGAAATTCTCAATTTCTGTTCATGTTCTGCGCTCAATATTTGGTTGGAGATTCTTGCGCAGTCCTGCAGCAGTCAGGCTGTGGCACTATTCAGGCATTATTTAAGACCAGGTTGCTTTAATATCAGCCATCAGCTTGTCTGTCTTGTTGGGTCTAGTGTTTCTCATCTTCCTCTTGACAATAGACCATATATCTATGGGGTACAGGTCAGGTTAGTTGACTGGCCAGTCAAGCACTGTAATATCATGGTCAGCAAACCAGTTAGTGGTAGTTATGGCACTGTGGGCAGGTGCTACAGTAAATCCTGCTGAAAAAGACAATTCAGCATGTCCATAAAGCTTTTCAGAAGATGGAAGCATGAAATGCTCAAAAATCTCTTGATTTCCAATTGAATTGCAACATTTACTTTTAACTGAAAAGACGACTTTGGACCAGTTATTTTGCTCCTTAGCCCAGGTAAGATGCTTCTGATGTTGTCTCTGGTTCAGGAGTGACTTCATGCTAGGGATGCAACAGTTGTATTCCGTTTCCTGAAGAAGTCCTTGTGTGGTGGATCTTGATGATACGCTGATCCAGCATCAGCCCGTTTCTTGCTTTAAAAGCTCTCCCAAGTTCTTGAATCTGCTTTGCTTGACAATTTTCTTAAGGTTGTAACTATCCCTGTTGCTTGTGTGCCTTTTCCTGCCATACCTTTATTTTATTTTTTTTCTTCCAGTGAACCTTCCGGAAAGCATTCACAGCATTTCACTTTGTCCACATTTTGCGATGTTGCAGCCATATTTCAAAATGCATAAAATTAATTATTTTCCTCAAAATTCTACAAACACCTATAATGACAATGTGGAAAATTTGCTAATTTATTAAAAAATCACATGTACGTAAGTATTCACAGCCTTTGCCATGACACTTAAAATTCAGCTCAGGCGCATCCTCTTTCCACCGATCATCCCTGAGATGTTTTGATCTGAACTTGATCTTGCAAAAACAATTCATTTACACAATTACATGAATGAAATTAACTTGCTTACCAGATATAAAATATAACTACATGGGAACTACATGTATAATATGTTGTTCTTTATTACATAACTTATTGAAAGTGTTGGGAATGTGCTGATGCATAAGTGTAACGAAACACTTCCTTGGCTACGTACTGTAAGAACAGGTCACATTCAAGTCTCCATCACTGAATAGTTATTGCCTTACTGGAGTCTTTCCCAGGAGACAAGGAGGGCAAGAGGCAGGGTACATAACAGGCAATTTAGGAATGTTAATCAACATGATCAACATTAACCTCCCAAGAATAGGGAGAACATTTATAGGGAACGCCACGCGCACAGATCCGAGGCAGAAAACAAACCCTGGACATTGGAGGTGTCATACTGTGCTACTATCCTATTAGCAAGAATTGTTTTGTACTTTATGGAATACACTTGTTAAGAAATAATTCACAATTGGACCTTCCTCTTTCATGCAGGAAAGAATGGATTCACTGTGGAGTCTGGTTTGCCTCAAGGCTCCTGCCTCATGTTTTCCCAATTAGTTTTTTTTTTGTCTTTGCCACTATTGCCTCTGGCTTGCTCATTAGAGATTCATTTATGAATGCAAAATGGATTCCTGTGCGGCTGCTTGTGACAGTGTCAGTTGATAAAAGCAGTACGTACATGAAATTGAATTAAACTCTGCTGACTCTGCTTCTGCACTCCACCAGTCTTTTACTGTCCTTCATTATTTCCCCATTACAGCACAACACAGAGTGTTGCATTTCTTATATACTACTGTGGCTACATTCACACTTGCAGAGATAATTTGATTGCTCATACTGGAGGTCATCCTGAAGACCCTGTTGTACACCTCTATACTGTAATGATTTACACGCGTGCATAACTCTCACGGTCTTTTTCACTCACTCTCTTATCAGTGTCTTGCTCGTATTTTTTTGGTGACAAATGTCCCTTTCTCTGGCGTCGACAAGTATCATAAAAAGGATAATCAGAAATGTTTCTACATGCTGTACACCCACCCACCCACCCACACACCCACCCACACCCACCCACACACACACACACACACACACACACACACACACACACACACACACACACACACACACACACACACACACACACACACACACACACACACACACACCACAGCATACAAGCCTCCCTCTTGACTCTACACTAATATATTTGCCAGATGATAGATGGAGAAGTGAAACAGGTCTTCCCAGTCCCATGTGCCAGGAAGAGAGGTGTTACACCTGTTCCAGGGGGCGGAGCCAAAACTGGACTTTAACTGGAGAGAGGCGAAGCTGAAGAGCGCAGAGACTTACAGAGAGAGAACCTGGAACTGCTTAGAAAGAGCAAATACAGATTTCCATCATGAATAGGAAGAAGGACAGCAGCCAGTAAGTGGAAAATTGTGTGTGTGTGTGTGTGTGTGTGTGTGTGTGTGTGTGTGTGTGTGTGTGTGTGTGTGTGTGTTCTTCTTCTTCTTCAGCATGTTGATTTAAGTTCCGCTAAAAGAAAAATAGTAATTGATACAATGATTAAATTAAGAAATCAAAAGTTTGGATGTACATG
>QNUK01000038.1:2121088-2138588 GCA_013621035.1 Clarias magur
TTTATTAAAAAAATAATAATAATTTCATGTTACTAAATGGGGCGGCACAGTGGCATAGTGGTTAGCTATGTCACTGGTTACCTCCAGTGTCAAGGGTTCGATTCCTATTTATTTATTTATTTATTTATTTTTTTCCCCCGATTTTCTCCCTAATTTAGTCGCGTCCAATTCCTCCCCGTCACTAGGGGGCTCCCACATTAAGGCTACTACTACCACTCAGCCGGGAGGGCCGAAGACTATCACGTGTTTCCTCCGAACCACGTGACGCCAGCCGACCGCATCTTTTCGAACTGCTCGCTCGCGCACCGTTGGGGGCGGCGTAACACACTCGGAGGACAGCGCTATCCGCTCCCTCCGCTGCGCGAGCTCACAGACGCCTCTGACTGGCTGTAGAGCCGTGATTAATGTGGGAGCACTATGTACCTCTCATCCCTCCCCTCTGAGAGAGCTCGGCCAATCAGCTCTCTCTAGACCTCCGGCTGCGAGAGGTTACAGCACCACCCGGGATTCGAACTAGCGATCTCCGGATGATAGGGCGAGCGCTTTTACCACTGCGCCACTCGGAGGCAAGGGTTCGATTCCTGCCTTGGGTCTGTGTGTGTAGAGTTTGTATGTTGGTGGGTCACTTGGTGGGTCACCTCCAGGTACTCCTATTTTATACCACAGTCCAAAGACAAGCAGATTAGGTTAATGACCATGACTTTTAAAAGTAATCAAATGGTTTACAAAATTTCAAAAGAGTAAATGGACAGTGATAGAGGTAATGTATGTATTTGAGAAAAAAATGCCTGAAGGTAATAATTCCAATAGCCCTGTCAAGATTGATGAAATCCACTTATATTTTTTTGCTTCCGTTCCTTCTCCCATCCGTCTCTTCATACTTCCATACTTTGCTCTTCACCCATCCCCAGATAAGTGAGTGGAGAAGTCAGTAGTAAGTCAGAATCAATGAATTCATTCTTCATCATATAACAAGTCTTTGTGTGTTGCAGAAAAACAATGCTAATGTACAGAAGGAATGGCAGCAATTCCTCAACCTCTGCCTCTGCCAGGAGGCTCATCTGAACAATGTGGACATTTACAAAAAGGTAGACTTAACAATAACATATTCAGTCATCCATAGGTTTCTCCAAACGTCCTTCTCTTCCACAATATCAGTGTGCTGCCGTGTGCACTAATACTGTCCATTACTAACCCTGCAGTTCCAGCTGGATGCCGAGACGGTCTCTGAGTCTCTGAAGAGAATCAACAATACCATGGAGCCTTCGCTGCTGTCCAACATGAGCAACTCTCAGATCCTGATGCAGCTTGAGGTACGTGGGGACTGACAAGAGAACAACCCAGTGCTAAAACCTTCTACATTTTCTTAGAGTGGTATTTTGAAAGAGTAAAATATGCAGAATTTATCATATACAAGTTGAATTTTATAAGATTTCCCATGTTTTTGTTAGGGAGAGGAGAGAGCGGTTCAAAGGAATGAACGCAGACTGGCAGAGCTTAAAGAGCAGTGCAGCAAAGTTCCTCCTCTGCCACTGCGCAGGACTCAGTTCGGCAACTTTCCCGTGGTGGCCCTGTGTGACTGGAGTACTGATAAGGTATCATATACAAACATGATGCTCTACAGGTCACAATTGTTTCACTGAATAATCAAGCTGTAGATGTGTATTTTTATTCATATTTAGAATCCTGTAATCATGCTCAGTCCTTACTTTTCTACACTCATAAACTTGCCATTTCCAGTCCACAGTCACTGTACTGTGCAGTACATGGCAAAAGAGTATGTGCTCCCCTGACCATCACACCCACATGTGATCGCCCCCAACCTTTTGCCAAAAAGGTTTACACAAATGTTGCCAAAGAGGCACCAAGATTCCCAAACCTGTTCCAGCATGACAATGCTCCTGGGCATAAGGTTAGCTCCATAAAGACATGATGTGTTAAGGTTGGAATGGAAGAACTCAAGTGCACCAAGCCCTGACTGAACCCATCCCCACTGAATAGCGTTGGGATGAAGTTGAAATGGAACCTTCTTAACATCCCAACATCAGCACCAGTTCCTGACCACATTCATGCTAAAACATCTAGTGGAAAGCCTTCCCAGAAGAGTGGGGCACGTTATCACACTGAGAATAAATCTTGAATGGGACATACAGAAGGTACATATGGGTGTGATGGTTAGGAGTGCACAAACCGTAAGGTTTTGGCATATAGTGTATATGCGACTGTCATTCGGCAGCAAGCTATGATGTGCCAAGTCGTTATCTGATTGTTTGTGTTTACTGTGCACAGGCATCAATAAAGCGTGGGGATAAATACACTCTGGTTTCCTGCCCGCGGGATGAATCATGGGAGGTAAAGAACAGCCTTGGAGAGAAAAAACATATTCCTGGTGTATGCTTTGCCATTCCTCCTCCTGACACAGAGGCCATTGAACGAGTTGAGAGGTGAGAGATGCGCTCACAAAAATGCCATCATTTTTATAATACATTATATCATATGATGTTTTCCATATTGATGTTGGTTTAAATATCAGTTTTTTTTTTTAAGTAGAAGTTTTCAAAAGAACACGTCTTGCTTTGTGGTTATACACCTATATACATGTTCGCATGTCATTTATTAAATTATTCATTAAATCTTTAAGCTTTAAGAAACATTATTTGTAAATCCAACTCACAGTGGTGTATTGTGTTTGTATACAGCCTGGAACGCGACTTTGCTGGGCTAAAGAGAAGGAGGGCATCTCTGCAAGCCTCTGTAACGACCCAGAGTACAGAGGTCGTTAAGATGGTTCGAAGTGGTATGTCGCACATTTTAACATTTAACCTATCCTGATTGCAATAAATAAATAATCAATAAATAAATACTATAAGAAAACCTTAACGCAAACTAAGGCTAAGTTCTTTTTCCACACTGCAGTGAGCATGACAAGTGTTTCCGAGGAGTCTCGTCCTAGTGCTGTGTCTAATCGCCTCGACCGACTCATCAGTGATCTCCTTCAGTTGGAGAAAGAGGTGCTCGGCAGATTAAGAACTCCACTGTCTCGAGCGGATCATACTGGAGACCTTGCAACCCGGATCCGAGAGCATGAGGTAAGACGGACTGCATCAGGTGTGCAGTGGTGGTGGAGGAAGCCTAAAAACGTCTGTTGGTTGGATTTATTGGAAATTCCTCCAATAAATAAATGAGTAAATAAATTGTCTGAAGCTACACAATATGGCTAAAAGTATATACTGTAGATACCAGAGCATCACACCCATTTTTCTACCATGAGAAGAACCTCAATCTCAGTGCATTTCCTCAAATTGAGGCAAATTCCTCATTGAAACAGCCTGAACTTATGTACTTTGACTGGTCTGTTCTAATATACTGAAACCTTTCTGTTACCTGGTACAGTTATTGTTGTTATTTTTTCAACGTCCTAATGATAAACTGTGTAAAACCATGCTGCAGGCATAACGTCACCTCTTGTTAAATCCTGAAATAAAGACCGCCTTAAATTCCTGAAAAGACCGCCTTAAATTCCTGAACATCTTATTAATCTTATTAATTTTTCCTGAAAATTTTTGAAAAAGAAAATTCTGATTCTGTTTCTTAAAGTCTGAAACTCTTCTCCTTACTTCAAAAAATGTACAATATTACATCCTAATTCCTGTTGTTGTTATAGTCTGAATAAATTTGTTGTCTCTAAAACCGCGCATTTACTGTATGTTTTATATCTTAAACTCTGTGTCCTGTAACTATCCATTATCTCCATCATAACGTCCAAGACATTATCTTGAAACTTATTTTTACATTCTGAGGCCGTTGGTATAGTTACATTCTGAAGACTTCTGTTAAATCCTATTGATTTCCACAAAATGATGGGGTGCTTTGCAATCTCTTCTAGAGAGCTGTCACGACTTTGAAAAAATTGGAGGCAGAGAAGGCATCGATTGAAAGGGAAATTGAGCCTCTTCTATCAAGCAAACCTCTGTCCCCCAGCACAATGTCATACCCTCCTAAACTCGGCACTGCAAAAAACAAGATTGAAGACCTCAACGCCCTCATCGACCTCTATGGCAAAAAGTATGCTCACTTTAGACTGGACTTGGAGAGTATTGTGTTTAAGCATAATGGCAAAAAGTTTACACAAGAAAAACCTACAGTACTGTGCAAAAGTCTAATTTCTTCATAATAAATTACGTAGCTCCAATTGAAATAAAGCGAACACCTGTTTTCCGGTGAATGGCTGCAAAGCGCCCAAAGATACAATTGAAATAAACTGGTTGTTTATGTAACAACTTCAGCAGTGACCTCATTTCCTATCTCGTTTGTTCCAAGCACTCGGCATTCAGCATCAGCAGTATACTAATTAGACTTTCGCACAGTTCTGTTCATAAAATCACTGATCTCGAGATCCCTAATACTGTTTTGCAATTTTCAAGGGCCACAGCTGTTATGTCTTTGGAGAACCAAATTAAGAATGTAGGCATGGATCTGATAGAGCTTGAGGAAAAACTTGCCAGGGACACAATCATCCTAGACAAACTCAGTGCCATCCAGGACCACGTTCAAATGCTAAGGGTAAGGGGCCTTCCATTTTTTTCCCTTCATATTATTTTTAGTTGCTTAAGTTAATGTACAAAAAAGCAGTCATGAATAAACTCTATGCTGACATTTGGTTGTCAAATGATCAAGTTTTGAACAACGGTTGAACTGTTCAAATAATTGGTTGTAACAGGACTAACATGAGCAGCAATATAATCACTCACATCTGGCCCGCAGTGCTGCTTAGCCAGTAGAAGAAACCAATTTCTCCTTCCAGAAGTTCATGTATAAGGCAAGCTTTCTTTCTCTTTTAGAACATTGAACATGATATTGTAGACAAACAGGAAGACTCCCAGAAACTGAACAACGACCTTGAACTTACTGAACAGCTGTGTGGTCATCTGCAAAAAAGTTTCCATGAGTACTGCCCTGACATTCACCGGCAGGAAACAGAGGTTAGAATGCTCAGGAACCGCTATGCTAACATCAACAATCAGCTACAACAGAGGTAAGAATATTGTATGACATTTATTATTACTTTATGATTTATTTTCCACAAAAAAAGTTTTAACTTTTTTGAAAATTTTGCACTAGTGTTCAAACACCAAAACAGTAAAAACAAATTAGCCCATAATTTGTCACCAAATAATAAATAATCCCCAAACCACCAGTTGAACCTTTAGTAGACATTGTATAGCTATTCCAATGCAATACACCTAGGTATTCCACAACTTCCCCAGTGTGAGAATGCTGTGATCAGGTCTTTGTTTTGATGTCCGTTGATGTTCCATTTGTTCAAACTGACATAACCTTTTATGAAATAAGCTTAGCATACACCTTTGCCCTTGATCAGATTTTGCTTATTTGCATTCTGTCTCATTCACTTACTGAATGTTACAATACTTCAGGCAAATAAAAATCTACCTGTTGAAAAATAAAATCTACTGGTTAAAAAGCATGATGGGTGGAAGTTTATCCTGAAAACACTTATCATAATAATATTAGTTTTTTTTTTTTTTTTTTGTCAGAATGTAAGAAATTTGATTGAATGTCTGGCATTTGATTGCAGATTGGCACTGATGCAAGAGGTGACTCATAAGTACAAAAGTTTCAAGAGTACTGTTCGTTCCCTCAATGCATTCATGAATGACTTGCCCAGCAACAACATGTTTTCTGAAGACACCGTTTCTGAAATCACCACCAAACAGAACTCACAGAAGGTCGGTTTGTTGAGCATTGCACGTTGGAATTTAGCATCAAATGTGAATTGGTTATTTGATGAGAATATTTGATATTTGAGCCTTTTTTTTTTGTGTTTCTTTGCAGTGGGCCATTGAAGAACTAAAGAGAAAATCTGATGATGTTAACCGCATTTTGTCTCTCTCTCATGAGCTACAGACCATCCTTAAAGTAGGTATTTATTTTCCTACATGCGTTCTCTATTTTTATTCTCTCAGGTATATCTGAGAAGTATGCTAGTCTTTACTCATGCCTTGAAAATCTCATTAAAATTCTCCCCTGCCTGTGTTATAAGGAATACGAGGCCATTACCTATAGGTACCGCAACACTATAGTCAATGATGAGACTGATGTGAAAAAATGGCACTCTCTCACTTTCGCTGAAGCCATCCAAAATAAGGTATATCAACTAAAACAACATGTAGTGTTTCAAATCAAACGTAATTTATAGCATGATGAACATTGGAATCAATGGTAGATGTTTCTTTTACTTTCCAGGAACGAAGTGTTGTGAAACGATACCATGAACTGCTGGCAGAGAATATTCAAACTCTTGACCAAATGAGACTGGCCAATAGCATCATCAATAAGGTGAGGTATACCAGGTGGTAATATGATGTGATTGGTTAGGATAGACAAAAAAAATAAAATAAATAAATAAATAAATAAAAAAGCGAGCCCACCAAACAGGTTAAAATGTGTTGCCCGTTGCCATGTTTTGATTGCATGGAAACCTAATTTACAAGGATAAAAACTGATGACAAGGATAAGCAGCACATTTTAAACATATTATTCCAGTTGCAGTATTTATTTAATATGACTTACCACAAAGTGACTGAAACAAAATGACTGTCACATCAGCTTTGTGGTTAATTTTTTTTTTTTTTGCGATTAATTTTTTTTTTTTTTTTTTTTTTACAAATCTGTTCCTGAGCCTGAAAAGATCTTGCCATCCCTGCATACTAATTAATCTACCAAGTAAATAAATATTTGCACATGAACCATATTACACCTTGGCTGATGTGTGTAATGCAGCAGGTGGCAGGATAGCCACATCAAGACTTAAAATATGTTTAAAAAAGTCAATAAGGGGTATGATTTATTTTCATCTGATTGGATGTTTGGCAACTGCAAATAAAAAATGAAATAGCTCTGAAACAAAATCTGCTTCCCCTGCACAACGATTCATCCACGCCTCCTTGTCTGAAAGATCTTGTAAGATACAGGCCAGCCTGTTTTAAACTCTCCTCTTCCTTTTCTAAAAATGCTCAAATGGCAGGGTGTATAACTTAAAATGGTATTTAGAGTAGGTTTTAATCTAAATTACATGGTAAGGTGTTGGTAGATATGTCGCTAATAATGCATTAATAAACTATCTTTATATGAGTTACAAAAAATTGTATTCTGCACACCAGCAATGAGCTTCTTCTCTTGTGTTGACTCATTTTACAGAATGAAGTGGTTGTAAGCCGGATAGTGGTGCACCAGCAGAGAGAACTGGAAGAGGTAGATACCCTAAAGAAGGACCTGGCAGATGAGATCTCCCGACGTATTCATGCTGAAAATGAACTGGATTCATTCAGAATTAGGTTGTTGTCACTCAGAAACCGGCGTGGAGTCGAGCGGGTGGAAGAGAAGGAGACCGTGCATTACTACCGCGATCCCAAACTGGAGGCCGACCTTGAAATAATGAAGAAAAGGATAGAGGAAGAGATTTCGAAACACACTGTAACTCACAAAGAGATTGAAATAGTCAATAAGAAATTAATCACAGTGGAGCATGAAATGTCCAACATCAAGCCAAAGCTAGTGACCAAGGTGACGACTGAGTATTCAAAGGATCCTCAACTGGAAAAGGAAGCGATGTTTATCCGAGAGGAGATGAAAAGGCTGAGAGAGGAAATCAGAATACGGGAAACTGAGATAGTGCAGAGCAGCACAGAAATCACTATCTTGGAGAAAAAGGCACCGATAATAAGAGAAAGAGTGATGAAAAAGGAGGTCATAAAATTGGAAAGAGATCCTGAAATGCTCAAAGCTATTATTAAGTTCAAAGACGAAATCTCTGATATTGGCCTCAGATCCAAAAGCTTAAGTGAGGAAATCTTTCTGATAAGAAGCCAGATCAACAAACTCGAAATAATGATACCCACTATCCAACCTCAGATAGTCATAAAGGAGGTGAAGAAAGTGGAACAAGATCCAGAGCTTATTAAAGAGTCCAAAATTCTCCGCACAAGCCTGGAAGAAATACGCCAAGAAATAATTCTCTTGACAAAAGAGATAAGTGTCTTTCAAGCACGTTATAGCCAGGTAGAGACAGTGAAACAAAGGATTGAGGTGAAGGAGACCATCAACGAAGTCTATAGAATTGACCCTGAAACTGAGGCAGATATAAGGCGATTAAGAAAAGAGATTCAGGAATGGGAAATAAAACGTAGTGAATTTGAGAAAAAGCTAACTGTGGTGATGGTGGACCTGAGGAGCTTGCGTTCTGAGAAACCCAGGGTGGAAGTAAAAGAAAGCATACATGAAATTATAAAAGAAGAGAGGAGTCCAGAAATTGTTTTTGAGATAAAGAGGCTCAATGAAAATCTAACCCGTCTGCGGGACACTTACCAAGCTACATTGGATAAGCTGACCATTCTACGCAAACAAAGAGATGAGTTAAAGATAGAGAAGTCCAAGGTGGAGATACAAGTTGTAACAAAGGAATTCATCAGATATGAGAAGGATCCTCTTCTGGAGAAAGAGGCTGAACAATTGAGAAAAGAGGTACACGAAGAACATCTGATGAGTCGTACCGTAGAAGAAAACATCTTTGATCTTCGCCAGAAGTTCATTGTGCTGGAGAAACAGAAAGTTGAAGAGAAGATCATATACCAAGAAGTCATAATTCTCCAGAAAGACCCAAGCCAGATTATTGAGCATGCACGGCTAAGAAAGAAGCTAGATGAGGAAAGCAAGTATCGTATGGATTTAGAGGTTGAAGTGAAGAAACTGAGAGCCATCATTTTAGAGAAGGAAAAGAGCATAAGTCAGTCAGACATCAGGCAAAAGAAGATTATTGTTGAGACAGAACTTAGGCAAATCAGGACTCGAATTCTTGAATTTGAGAATGGTCCGCCTCCTGAGGAGAAAGTCATCATTGAGGAGGTCATAAAAATAGAAAGAGATGCCAAAATGGACAAGCTAATTATTGATCTTCGCAATCAGATTGAAGAGGAGAACACCAAGGTCATTGCCATGGAAAGGGACATTCGTAACCTAAAGCTCAAAATAGATGTCCTTACCAAAGAGAAATCTGTGGAGAAGACAGTCTATAAGGAGGTAATCAGGTTTGAGAAAGACCCAACTGTAGAGCTTGAGAGAGATCGTCTAAGAGCCCAATTAACACAACTCAGGAGTGTCATAAGGAATCACGAGGAGGAAATCCAACGCATCAAAGTAAAAGTGACGCGTATTCAAACCACAGTTACTAGCACCTCCGTAGAGGAGACCACACTTATCTCAAATAGGGATGCACTCCTTAAAGAGAGGGATGGACTTCTTCTGGAGTTGAAGAGATTGGAAACTGAACGGAAAGAGATCACTGTAACATTCCAGCAGAAGACAAAAATGCTAAGTGAGATGACTCAAATATCTAAACAAAGGTTGTTAAGGTTGGAAGCTGATATACAGGGTCTAGAGAAGAACATCCTTACTGAGAAAGAATTAATACAAAGAAGGGAAACCACAATCATTGAACTGCAGGCAGCACTGAAAAAGGAAGATCATTCTGAGATGCACAAGAGTGAAAGAACAAAATCTACCAAAATCACTATTCTGGATCCAGAGACTGGGAAAGATATGTCACCCCATGATGCATTTATGCAAGGTCTTATTGATCGGAACCACTATATCCACCTGCAGAACCTTGAGTGTAGTTGGGAGGTCATCACAAGTAGTGGGCCTAATGGTGAGATCAGTATTCTACAAGACCGGAAGAGTGGGAAGACATACTCCATCCAAGAGGCGCTGACAGAAGGAAGATTGACCCAGTATGATCTCCAGCAGTATAAGGATGGCAAAATTCCCATCTCAGAACTTGCTCTCAAGGTTGCAGGTGAAAAGCACATAGGTTCAGTCCCCGTGCCAGTAACATCGACATCAACCTCAACCTCTGTGGTGAACAACTACAGCTCCTCAACTCTTAAAAGGTCTTTATCCAGAAGCAATAGTAACTTAAACACCACCATCAATGTAGATGAGACCTTCCCAATCTCTGGTATTTTTGACACCACAACACAAAGTCGCATGTCTGTGAGGAGTGCCATGACCCGTAAACTGATTGACCCAGACACAGCTCATAAGCTTCTGGAAGCACAAGCAGCCACAGGGGGAATTGTGGACATCAACAAAAAGGAGCGCTACTCCGTTCACAAGGCAGCAGAACGCGGTCTCATCGAACCGAGTCAACTGTCCAAGCTTATCACTGCCCAGAAGGCATTTACTGGTGTTGAGGACCCAGTAACCAAGCAGCGCCTGTCAGCAGGAGAGGCGGCTCAGAAAGGCTTTATCCCAAATGAGAATGCCAGGCGGTACTTAGAAGCACAACTTCAAACAGGTGGTATGGTAAATCCCAACAAAGCTGGACGAATTGCCTTACAGGATGCCATTAATTCTAATCTGATTGACCAGAAAACAGCAAAGGAGATTGAAGATGATGACAAAATGCTGAAGGATTTAATCAACCCTATGACTAAGTCAAAAATGACATACAAGGAAGCCATGGCATTGTGTACAAAGGATCAGTCAACTGGACTCCTCCTGCTTCCAGTAGCATCTACTGATACAATAGATTCCAACTCATTCTCCAGCTACAGGGCCACTTCTACCTTCATTCGTTAGGGTGAAATTAATGCTTAACTTCAGAAGAAGCAAGACTCGGGGTATAGGCTTTAATGTAAAAAAAAAAAAAATGAAGGATTTTTGGGTTACTTAATTCCATTTTGATTTCTTCTGTGAGTGGATTGACAATGATGAGAGGATACATTCTACATAATACAAATTTTGGGAAGAACACTAATATGCACTCAGTCATGCACCGCATAACATCTGTGAGGGAAAGATCTGCATACATGTTTGTGATCCCATAAGGTTGTAAATGAGTTTAAAATATCCGATTAGAGATATAATTGCACATGCAAATGAAACACATATATCTCATGTCTCTTGTATACATAGCAAATGCGCTGGCAGTCATATAAAGGTACAATACATAAATAACTTATAAATGTATTGATAGTCGAAATAGGTTGGCTTATGTATGTGCTTTGTATTATTATCATTATTATTATCATTATTATTATTATTATTATTTTAATGTACACCCTGTTTACACAAAAATGTTTACAGTGTATAATAAGGTGCTTGTACAGTGATCAAATCACATAACATCCGATCTCACAGAAAGTGTCATGGATGTTAAGCGATGCATGACAGTTTACAAATAATATATATATATATATATATATATATATATATATATATATATATATATATATATATATGCCACATACATACAGTAAATACATCCATACATTTACCTATTATTTGGTGTCGTTATTCTCCATTTTTTTCTTGTTTAACTTCATCATTTGGCAGCTTTCAATAAACTTTATACATTTTGGCCTCTTTCGGCTATCTCATACTATTGTGTGGGTGGTTTTTACTTTTCATTTTGACACAAATCACATAGGTTTGAAGGTATAAGTTTAATATAGAGTAAATGTATTTGCCTTTTGGTATGTAAATATAAATAAGAAAAAAACATTAAAGATAAAATACCTTAATAATGGAATACATTATAGAACTCTTATCTAACATATGGAAAATATATAACAGTTCGCTTTATGTAATTGTCTTAATAACACAACCTGAAATTCTTAGTTAAACTGTGTGAACACCTGAAAGTAGATTATCCAAGAGAGACAAATCATCAAATGTCCTATAGATTTATGGCTCTTTGCTAGATCTGACAACAACTTCATTGGTCTAAGGGCTGCAAATATATATATATATATATGTGTGTGTGTGTGTGTGTGTGTATGTTCTTTGAGGAACAGCTAGTACAAGCCAATGCAATAAGACAAAAGACAATTAGACAAGTCCTCATTTAAATAGAGAACTATTTCTACCACAGTAAGCCATTATACTGTACATCAGTAAATCATAATTTACCATTATTTTTACAAATTGCTAGTATACAAGTGCACAGATTAAATGTGTGTACATTCTCAGTATATGCTTGTTAAAGCCTATAATAACCTGTGCTTATAATTCTTTGTAACTGCTCTATGACCAGTAGATGCATTACTAATACAATTACTATTGCAAAAATGCCATTAAATTTAATATGCATTATTGGTAGTAAGAGATACAATGTTCTTTTTCTTATTTTCTGTGCTATATGCTTTAGGACTTTGTATTTATTTATTTATTTAGAAAATAGAATATCTTTCTTATTTATTTTCTACATTTTCTAACATATAACATATTGAAAACTGTGGAAAAAACATAACCATATAAACACAATATACTGTAACTCTACAGATTTCTGCAGAAGTACAGGTAGATGTTCCTTCACCGTGAGCTAATATAGAAAAGGGCAGAAGAATTTGATCAACAAAATGTCAAATCTCACCATCTCTTGAACAGCAATTATCAGATTGCACATTAGATATCACTAATTAAAGGTTTAGAACCTCTGATTTCAAGCCACCGAATGATCTGCTTAAATTCACCAGCAATTACCAAGAATCAATTTCTACAAGACAACTATCACTAGCTGGTGCTCTACAAACTCCAAATTCAGTTTAGTAATTATCTCTAATCACAGGCCACCAAGATGGCACAAGAACTGTTGATGCTCCATGTCTGATGCTTTCATGTTGAGAATTAAAAGGCATCAGAACAATAATAATCAACTACAGTTAAATAACCTTCTTAATTTCCAGAACCACTTATATTAGGATTTTAAGCTTAAGTTCTGGCGCCAATTATTTCAGGTCAGCAATAAAAATCGGAGGTCTAAAACATTTGGCCTAAATTCCAGAATCAACTAGCTGTTATACAAAGTTCTAGACCCACTGACTCGAGGTCATGAAGTTAACAGCTGGAGCACTAGCATTGTTATTAACTCCATCTGCTAACTGCTGGTCTGGAACCACAGACAAGCACTGGTAAGCAAATAGATATTGGAGCTCTAGTCTGTAACATACTGTACAGTTCAAGATGTCAGTGTTTGGCAGCGGTATATCTAGAATTGTTGGTGATTTAAATGTGAAGAATGTAATGACACCCCATAAATAGGTTGCACCTGATGCAGTAGGACCAGATGTTCCAAGTAAACATGATTATTAAATCAGTTTAATAATATGGCTTGATCAAAAATGAGGAAAAATGCTAGTAACTAGTAAGCCAGACAAGCTTGTGAGTACCATCAAATATATTGCCATTTTCAGCTCCCCATCCTAGCCCTGGGTGAGGCTTTGATGGTGTTCTCATGTTCTTCTCATGTATTAGGGTTTCTATAGAATATTTACACTTAGCTGAGTGATGTAAATATACCTACGACCCCATGTGAATAGCACTATTATGGACTGGGATCAGGCCATCTACTATATGGTTTTGTAAGGATCCTAAAGCAGCCCTCTAGCTCCTACCTTATGCACACATTCACCAGCACATTGCCAGAACCTACGAAGACACCATCCTGGCATTAAAGTACATAAACAAAAGAAATTAGGGAAAAATGTCTGATGAAATCCTCAAGGTTCCCAAATAATGATTAATAAAGCTTTCGCTGTTTTTAACAGAACTGTTATGGGACTAAAGCTATGTTTTTGTCAGAGCAGTTCTTAGCATGACAGAATCTCCAGCTGAGCTTAGATGGTATGGAATCATACATATATTTCTTTCAAAGATATAAGGTTTAGGGGTTTACAAACAGACCAGCTTGTGAAGTCATGATGGTCTGCAAGGGCTTGAACATCCAGTAGCACATTTCAACCCCAGCCTTGTCTAAACTACACAAGGTCAACTTGAGGTGATTTCATTTTCCACCATCAGTTAGAACGGCCTTTTTAGCTGATCCTTGTATTTAGGTGGTAACTCATCCACATATAATCCTTCCGTATCCCTTGTGCACTTGAGCTTGAATTGGCCCATACTCCACCTGCTCCCCATCCACAGTAATGACTCCAGGCTTTGTGATTGGCTCAAGCCTCAGTGCTCGAACACGCCGGTACACAAGATATGGGCAATCACATGTCAGGTGTGTCCCTTTCTCCATGGCCAGGAAGAGTCGAAGCAAGGCTGGTCGTGATATTCCTGCTGTTACATAGAGCAGGTGAAGGGACCCATCATCAGGGTGAGCATCAGGTGACACCATCAGCTCCTCTGCTAGGTGAGAGTGGCAGGTTGCCAGAACCAAAACAAATTCTTGCTCTTTTTCTATGGTCCAATCCGTTGGCACCGGATCTCCAATAGGGCTCAAAAAGTTGTCAGGTAGTTTGTCATCCTTTGGCTCATTTTCAGCGAGTAAGAAATCATCATCTTTAGAGTTTGGACGTGGATTGTTACTTATGCATTCATGAGGATTTCTTTTCTTCTGCAGTACTTGTGGTAGACACTGAATAGAGGAACAAAAAGTGGAATGAGGATGTGAACCAGGGGAAGAGGAAATCGATGCCATGTCTGAGTTCTCTCTAGCAGGCAGGAATGCCAGCTTGCCCTGGTAAGTGCGTAAAGATGCCAGGCGCAGAAGAGTGCCCACGAGGAAGCGCATGGCACCAACTTGGCGGAACTTTTCACTTTCAATATCCACGTCAGCCACGAAGCCCCAGGCGAGCGACAGGAAGGAGAAGAGACGGGGCCCAGTAGAGAGACGCACAGAGACGATGTCCAGAGGACACACCAGACCTTTACAGAGCAGGAAACAACAGCTTAGCAGCAAGTCCTCACCCAGTGCAGGGCTAGCTCTGGGGCACACATACACAACATTTACTAATAGGATGTACACAAACACATACAAATGAGCATTTAGAATAGAATAGAATAGAATAGAATATCTTTATTGTTTTTGCACTTTGAAATGCAACAAAATTTAGCATTTGGCTCCTAAAACAGTTGTGTCTCACGCGCATAAAATTAAATCTAATAATAAGAAGAAACCTAGACATGTCCAATGAACCTACACAGAATCATCAATATATCGTAATTAAATCTCAGTGTAGAATTAAAGGACCCCAATTAGGATTCCTTCCGTATTATAAACGGGCCACAACTCGTCATTCTGCCTGCACTGTCTCACACAAGCTATGTCATTTTGGGTGCTTAGGGTAATGAATATATCTTCAGCTGCTTAATTTCCTGTGTCCTATGCATATAAATGACCCTATTAGTGCTCTCAGACTCTATATTCAGTCACACAGGCCCCATCACCCTTGGAGTCTAGAACTAGCTCTGATTAAGGATCTGATTAAAGGTCACTCAAAGATGGCTTCCTTTTTTGTAATGTGCTAGTTCACAAGAAATTAGTATCAACAGCATCAGCTTTGTTCTGATTATGTGTGGTAATCTGGTACTAATGTGCTGGCTGGTGCTGTATGTATTGCAAGTTATTCTTCTAAACACTATGGTAGTTAATAGAAAGATAAATGTCCTTAAAAGGTTTGGGGTAACGGTAAACTTGTGCTGCTTCTATGAGCAATTCATCACAGTAATAAATTGGAAGGCATTCATACAAAATGTGGGAAAGTCCCAGAATGCAATGCCACTTTTCATGCAGTTGGCACAGGTTCAACTTGGTTTGGTACTTTTCTGACTATCACTGAAAATCTGTCAATCATTCAAGACAGTAGCTAACAATTCCGAAATTGAGACGTGTATATAATTCTGACATGACCCTTTATAACACTGTGTTGTGTCAGTGCTCACTGTGTGTAATGGTGCACCGATGCTGCAAGTGCATTCCCAGATCCTCCAGGCAGGATGCCAAGTGGAGTGCGAATCGCTTCATCCCAGTCTTCCCTCTCCATCAAACCATTGATCACCTGCAGAACATGTTGTCATATTCAATTATTTGCTCATACACCCCATCACACACACACACACACACACACATACGCACGCATACACAGACCAACCTCGAACAGAAGTCCGTCCCCTGACAGGATGACGATGGCACTCCACTGCGACAGATCAGCACTCCTTACCAACTCACGTGCATGGTTCTGATGCTCTGAGAAGAAAAAACATAAACAAAACTTTTTTCTTTTTTTTTCTTTGTTTTTTGTAAATATGTGTATTATTTGAGAATACAGGTCATTGAATTTTCACTGCTGCAGTGGTGCAGAAATATTTTTGAAATATTTGTCTTAGAAGATGAATACTGAACCATGTGTCACACATATACACACACTTAGGCAGGAAAGAGAGAAGTAGACAAAATAAGGGGTTAAAGAAAGAATACTATAGATGGAGGCGCTGAGTCAGCGCTCTCTCTCCCTCTCTCTCTCTGTGTGTGTGTGTGTGTGTGTCAGGGTGTACATCATGTTCGCATCAACCGCCTTGCAGTATATTAAACCTGAGCTGCTGTCACTACTCTGATCCTGTGGGATGAAGCCACTGCACACTTCAGCTAATACTCACAGAGTGAGAAAGGGACGATCTTACAAAGGAATGAGTAAAGTATCTAGAAATATTTTTCTTGTGCTAGTCTCTCAGCTTTCATCTCGGACTACTCCATGAAAACCGCAGACTAGAACCCTAACTCAGTGTCTTCTGCTCTCTGTCGGTGTCTGTGCACTGGTTTAGTACATTTATCTAAAAATGTCCATGAGATAAAAATATTTCCACTATATATAACTGCAGACTGTTCTGTCCTCGAGGAGACGGAATTTTCCCGCAGTCTGGGGTCACTGCTGGCTGACAGATTTGGGTTTGTTTTCTTCACCCCAGAACACTCAGTAAACAAATAACCTACTTTAAGCTACTGAATCCTTTATTTGTCACATATACGTTATTGCACAATAAAGTTCTTTCTTCTGATACCCCAGAGTATTCTAACGCTGGGGTCAGATCACAAGGTCAGCCATGGCTCTGTGTTCCATGGCTTGAACTGATGACGTTCTGAGCAGTAACCCAGAGTCGTAACCCTCTGAGCATCCACTGCTCTTGTAGTACCTTTAAACACCGAGAAGATGCTGAAGCTCCATGTCTCATTTCTTTAAAAAAAAAAAAAACTCTTCATACCATTAGCATGGGGAGCGGTATGAATTGATAATAACAATTTGTTGCAGCAGAAGAGAAGAATATGGATTATTGTCATGTCGTATTAAAGCTGTTTTTTTTTTTTTATCATAGTGAGTTACATGGTACTGGTGCAGACCATTGTATGTTCTAAGCAAGACTGACACCCAGGACATGGGCTTCGTCATGAACAGTGTGTCACTAAAAGTACGCTATCAAAATGCAAAATGCTAATTAATGCTGGCAATCCTCTTCTCTACACTGTAAACCCGAATAAGTTGGCAATAGGTTTCCAAGTAAACTGAACTATCAGTTTTGGAGTTTGTTGTACTCATTCATATTACTCGTTCTTTACTTGCATTATTGAGTCGCCTAACTTATACTATTTAATAGCAATTATCTTTTTTTTTCCTTTTTTTTTTAGTTGTTGCAAATCAAA
>QNUK01000038.1:2143588-2318588 GCA_013621035.1 Clarias magur
GGCGCTGCAACGGTACTGTAGTCCCGGATAAAGCGGCGATAGAAATTGGCAAACCCGAGAAATCTCTGGAGTTGTTTAAGAGTCTTGGGTAGGGGCCAATGACTCACAACTTCCAGTTTCTGCGGGTCCATGGCCACACCTTGGGGCGAGATGACAAAACCCAGGAACGTGGTGGAGCGCTCGTGAAAAGCGCACTTCTCCAACTTACAGTACAGCTGGTGGGCGAGCAATCTCTTTAGAACCGCTCTGACGTGCTGGATATGTTCGTTGACGGTTCGGGAGTAGATGAGGATGTCGTCAAGGTAGACGAACACCCAACGGCCTAACATGTCTCTGAGGACGTCATTGATGAATTGTTGAAAAGCGGCAGGTGTGTTGCAGAGACCAAACGGGATGACCAGACTCTCGTAGTGCCCTGTAGGGGTGATGAAGGCCGTCTTCCACTCATCGCCCTCTCTGATGCGCACCAAGTTGTCGGCGCTCCGGAGGTCCAACTTAGTGAAGATGGTGGCACCAGAGAGGGCGTCCAGGGCAGAGTTGGTAAGAGGCAGTGGGTGTCGGTTTTTTATGGTGATATTATTGAGCCCCCGGTAATCGACACAGGGACGTAGACTACCATCGCGTTTTTTCACGAAGAAGAACCCCGCAGCGGCAGGTGAGGAGGAGGGCCGGATGGTACCATGGCGAAGTCCGCTGGAAACATACTCCTCCATCGCCTGCATCTCGGTGTTAGATAGTGAATAGAGGTGGCCGCGGGGTGGTGTCGCACCTGGCTGAAGATCGATTGCCAGGTCGTATGAGCGATGAGGAGGTAGGTGGGTAGCGCGTCTCTTACAGAAGACTTCAGCCAGGTCCCGGTAGTCTAGCGGGATGTTGTCTGTGTCGACATCGGGGGCCTCGGACTCCCTAGAGCACGTCCCAGCCTCGGCCCGTAGGCAGAGCTCGGTGCAGGTCGGCCCCCATTGTAGAATTCGATTTTGGGTCCATGATATGAGTGGGTCATGATGCAACAGCCAAGGGTGTCCGAGGATGATGGGTGGTGATGAAATGGTGGTGGTGTAAAACTGAATCTGTTCCCGATGCTGGTTGATGATGAGGGTGATAGGCTGAGTTTGAAAGGAGATGGGACTGGAGGAAAGAGGCCGACCGTCGACTGATGTAATGGTTACGGGCTGGGATAACGCCTCGATCTTTATCCCCAGTTTTTGGCATATGAAGAGTCAATGAAGTTACCTGCTGCCCCGGAGTCGACGAACGCGGTACTTCCGACCCGTTTGTGGCCAAACTGGAGGTGTACTTTTACCGTGAGACGGGAATCATTAGTCAGGGTGGTGGAGAGGAAGATGGGACCCGGTGAGCTACTCTCATTTCTCACGGGGCTGCGCGTTTCCCGGCCGCAGAGGACAGATGGCTCGATGGTGTGCAGCGGATCCACAATACACGCAGAGCCCCTCTCTAAAACGGCGTTCCCGTTCTGCAGCGGTTAAGGAGGCGCGCCCTAATTGCATGGGTTCCCCGGCTCCTGTGTCAACCACGGCGGGAGGTGGAGTACCGACGGTTCTGGTGGGTGCTGCAGTGAATGAGGCGTGGACTTCTGGAACTGGAGCGTGGGAGAGGAAGGGTGTGGTGCGAGGTAGTGCTGTCGTGATGGGTGGCAGGGTACGGGGAGCTGGCTTGGGGCGAGCGAGCAGACGTTGGTCGATCCGGAGGGCGAGTTGGATTAAGCCCTCCAAGGTCGCTGGGAGCTCTCGTCCGGCGAGCTCGTCTTTTATACGTGAAGCCAGTCCCTCGTAGTAGGCCGTCCGGAGTGCGGAGTCTCCCCAGTCGGTCTGCACGGCGAGAGTGCGAAACTCCGCGGTGTAGCGGCTCACAGACGACCCTCCCTGCTGTAGATGATATAACTTAGAGTCGGTCTCCACCTCAGCAGCCGGATGCTCAAAGGTGAGTTTAAGCTGACGGGTGAATTCTGTGTAGGAGTAGGCGACGTCTGAATCTGAACGAAGAACCGCCGTGGCCCACTCAGCTGCCTGCCCGGATAGCAACGAGACGAGAAGAGCAATGCGCAGTCGGTCTGTGGAGTATCTGGTGGAATTAAACTCAAACACAAGATCCAATGCAGTTAGAAAAACACTGCACTTCCCATCCGTGCCATTCCATTTGTCCGGTAAAGCTAGAAAAACATCAGAAGGTGGGGAGGGGGTTGGCGGCGCAGCAGCCGCTGCGATGGGCGTGGCAACAGCCGGCTGAGCGGCCGCCCCGCGGAGGATCGCATTCTCCTGTCGCAGCTCCGTCACCTCGCGGCGCAAGACCGCGACGCCCTGGAGCTCCGTGCGGAGAGATGCGACTTCACCACGGAGCTGATCGATCAGCTTAGCATGCCGGTCAACCACATCGCAGAGGTGAGCAAACTCCGCTGGGTTTACTGCAGATGGCTCAGTCATTCTGTCACGAACTAACCGGAGATGAATCAGAAGACTAGCAGTTAGCCCTGTAGCGTGGATGGTAAACCCAAACGCGGAAGTAGCGCGAGCAGGCAGGATAACCACGCTAGTTATTCTTAGAACTCTCCCGAAGCGAGAGCAAGAGTTTACACAAATAAACCCGCGTTCTAAATACACACACCCAATCAGAAGCGATAACCCAAGAAAGTGAGTACTCACGTTTAGACGAGCGAGGCGTCGGCGATAGCATGGGCAGAACTCAATGACTGAGCAATGTGAGGCGCCATCTTGTTTCCTTTTATGCTTCCTGAAACCCGACCGTATTACTTCCGGGTCCTAGTGCCGGTCGTGTTACGAGTGTGCATGACAGTGTGAGACCAAGATAAGTCAAGATAGAGACCAAAAAGCATCAAATTCTTCTCAGATTCACAGTCAATCACAGATTCATACTGTATGCATGTATGCCAGACCAAATTTGCTGTCATTCTAGACAATAGAATTTGGGTACGAAAGGACAAACAAAATATCGGGTAACAGCATGACCATATTTAGCGAAGACAATAGCCAAGACAGGGACAAATCAATACAAAAAACATCTCATGACCAGCCCAATTCCTAAAAAGGTCCTATCACACTCTAACAAATAACCACGAAGTTCCCAAGTATTCCAATGTAATAAATAAAAAACGAAGCAGGAATGGGGTAAAATGGAAAAATGTGCATTTATTAAGCTCATACTACATCCTAGTCATGTCCCTGTCAGGTTCTCAATGCTTTCCTGTTGTCACGAATTATCTATCAGGCACATAATCATTAGCTTACCAGGTCAAACAAAGTTATTTCTATGTCCAACCGGATCGCCCCACATTTTTACCAAAGCTAATCACAGGCTTACTATTTTGTCTTGCATCTGGTGGGTTAGAATAAATACCATGACTTTTGTTTGTGTGTGAGGAACTGGATCCAGTATTAATACTAAATTCTCTAGACATAATAAAACAAGCCCATAACCTGCTGCATAAACATGGTAAGCACCAGAAGAACATAATATGAACTTTATGCGGTCTTCTACAATTCGACATCTCAATGACAACTCAGTCATTCAATTTCTATCCATTTGCACCATGCCTGTAATATGTCACTGAAGTTCCTTAGGACTGTTAGTTATCATTACTATATCCTTAAGTTATTCATGTGTCTTGCTTTGCCTAACCAGGATTATTTTTAACAAAAAAAAAAAACAAAAAAAAAAAGCATGGCAGCTCCATGTTAACAGAGACAAGACAATACTATCCCCTTACCAGTTTCTATGTGTTTCTGACATTTTTTATGGATGTAGAAGAAACCTGGCTCAGTGTGATGTGGTGGTAAAGCTTTTGTTGTTTTCTTAGCTGCTCCCATCAAGTGGTCACCACAGTGAACCATCTAATCTGTACACAACTTGGCACGGGCTTTACACCGGATGCCTTTCCTGATGCAACCCTCCCATTCCATCTGGGCTTGGGACTGGCGCTAAGGATGTCGTTCATCCAGTTAAATGTTAGAACTTTACAGATCTTAAATTTCTGATGCAATTGTATAAAATTGAGAGTAGTTGGAAGGTATAGAGCATAGACGGGTGTAGAATAGAATAGAATAGAATAGAATAGAATAGAACTGGGTAACCAGCAGGCGAACTACAGCTAAAGGAAACACACAGATGTCTAATTCATTACTGATTCACCTCCAATGTCCAGCAGTGTGCGAACAGATGGAGGTTAGTGGAGGTGAAGGTGATGACAGCTGTCCCATGAGCTGTGAGGTTTTGACTTTTTGCTGTGTAAGATGTGGAGAGGACAAGCAAGCCAACAACTCCGAGCAAGCCATTTGTTCCTCCTGACGCAGGACCACTGAATGATGTGTACAAAACGGATCAGATGTCAGGATCAGACAGAGAAGTGAGAGCGAGAGCGAGAGAGGGAGAGACTTCCTCACTTCACTCGTGTTTAGCTGTCTGTCTACACAACATTGCAGAACATCTTTGGTTTTCCTGAACAGCACTAAAATACACGCATTATCCCCATTTAACAATGTTAAACCTGTCTTCTGTACTCAGTTTTTACTTTCTTCCGCATTTGCTTTTTGACCATTTCATCCCTTTAATCCAAAGGCTCATGCTCCTTATAAATTATACATCGGAAGGAAGGAAATCTGATCTGAGTTCAGCTTCCATTAACAGAAAAAACAGAGAGCGGTGAGGCAGAGCTTTTAGGCACCATGCTGGATTGTTTAAATCAGATTTAGATTTCATATACTTGAGATTATGATAACAATATGTTAGCTTTGACATAAAAAAAAAAATAATAAACAGCTTAGCTAAACAGCTTACTTAGCTATGATTAAAAAATATTGTCAGCTAGCCTTCAGAAAACCTCTTATCTTGGATTCAACAGACGGCAGAATATTACATCAAGCCATTCATTGCTAAAATGCCTTTGTAATGTTCTTAGACTTCATTTAAATCCACCATAGTTACTACTGTAAACATACTGCACTTCTGTTAATGTCTTCCTGTGCACACAAATGAACACAACACACTCACACAACCTGAATCATTGCTTACACACAAAGAACACAATATTGTGGCCAACGATTTTTGAATATATTCATGCCATCAGGGAAGAAACTCTATAGACGTGACAACCTGGTGACAGTCAGTACATTCAGGTCGTCAGCTGACTTCATTTTATCTCCACATAACGTTGCTGAGTCTCGGCCTGAGCGACTGAAGCGACCCCAGATCATAACACTGTCTCCAGAGGCTTGTACAGTGGACGCTATGCATGATGGGAGCATCGCTTCATGCGCGTCCCTTCTTACCCTGACACGCCCATCACTCTGGAATAGACTCTGGAATCTGGACTCATCAGACCACATGACCTTTTTCCATCGCTCCAATGGAGTCCAATCTTTATTAAGCAGTTGGCCATTTTCCGCTCTGCTTATCCCACATTACTGTTTACGTGTTTTTGTGCACGACTAGACATTGTTAATGGTTGTGCCTGTGTGCGCATGTATGTGTGTGTATGTGGCTGAGAGCCAGGTGTAGCCTGAAAACCAGAGTCAGCATCATTATTGTGCAGCCTTGCATGGTGCATCACCACTGTGTGTGTGGCTGAGAGAGAAAAAGAGGTTTTTCTGATTACACCATATGTTTCATGTTATTTATTTTGTCTTGAAAGAGATTTGCGTAAAACTGATAAAATATTTAACCAGGATCAGTTGGCCAGCGTTATACAGGTAATGGTGATACCTGTGAAATAACAAGCCAGTGCAATTATAGTGTAAATTATCCCAGTTTGTGCATGTGTGTGAGATGTGTGTGGATACCAAGCTGTCTGCGCTAATCTTAGCTTAGTGGAGCAATGTGTAATAAATGCAATTGCATTGTATAAAAACGATTTTCGAGCCTGAATGAAGATTCAGAGGCCAGAAAGAAGAGGCCAGTGCCGTCAAATTAAATGAATGCTAATGCCATGCTTTGGTGACCTTCAGCGTGATTGGTGGAGGAGAACACAAAAGCCAAACATCGGGTCAGATGCTTTATCCCACTGCTGCACACAAATAAAGCTTAGGGAAATCTATAACCCGATGTTGAAGCCATGTGTCCTGCAGCAATCTGCTTTATCTCCAAAGAGCCATTTATATGGATTTGAAGCTTTGCCTTCTTAAAAACTCATTTGAAATACATGCATGCTGTTGAAATCTGCATTACAGACTGGCCAGGATCACACATGCCAAAAGGAGTCGATAAATTCCGCATATGTGTTAGATGGAACAGAAAAAAAAGGAGGACACTGAAGACAAAGAGTTGCGTTTCTGAGAATAAACTGGACGGATGTTACACTTCCTTTCATGAGTGTAGATTTATGACAATGATAATGAATACTTAATAGGTACTTCACCCACACTACACATAACCCAACTCCACACTCAGCTTTCCAAGAGGTGCAGATTGTTTTTTTTGTGTGTGTGTGTGTGTGTGTGTTTTTGAACATTAAGTGTCTGAGAGCTGAACAGTGTGTGGTCGTCATCCCAGATCTGCATCATTATCCTGGGTCTGATAAACTCTTGATGTTGATACGGCTTAGATTTCACTCAGCGAGTCTTACATCAGCTGATTAGACTTCAGACAACCGCATGCAGCCCTTTCTTCTCAGTCCTGGTTCAGGCTTCAGCTTAGGAACAGCGGCGCTATAAAAAGATGCTGATAGTGATATTGTTTCAAGGTGATAAGCGTTTTTGCCTGCACTTACACCTGTTCATGGAGGTCGACCTCCTCTTCAAGCTGTAACGAGTTTGTCAGGGTAATGTTTATGAATGAATAATGAATTAAAAAGAGGAAAAAATGTATCCTGAATGACTTTCAAATCAGAATTTTAAATTAATATGTGATGTCAAAAGTTTTGTTGTATGTTTTTGACATTAACCTTCAGCCAAGTGAAGAACCACATTTGGTAACTTTCATGGCTTTGTATTTATTTATTTATTTATTTTTTGGCTTGCTTTTTTTTACTTTAGTGTTGTTGTTTTTTTACAAAATGTTTCATTGTCATTTTTATGTAGCATAAAGGAAATTCAGACATCTCTTAAGTAACGAAACAGCTGATGGAAGGTTGATCACAGAAGATATTGAAGCTACAGAGGCTGTTGTAACTTTACCTCCAGCTCTGATCCACTTAATCAGAGAAAAGCAGACTACTCTCATGTACTTCCACATGCCACTTCCCCACTACTGATGTTCCACTCTCTCTGCTTTGATTATCATGTTACACCAAAACTCAATCTATGTTGTTTTGTCTACTCAGTCAAATGACATCATCATGTCTTTTTTTTTCTTTTTTTTTTTCTAATAAATCAGTGTTATCAGTGTTTAGTATTATGACACCATTCACTGTTGGCTCATTAGTAATCAATTCTGTCATCGGCTCAAAATGCAAGGAGCAGCCCATGAGACTGAATACTGAATGGAGACGTCTAATGTCTGATCTGTGAGCTCTTCCTGTTAGTTACAGTTTAGTTCACGCCGAGACTCCTGAGCCATGTGCCTTACACTGCACTATTTTATAAGTGCACATTAGTGTCAGGACTTCCAGCTCTCTTCCTCTTGGTGTCTCTAAACACACAGACACACACACACACACACTCAGACTGAAAGACTGCAGAGTCAAGAGTATTGAGGCAAATGCACAAAAGAAGAAAATGCTGAGCTTGCTAATAAACAATTTAAGCTAATGTTAATGAATTAGTAGAGCTGAGTGTCTTTAAACGCATTTCCAGCAGGGATTTTTCAGTTCAGAGAACATTGAGCTCCTGCTTCAATGTTGGTTATCAATTGTCTTCAGTTGGTCAAGGTCGGTAACTGAATGATTGAGTCTACTATTAAAGACTTTTTTTTTTTTAATGCCAAATTAAACTTCATTCTCTTTACTTAAAATGCTTTAAAAGCTACCTCCAGAAAGAGAAGTCAGCTTTCAATTGTACAACGTGGTGTATTTTTTCACCTCAATTAACTTTTTGTTTAAAAGAAAAATGAAATGAATCACCCGTGCTTAGATCTGGTGTGCTCGGTGAACACTTCTCAGATTCAGTCCAGGCAGTGCAGTTCCTCTGGTCTCCTTGATTTCAGCTGACATGAGAGTTAAAATGTGGTACAGTGGTACGTCGGTATATTAATGCCCTGCCTCACAAATCTCCGGTTTAAGAATGGAAAGAAATTTGCCTCAGCATACAAAGCATTTTTGGCATATGAGCCAATGAACCGAGTCGAACCGAACGCTGGCATGCATACATCTGGGAGCTGTTTAAAACGTGTTTGTGACAGTTTGTGACAGTTTGTGTTTTTTTTTTTTTGCATTTTGTGCAAAATATAATGAAGATGTAGCACCATGGATCCCAGGAATGTTATCAAGGATGGTAGCAAGAAGAAAAGTAAGGCACCTTCAGTTTTGTTTTTAAAGCAGCCAGTGCCAAGATGAATCATAAATTAAAGTTAACTGAGGTCTACTGTCTATTTATTTCATATTTTACTTAATTTACATGTGTTTCTAAATGTTTCGTTTGTTTTTATATGCAAAAAGTGATTATAGTGTAGGAAATTTGTTATTATTGTAATATAATTGGATGGCTGGAACAGATTATTCCTATAGAAAAATGCATTTAGAAATTTAGCCTTAAGAACTTGCCTCTAAAAATTATTACATTTATATGTTGATGTACCGTTGTGACTTCTTTTGGGCTAGTATGGACTGCATTTCATTACCTTTGAACATGTGCTTTGCACAATGACATTAATCTAATTGGATCTAATCTAATCTAATTTACTATTTAATCAGAGCATTTAATGCTGATGAATGAGGGGAAATAACATGTCCATTTATTAAATGCTAATATTAATTCATCCCTTTATATAATATTTATTTCTTCTCAGTAACGAGACATTGTGACGCACGTGTGATCATTTGCATGAACGGTCGCCTGTTTTAGTAAAATTAATGAGTAAAAAAAAAAAAAAAAGGAAAAACTTTTGATAAACTTTTCCTCACCGTCTCTGAGAGCCTGACGGTGCTGTGCTGCACGGTGCCGGACAGCGCGCGCCCACCGCTCCGCCTCCTCCAGGTTAGCGCGCGCGTCCCCCCCGGTGAGGACCCTGAATCGGTGCTCCACCCTTTGGCGGCCGGAGGGAGCTCCTGTCCAGCCGCGCCGCACCGGGTACAGATACAGCGACAGATACGCCGCCGCGTCCGCCTCGTCCTCGCTCCGGCACGCGCGGCACCCCACGCAGTCTCCGAGCGCGAGCTCTTGACCGTGCTGCCACACGGGCGACCCGCCCCCCGCGAGCGTCCGCACCGACAGGCGGCTGTGTGTTAAGGTCACGGAGAATCTCAGTCTCCCCGTCGCCGCATCGCTGAACTCCGCGCGCAGCTCCGCACCTCCGTCTCCGGCCATCACCTGCACCGGCGGGCAAGTCGGCGGATCTACACCGGACATCGCGGCACGGGGAAGGTGAAGGAGGGAGCAGCGCCGGGACTCTGCTGCTGGAGTTTAACAGCTGGATTTAGTGAGGAAACACACACACACACACACACACGCACACACACACAAGCGCGAGAGGAGTGTAGGTAGATAGATTTATAGACAGACAGATAATATTATTATTATTATTATTATTATTATGTTGTTTATTGCCATATTCACAGGAAAGAAACGTTTCCCCGTACAATTGAAATTATTCCTTTGCCGTCCACAATTGATGCCACAAAATATAATATCATAATATTAATATTATGTATTAAAATATACATTTATTCATTATAATAATAATAATAATAATTAATATTATAACCTATCCCGGTTTGAGTTCACAGTGAACACCTTCGGAACACAATTACGGATAAAACTTACACATCGCATCCCATTGGTCCGATGTCACGTGGGTTGGCGAGTCATAGGCCGTATAAATTCCGCCCCCCTGCGCGTGCTTGGTCTCTTCTCCCCTTGTGCTGTGATGATGCTTGCTGAGGAGATTTATTGTTGTCGTTATTTTTTTTTAAAAGCTTTAATGCTCCTGAATAAAATGTTTACCACTGCAACAATAAATGTGGACGCTCTACAGCCGCCCTGATCGACGGTAAGTGTTTATAAACTTCATTACGTGGCTTGTGGTATTTGCACCGTGTCGTCTGAAGTCTTAGCTAGTTTAGTCCACGTTAGCTAGCATGTATGAGTCGGGTCGGAACGCGTTTTTTAAATTTATTTATTTATTCTTTCATTATTTTATATAACTCGTGTTTAAACATATATTTGAGGAATTGGAAGTAAAAGTGGAAAAGTCTTCTCTTAATATTATGTGCGGAAATAGGAGTGGAAGGGTTGCACACGAGGTGCGCGAGCACGTGGCGCGTGACTCCATGTGCACGGAGGATTACAGATTAATAAAGCAACCAGTAAAGTGTCAAAGATCACAGTAAAGTGTGAATTTATCTTGTGCAACCGATTTTTAATTCTGATCTATATTATATAATGCGCATAATTTATCTGATGTACTGTAGCAATGCAAATTCTGAAGTGTGTATTTGTCTCTCAATACTTAACATGTTTTTGACTCTCTTTGCAGATTTATTTGCGTAGGATGGATCATACCCTCCGTTATAAATGAATCCCTCAGTGAGAAACTCCAGCTCGAGGATCAGCTCCTGCAGGTACAGTGTGTTGTGGATGTTCTGTATAAACTGAATATCGTCCTGAGATGATAACGCTATATAGGAAGTGCCGTCTGATGCGATAACTGACGAGGTTAAAGAGCTAAACTGTTCTGAGGATGAAGCTCAAAGGTTTGTCACCTTGCTGCTTTATGTGCAATGTGTCTGAATGCTCTTCTCTCTCTACAGGTTGTGTACAGCCTGATACTGGACCATGTCAGCCTCGGGTTAACCCAGAACTTAAGGGGTATGCTTTTTTTTTTTTTTTTTAAATAACCAACAAACTCAAAAGTGCTTGTTTGCAAACCCTCCCCACCCTAACACTCCTGCTTATACATGTTCATTAGTACTGCATTATAATAATCAGAATGGCTGAACCAATATAGACCATAGTCTAATCGAAGAAAATTTGAAGATGTGGTATGACTTAGAAAAATGCATGATGTCTGACCAATCAGAATGCAGAATTTATCAGCTATGTGTTGGAGGATGAGTAAAACAGATTAAAATGAATCATTGGGATTAGTTATATACAAGGATGGATTTTAAACCTTTTGCTTGGGTTTGGTTACTAAGCACTCATAGGATGTATGGTTGAAGGTTTAGCTGGAGTGTTGGTGTAGAGAAATCACTGACAAGCCTGTGATGAAAGAAGTTATCCCTGTCTGAAATGATCGTGTGGAGACTTTGGTAACCTGAGGCTTGTCCTTACTCGCTTGCTATGTTGTCTACAAAGCTTGGGGCTGATCACTAACTCGTCTGTTTTGTGTTTTAGGTGACCGGATTATGAAGCGTCCTGGAAGTCATGTCCTTGATTTGAAATTTTGGGGCATTGCAGTCATTTCTTTAATGTATAAATAAAATTGTTGGACAAAAGTTGTCTGACTTGTCTTGTACTTTTTTAAAAAGTTGTTCATCCTTCACACCTCCAGCTTATCATTTGGATCATTGTCACCAAAAGAACATCAATGTGAAGTGTAATGTTTAAGAACATACCAGATTTAATGTTAATTTCTTTATTAAAATGATTAAAAACTGAGTTTGAGCTGTGGTCATGTGTGTAAGGTTGAAGTACAGGCTGTGTGTTTCAGCGTATCCAGGAAGAACTGTTCATCCTGTAGGAAGTCCCGGTCCTGTGTTGGAGAGATGTTTAGTTTGATAAGGAAAGATGAGCTGTGTATGAGGGGGAAGTATTACAAAGCGGTGTGTACCTTCTCAGCCGTGTGTCTCAGGACTGCAAGTGTGGCCTGTAGCTTTGGAGAAATGGCTCTAGAGTGGGTTAATGGTGGAGGATGAGGAACTGCAGTGCTGTTGAACACTGGGGAGAATCCTGAAAGGAAAAATGTGTTCAGAGGAAATTGACTGTAGGAAAATGATTTATTGATGCACTATTGGGTAGTACTGCGGTGTTTAACATTTGATTGGCCCCAAAGTCTAGATTCATGTTTCATATTATTCTGCTTCAGCACTAACAATGGCTCAGATAGCCAGAGCTCACACCAGACTCTGCTCTGAAGGCAGTAGTTCATTAGACTCGGTCTAAATGAATTACTGTACTAAGCACGGAAATGATGGCACTACATCAGTTCTGATCTATTGCAAAACGTTGTGTGTGCAGTCTGAGACTATTGAGAAGCATTTGTTCCAATTTATACATTCAAATGTTCCTGCCTCTGGATCCAGACTTCTGAGCCGTGCTGTATTAAATGAAACCGGAGAAAGTAAATCTTTAAATAATGCAGATTTCAAAGCATATAAGGGGTTTAGAGCTAAAGCAAGCGGTCATACAGCAGTGAGGAGCAGTTAGGTTTGTTCATTTCTATATGGCAGGCGAGGATCCTACCACTGAACAACCAATTGCCATTATGTTTAAAATAGTACATGTGCAAACCAGGATGATTGCTTGATTGCCCGCTGGAGTGTGTAGTCAAACACTTCTACATTTCCCTGCTCACAATTTTAGTTTTTAAAAGATAACAATAGAAGAAAAACTTGCATCAGAGAAGCATTCATGGCCACGCTTAGTGAATCGTTGAAGGAAAACAAGTATTGTAAAGGCAGCAGAGATCTATGTACAGTTACTAGAATAGTTAGCTCGCTAATCTATGAACCAAGCTAGTACAGAAGCTGAAAATGCAAAGTTGATAGTCTTTCACACAGGTTATACACTGGATGCCCTTCCTGATGCAACCCTCCCATTTTATCCAGGCATGGGATCAACACTGCATCCAGCGGCTGGGATTTTGGGTGGGAATCGAACCCGGACCTTCCACTGAGACCCAAATGCCCTACATTACTGTGTTGGCTATATAATTGGTGTGTGTGTGTGTGTGTATACCTGTTACCAAAGGGTCAGCAGGGGCGGATAAGCGGTCAGTGGCAGGGCCGTGTCTGATCCTGTCCGTCTCTCTGTGATAATCTGTCATCCTCATCCTCTCCTGAGAGACAGGACAGTCATCACACACACAGACTGTTTAAAGAAAATGCTAGGTCTTGTATGTCCTGATGATCAGACATACAGACTCCAGAACACACACACACACACAGACCTGCTGCAGGCTGTGCTCCTGTGACCTCAGTCGCTCCTGCTCAGCGTGGATGTTGCGCAGGCGAGCCTGATGTCCCGCCTCCACCTGCCGCGCCTCCTGCAGCGCCCGCTCGCCTTCCTCATATCGCTCACACGCAAGCTACACACACACACGAGAACGACTACACACAATTTATATACATACACACACACACTGTCATTCAAAATCAGTCAGGCATATAGTACAGTAGCTCCCACTCTGTGTGTGTGTGTGTGTGAGAGAGAGAGACACGTCACCTTGCTGAGACTCTCCACCTCTTGAGCTCTGTGTTTCAGGTGCAGCGCTGCTGTGTTGAGTCTCTCTCTCTCCACCTCAAGCTCTCCCCGGAGTTTCTCCAGGCTCTCTCTCTCCTTCTGTAAGGTCTCCTCTTTCTGCTTCAACTCTCCTGCCCGGAGCTTCAGCTCAGCCTGCTCCTAACACACACACACACCATCATCACTACTGGCAAAAATAGATACAAGATTTTACTTTGCTCCTGCAAAGGAGCTGTGTGCGTGTGTGTGTGTGTGTGTATGTGTGTGTGTGTGTGTGTGTGTGTGTGTGTGTGCCTGTGCCATGCTGATGATGTGTCCCTCTCGGTCCATCTCTCTCTCCTTGCGCAGTTTGTCCTGAGTGTGGAAGTGTGTCCAATCTGCAGCCAGTTTCCTCCTCTCCTCTGCACAGCGCTGCATCACCGACTGCTGCTCCTCCAACAGAGCGCTCTAACACACATTTATACCAATGCGTTTGAAATACTTTTTGCTTTTGTTATTTAGTTTCTCATTTTCTGCATACAGTGTGTATGTATGTGTGTGCGCGACACCTTGGCCCTCTCCAGCTCCTCTCTCTCTATGCTGAAGTGGTGAGTCATGGTGCGTCTCTCCTCCTCCAGGCCTCGTAACGCTGACTCCGCTTTAGCCTGCTCTGCTGTGACCCGCCAGCGCTCCTACACACACACACATTTTACCATCACAAGCAAGCACTGTATATATAATGTGTATGTGTATTTAAGACTGACAAGACCATAAATGGTTCTCAAAATGTACATCACGTGTGTAAGATTGTATGTTGAAGTGAAGGGAAAAAAAATTCAATAAGTCACCAGAGCAAATACGATGTGCTGTAAAAACACTGAAATAATTGAACACAGACGAGACTGTTCTCATAAACATTAATACATATGCAAATGAATTTGGTCACGTGACAAGGTGTAAAAAGTAACAAGATGCCAGAAACTCAAGCGAATGAAGATTTTTCTTGCCTTTTTTTTTTGCCTTTATTTTTCTTGCTTGTTGTTTAGTCTGAATCAATCTAACTATATTAGACCTAATGCTCAGTGTAATCTAATGATGGAATTATGAAGTGACTCTAAGACTCAAAGCCGGACCCCAAACACCCCCTATGCCAGGCCCTTATGCTTCTCCCCAGTGCACAGACCTGCTGTAGCTGCCTCTGCTGCTCGGCCAGCTGTGTGTCCATCTTAGCTATGACCTCTTTGAGTCGGGTTCTCTCCTCTGCCATGTCCCTCTGCTGCTGAGTCAGACGCTCCTGTAGCACTGAGACACAGCGCGCGCGCGCACACACACACACACGCACAGTATTCATAATCAAAGTCAATTCTTCGCTCATATGCTGCATTAGAAATAAAGAAAATGTTCTTAAGCTTGGAAACTCGGAACAGTCTCCTCAATCCCAGGTTCAGCAAATCAGCCCAGGTGCTCACATGACGTCATCATGGGCATGAATTTCCTGTACTTTAGACATACTGTAGGAATCACCAGGGACGACCTGATACGATTTTATCACGATACCCAGGTACTGATTCGATTTGTATTGTGAATCACAATTTTATAAATATCACAATTTTTTTTTTCATAATTTGTTACAATTCTAAACAAACTCTGCAAAAAAAATTTTGCACATACCAAACAACACGCTGTGCTGCCTGCCAAGAGTTTGAATAGTGAATAGTTTAGTTGTACCCCGTCTTTACTGTAAAAGCATGTTGCTAAGAAAAGGTGACTGAAGGTGATGCCTGTTTTTTTTTTTTTTTTCCTCTCGTGCAGGAGGCTAAAAATGTAGTCCTGACCCTAGAGGCAAGTCGAACACAATTTGCTGTCAGACTCAGACAGGGGGCGGGGTTGAAAAGGGTGGTGATATTAGTTATAAATTAATTTGTACATTTATTGTGTGTGTGTGTGTGTGTGTGTGTTGTTACCTCGCATTTGCTCGTCTCTCTGTCGAGCTCCGAGCTCCAGACCCTGAGTCGTGTTCTCGTGAGTGCTCGCAATACGAGACGAGAGATCGCCCAACCTCAGGGAGAACTGCTCCATCTGCTCAATAACCGCCGTCAGGGACCTACAAACACACACACACACACACACACAGACAGACCATTATGTAGCCTACTACCAATCTAACGACTAACTATAAAAGATTCATGGGACTCATAAGGGATGAACCGATATAACAATCCCTTGGTGCCGATACAATTTCTATTGCAATTCTATAAGTAACTTTTTTTCCGGACTTTGTTACAATTCTAAACAAATGAAAAAATAATTCGCTCCTACCACACAGGACACTGTTCCGTGAGAATAGTTTATAACAGTCAGAATGAAACACCTGTAAGATTGTAGGGGAATGGCAACATATTACCAGGTCAAATTTGAAAATTTAAATAAAAATTTTATTTGTCACATACACAGTCATACACAGTGCAATAAGCAGTTAAATGCAAACATACTGCACCCACCCATCCATCGAGGGGCCTCTGTAGTCCAACACGGGACTGTTGTATTTATTCCCATTTTTAAAACTGTGGTAGAATCTCCGGTCAACATTCCAACACATATTCACACATTACAGGCAATTTGAGAATCCCAATTAGCCTAATCTGCATTTCTTTGGATTATGAGGGAAAAAAAAAATCTGAGTATCTGGGGTAAACCCGCTAAGCATGGGAAAAACATGCAAACTTCATGCACACAGACCCCGGGGTGGGAATCGAACCCAGAACCTTGGGGTGCAAGGCGACAGTGCTAACCACCGGGTCGTTAAACATACAGTACCTGGTCTGTGAGGTAGCACTGGTCACTGCATCAATCTCCTCGTCCTTTAGTCGTCTGAGTCTCTGTACCTGCTCCTCGTGATCCTTCTTCATCTCCAGAATAGACTTCCTGCAACACACACTATTTATGTTACTCCAGGTATGTAGGAAAAAAGCTCAGTACCACTGCTTTTTTCCATCGATATTGGTACCAAAAGTCTCCAGATGAACTGTCTTGAACTGGGGGCGGAGCTTGCAGTGCAGTTCATTACTGATTAGTTCTAAAGCCATGGCTCATGAACTTGTGATGCGTGTGTTTATACCTCTGGAGATCTCGGAGTCTCTCCACCTCCCGGTCTCGCTCCTGTTGGCTCTGTGCCAGCCTGCGCTGGTGCTGCTCCTGAAGCTCCGCCCTCTCCTGCTGTGCCAGCTTCATCACCGCTTCCAGGCGCTCCATCAGCTCCTGGTTCTCCATGTGGGCCCGCGTCTCCCGCTGCACCGCACTCTCCTCCAGCAGCTTGACACGAGCTCTAGGGAAGGGAAGAGAGAGTGTGTATGTATGTGTGTTTGTGTGTGTGTGTTCTCCATAATTTTACAGTATGCGCATTACACTGTGTGCATGTGTGTTACCTGTGTGTGTTCTCCATAAGCTCTGTATCATGTTTGTGTCTCTGTTGGACATTATCTAGCAACATCTGTACCTGATCCTTTTCCAGCTGCAGACTGCGTACCTGTTACACACACAGAGGAATATATATATAGTGTGTGTGTGCGTATTTATGTATTTGTCTGTAGAAGTGTGGGTGTGTGCATACATGTATCTATGTGAAGGTGTAGGTGTGTGTGTGTACCTGTCCCTCCAGCTGTATGATCTGGTTCTGTAGTGCAGTCGTGCCTGTGGTGTGATGTTCTGCATCCCTCCTCTTTAGGTCCAGTGGTGCACCTACAGCCCAGAGCTGACCCTGAGTCAGCTGCAGATGCACACACACACACACACACACACACAAAACTATCATTTATTTTCATGGTAAACTGTCACAGAAATCTGGTCAGTAGATAGTGTGTGTGTATGTGTAAGTAAGTAAGTAAGTAAGTAAATGTGGACCTGCTGCGGCAGGAGGAGCTGCTGAAGACCGTCTGTAGACACCTGCTGAACAGGTGCAGCGCTCACAACTGTAGGTTTCTGTTCTGGATCTGGGAGAGAGAGAGAGAGATTATCATTATAAACAAAAGTAGTCCACATCACAGTAGTTTAATGAGGAAGGGGCGGAGCCTCTTTTCATTTTTTTTTTTCATTTTCACTTTTTAAATGTCCAAAAGTCTTTAGCCTCCCCAGCCTTTTCATAATAAATTAAATTAAATTATGTAAATGAAACGAAATATTAAAGGAACACATGTTTTACTCCGACAAGCAGCAAAGTTAGATACAATTTATAATTTTGTTGTTTATGTAACAGTAGCGACCTCATTTCCCCTCTTGACTGTTTCAACCATTCAGAGAAGAAGGCAGGAGAACAATTTCTTAAGAGTTCATTAAAAATGCAAGAAAGTCTGGAGCTTTGGAAGCAAAATGTGAAGAAATTAGGGTTTCAAGACTTTTGCATAGGACTATATCAAGTGTACCGTCATTAATGTAAGACTTAAATCATCTGACATCTCCACTTTTTACATATGCTCAATGTTCTCGTCTGTCCAATCAGCAGCCCATCCCTGTGCAGAATGACTGATAGACAGCTCTGCTATTCGGGACATACCTTGTGTGCGTTGTACTCCTGTGCTGGGTCCTGAGGCAGGAACGGGACTCTGTTGTCGGCTAGACACAACCACAGACTCACGACTGACACACACACACACACACACACACACACACACACAGTAAATAGCATGTTTGCTTACACACGTGGACAAAATTGTTGGTACCCTTCGGTCAATGAAAGAAAAACTCACAATGGTCACATAAATAACTTTAATCTGACAAAAGTAATAATAAATTAAAATTCTATGAATGTTAACCAATGAAAGTCAGACATTGCTTTTCAACCATGCTTCAACGGAATTATAAAAAAAAATAAACTCATGGAACAGGCCTGGACAAAAATGATGGTACCCCTAGAAAATACTGAAAATAATGTGACCAAAGGGACATGTTAATTCAAGGTGTGTCCACTAATTAGCATCACAGGTGTCTACAATCTTGTAATCAGTCAGTGGGCCTATATATAGGGCTCCAGGTCGTCACTGTGTTGTTTGGTGACATGGTATGTACCACACTCAACATGGACCAGAGGAAGCGAAGGAAAGAGTTGTCTCAGGAGATTCGAAAGAAAATTATAGACAAGCATGTTAAAGGTAAAGGCTATAAGACCATTTCCAAGCAGCTAGATGTTCCTGTGACTACAGTTGCACATATTATTCAGAAATTTAAGATCCATGGGACTGTAGCCAACCTCCCTGGACGTGGCCGCACGAGGAAAATTCATGACAAATCAAAGAGACAGATAATCCCAATGGTAACAAAAGAGCCCAGAAAGACTTCTAAAGAGATCCAAGGTGAACTTCATGCTCAAGGAACATCAGTGTCAGATCGCACCATCCGTCGTTGTTTGAGCCAAAGTGGACTACATGGGAGACGACCAAGGAGGACACCATTGTTGAAAACAAATCATAAAAAAGCCAGACTGGAATATGCCAAACTACATGTTGACAAGCCACAAAGCTTCTGGGAGAATGTCCTATGGACAGATGAGACAAAAATGGAACTTTTTGCCAAGGCACATCAGCTCTATGTTCACAGATGGAAAAATGAAGCATATGAAGAAAAGAACACTGTCCCTACTGTGAAACATGGAGGAGGCTCTGTTATGTTCTGGGGCTGCTTTGCTGCATCTGGCACAGGGTGTCTTGAATCTGTGCAGGGTACAATGAAATCTCAAGACTATCAAGGGATTCTAGAGAGAAATGTGCTGGCCAGTGTCAGAAAGCTGGGTCTCAGTCGCAGGTCATGGGTCTTGCAACAGGACAATGACCCAAAACACACAGCTAAAAACACCCAAGAATGGCTAAGAGGAAAACATTGGACTATTCTAAAGTGGCCTTCTATGAGCCCTGACCTCAATCCTATTGAGCATCTTTGGAAGGAGCTGAAACATGCTGTCTGGAAAAGACACCCTTCAAACCGGAAACAACTGGAGCAGCTTGCTCATGAGGAGTGGGCCAAAATACCTGCAGAGAGGTGCAGAAGTCTCATTGACAGTTACAGGAATCGTTTGATTGCAGTGATTGCCTCAAAATGGTTGTGCAACAAACTATTAAGTTAGGGGTACCATCATTTTTGTCCAGGCCTGTTCCATGAGTTCATTTTTTTTATAATTCCATTGAAGCATGGTTGAAAAGCAATGTCTGACTTTCATTGGTTAACATTCATAGAATTCTTATTTATTATTACTTTTGTCAGATTAAAGTTATTTCTGTGACCATTGTGAGTTTTTCTTTCATTCACCGAAGGGTACCAACAATTTTGTCCACGTGTGTATATATTTGAAATACACTAGATGTCAATGTGTTAAACAGGTGTGTGTTCTGTAAAGTGGTGTATGGTGTTACCTGGGCTGTCTGGGAGGGAGGGGTGTGTCCTCTTTTGTCCTATGAGAAGTCAAGGTGGTGTTGTGATTGCTGGGAAAACAACACAAACTTTCCAATAACTGTAAATGTATTTTAAAATGTCAATGCAAAATCGTTACAAAACGCTTCCCGGACAACTTATAGTCATGATTATACACATATTTTTAATGACTGGTCCATAGCACATGTTTGTGTTTATTCAATGGTTAGTTCCGACTGAGTAATCTGAATGTGTGAGAGGCATTCCATGAGTGGTGATAATAGACAGTAACAGCACTGGGATCTTGATATGCATGTTTAACTCTGTGCCACTCGTGTTCTACAGGCAGTAATTACACTGAAACTGTTGGTTGTGGGCATAGGTGAAAGTAGGTCTGTAAGGTCTGGAGTACTGAGGGAGAGAGCAGGATGTGAAAATCCACATTCAAAACTAGTCACAGAAGCACTTACTGCAAGAAAAGGCGTCTTAAACAGCACACTGACTCCTTAATGATTGCTTCTAATGTGTTGCAAATTACACCTGACCCTTCCAGGTACTTTTATTCATGGCTAAAAGCTAACAAGCTCCTAACATTAAGCTGAATTCCAAATTGCTCTCCATCCCCTGATCAAGGGCCCGAATTGGTGTGTTGAACAAATGAGTGTACAACATAATGCATTAGCTTTCTATTTAACTCTATTAGGAATTCAACACCAGACACCGGAAGTTAACAGAGCTGATAGTCTAAAGTGGAATAAGTGGATTTTAGGATTTTACTATTTACCTATAAAGCATTAAATGGTCTAGTGACACAGTACCTGAGCAAACTGCTATTATCTTCCAAATGCGCCACGCCTACCTGGATCAAAGGATGCAGGCTGCTTGTCAGTACCTCGTATTATGAAAACTACAGCAGGGGGCAGAGCTTTTTCTTACAAGCCCCCAAAGTTGTGGAATAGTCTTCCAATTAATGTTCGGATTTCAGACAGTCTCTAATTTCTAATTAGTCAATAATTTAGCCAAGCATTTTGTTCAGCACTCATGCCTACGACCAAATCTGAATGTCAGTACAATAGCACTCCCTCTTGTGTGATATTAGTTAATTAAGAGTCAAACCCGGAAATTTCTGCTGAACCTCTTTTCCGTTGGTCCATACCCGAGGAATGTATCCAGGTCTATTTCTTCTCCAAGCCCCAGAGATTCCTCCTGCCTTTTCCCTCTCTCCTCCACCAGAGCTTTCTTCTTACTTAGAGCTCCTGCCAGCCAGTCGTCCTGCTCCTCTCCCTCTCTCTTTTTAAGCTCTGATTTGGGTGCAATGGTTGTGGAAGTTCCAGGAGAGTCAGGCCTGGCTCTAAACTCCTCAGTGGGCTTCAAGGTCACTCTGGATGCATTTCCTCCTACAAGCGATGGAGAAGAAAGGGTTTTCAGCCTGTCAGAGGCTTCCGTGGACTCCTTCTTCTGTTGTTTTGGCTCCTCCTTTTGTTCCGCTTCATCTTGTTTCAGACCGAGCCAGTCTGAAGAGGCACGGCCAGGCCTCGTTGAGGTAATGGTGGAGGTTGTGGGCTTGCGTTCTGGAGAAGGAGAGCTGACATCCTCAGTGGAGAATCTAGGTGAGAGTTATGTGTATCAGTGTTTGATTTGCTGAAACAGCAGGAGAGCATTTTCATCAGGTTACACAAGTCACAGCCTGTTACATGGTTACAGCAGGTCATATTTCCAAGCCAAACCAGGAAAGGAGGTCGTGTGTGTTTTCTCACCGGACAGAGTGTCTGCGGGAGGTACGTCCCTCAGGAGTCGAGCCCAGGGTGGGCTGATATGAGCCGAACGTTAAGTCTTCATCTCCAAACGCAGAGTCTAAAAGACAGCATCAGGTTCCAGGTGTAACAAACACAACACCTTCATTAGTGCTGATAGGACAGATTGATTTGTGATAGCAAAGGTGTACTGTACGTACAGTACTTGTGTGTTTCTGTCTTTATGAGAAATATGCCATATTATGCACATGACCCTTTCTGAGCAGCCGTCTGAGAACCTGAAATCTAAATACTAAAACTGAGTGGCCACCCTTCCACGAAAACTGATGCAGAGGCCACGTCTTCTTCACAAAAACTGAGGGACAGAGGCCACACCTCCTTCACTAGAACTGAGACACATAGGCCACACCCTTAATTAAAACTGAGGCAAAGTTTACTCCTCCTTCATTAAAACTGAGACAGGGTCCATGTCTACTTCATTAAAACTAAGGCACAGAATCCACACCTGCTTCACGAAAACTGAGACACAGAGGCCACGCCTCATTCACTGAAAATGAGGCACAGAGCCCACAATATTTTGTTACCTTTGCCTGCCGAGCTCTTCTGTGGCTGTCCCTCCGCAGGTGTTGTGTCTTTTTTCTCTCCAGTCACTGGTCTTTCCAGGAGACGAGGAGATGTCCCGATCCCCAAAATCTCGTCCAGTCTGGTGCGTGATCTTTGAGGAGCGTCACTGGACCGAGGATCAAATAATAATGATGACAATCTTATCAGAGTTGAGGTCAGTCTCTCTTTACATATCACCATGCAATACACACCGACTTCAAAAATCAAAAATCAACCCTTACCTCTCTTTTTTGGGGACGAGTCCTCTTCCTCCTCCTTTTGGTGCGTCACTGAACCCCAATGCGTCCATCAGATCGTCTCCGTCATCGTCAAAGTTCAACTCATTGCGTTTCTTAGGTGTAGGTACAGATGCAGCTGGAATTCAAGATAAAATAAAACATTTAAAATCACAAACCATCACTGTTGAATACAAAAAATGTCCCTAAAACCCTGTTATCTAGATGAACACATTACACACTGGTCTAACTGAGAAGAACCTACACTGCAGCAGGAACTAAAAAAAGGTTCGAGGCAAAAGCTACAAATTCACCCCTGGTTTCCGCTCAGTAGCAGAACTTAATCATGAACTTTCTTGAAATATTGCTCTGACCTTGTGCCTCTTTCTTTTGTACAGCAGGAGACGATGACTGTTGCTTTCCTGCTTTTCCTGATGGAATGCTCTTAGGTTGTTCCTCATCCGGGTCATTCAGCAGTTCATCCATCGGATCATTCAGGTCCTCTGTTATAGACGCAGGAACACCAGAGTATATTAAAAAAGTAAAGTAAAAGGTCAATGCCAAGTACGAGGTGAGTCAAAATTTATCCACAATCTGGCTTTTTTAGAATTCATTTCAATTAACTATTCTTTTTTCTTTTTTTTTATAAAATAAATGACATGGACAATGAAATTTATATAATCTCCTGAACAAGCTTTCATATTCCCTCATTAAAAAATGTTTTAGGCTGAGCATCACTGTCTTCACTTCTTCATCAGAAGTGAAAGTTTTTACAGAGTGTCGACAGTTTGGGCAGAAATGGACAGACATGCATCATCATGTGAGATGAGAACGCCCTTGGATACCAGTCCTCTGCGTTTAATCCAAAGTTTAGGTTTCAGCTCTTCAATAAGCCTCACAGTGTAATGAACTTTTTTTCTTGCTAATGTTCCAATACTGGCCCTTCAGAATCCCAGAAAACTATAAGCATTTATACATGTTCCAGCTGATGGTTGACTTTTGAGCTTTTTCGTAGTCAGCAATTGAGGATGTTTCCATTCCATACTCTGCCATTTACTCTCAGGCTCATACTGATGAATCCACGTCTCGTCACCAGTACTGATTTTACCCATAATGATTCTCTTTAAGAAACTTTCACCTTTATTAGTGTATCAGTCGAGATTTTGTTTGCAGATTTCCAAACGCTTTTGTTTATGCCCTTCTATGATACACCGTCAGACCATAAAAAAAAAAATCATCACTGCACGAGGCTCTTCTTTTGTGCGAATCACAACACAGGCATCAATTTTTGCTCGCACCGCCGTTAAAAAGAAACTGATGTGACACATTCACACCTGCACAGCAGTGACTGGGGAGACAGTAGCCTTCATTGAAAAGCGCCGATAAGAAGTTTTAATATAACTGGAATGCGGATCATTTTTGATTAACCAAAAAAAAAAACTAACACACACACACACACACACACACACACACACACACACACACACACACACACACACGAGTCTAAGACCCTCAAACTACTCCTCTGTTTATCCTCACTGATTTGGATGTGCATGTAATAAGCATGAAATACACTTCAGTTTTAAACAATTAAACATTTGTTTGTTTTTTTTCTCTTATCGTATCCCAAGATTTGTTTTATCAGATATTTTTGTGCTGATACCTTGTTTAGCAGCTGAAATTTCATCATCATCACCATCATCCTCATTACCATCATCTGCAGTAATGCAGCATTAACAAACACAGACAATAAACTGTTCAATGTAAGTCAGCAGACATAGAAATGTTAACAGAATTACTTGCACAGAACATCTGAACTTCGTGCATTTTTTTTCTTTTATGAAGTGCTATTGAATTTCACATTGTGATTGGTCAAAGGCTGAGCTTTATGTTGTCTTATTTATTTCAAGAAGACAGGCTTATGAGAGAAGGATTACAGCTGGTATATTATGATAATAGTTTATGTTAAACACTGTAAATCTCTATAACTTAAGTTGAGCTCACCCATGAAGCTGAACTTCCTGTAGCTCCTGACTGCAGAAGAAGCAGGAGGAGCAGAGCTGGGCTTCCTGTCCTCTATCTCTGCTGCTTCAGGACGCAAAGAGAGAGGGAGATACTCTATACACAGTGAAATAAAATATCTTGTGTGTGTTTGTGTGTCTCAACTCACGATTGGTTTTATTCTTGTCTCCTGGTTTAGACATTCCGGTTCTGGAGGTTCTGCTCTGTGCAGGAGCTGAGCTGGGCTTCTTCTTAGATCCAAATAAGTCAGCGTCCATATCATCCATGTCCTGTGACGCACACCACACACATTTCTATTAATTTTCTACATCTACATCTAGGCATTTGGCAGACGCCCTTATCCAGAGCGACTTACATTTTTATCTCATTACATCTGAGCAATTGAGAGTTAAGGGCTCAAGGGCCCAACAGTGGCAACTTGGTGGTTGTGAGGTTTGAACCTTGGATCTACTGAACCGTAGTCCAATGCCTTAACCACTGAGCTACTCCTGCCCCCACATTTTAGATTTTTATTTTACGTTTTTTAAAGAAAACAGATCTCCACTTTGGCGTTTCTGAGATTTATGTGTAAAAAATCAAACATCCAAGCACCTTCATACTCTCTAACAAAGCCTTCGGATCCGCCTCAGACACATCGGAGTCCTGCACGCAAAAGAAACAAATCAATTCCTGTCTTTCCTTCAACGCACACTCTAAAAAAAATATATTTTTTTTTAATAAAAAACTTGTGATGTTAGAGAAAAAAAGCACAGTGTTGTCTTCTTTATCCTGAAGATGTTACAGCTTTTACCTCAGAATGTTGCAAAGTACTAGCATAAATGTTAACAATCCTCCATGTTATTGATTACACACCTTTTTAATCCATTACAGAGAAATGATACCATATCAGAACGCATTAATATAAACCCATGATTCACCGCTGCACTCCAGTTATACTGTAATAAACTAACCAACACCTTCTGACCATAATAAAGACAAGTGCTTGTAAAAGTCTCATCTCACCTCGGCGTCTTTCTCCGCCTCCTCGGCCAGCTTGCTGAAGAAGTCATCGTCTAGCAGGTTCCTGCTCAGTTTTAACACAAATACTGGTGTCATTCTTAGAGTTTCTCATTCAGTGCTACCTCGCTATCTGGCTAAGCATGAGCGCTCACCTCTTTCCGCTTTGTGTTCGTAAGACACCTGCCGGTCTTCTGAGTCCACCAGAAGGAGACCTGGCCTTTAAATTGATATCTGAGTTGGGGGGGGAGAGATTGTATAAATGTATAAAATACCACAGATATGACCTCTAACTTATCAAAACATTAAGGCTATGATGCCTGATGTTAGCTCAGGTGCAAAGCTAAACAACTTCACAGGCCTCAGGTTCTAAAAGGAGGAACGTTTAAACCCAGTAGAGTCGCATACCATCTGCATCGTCTCCGAGCAGGTCTCCTAACACATCATCGATCGAGCCTGGAAGTAACAACACACATCACACTTACATATCTAAAAAAAATATGTACTAGAACGCATGTCAGGTGTATAAAGCTCTCACCTCTCAGGCCTTTCTTCTGTTTGGACGTCTGACATGAAAAGACAAAACAAAGAGTTTTAAATGAAACGTGTAGCTCTGACTAATCACAGGTATATATCAACACTCACACAGCATCGTTTCTATAGTAACTGCACATGGACGTGTATTTTCTTTTCTAAGTTTTCTCAGAGGAGATGCTTATTTAACATTTATGGAAAAAGTCTTCAGTTTCAGAGCTCTATAAGGATGAAGGGTTACTGGATACACTTTATTGTTCCTATTAGTCCATGTCATATTAACTTAAGGAGAGAGGAAAACGAGAGAGAGAGAGAGAGAGAGAGAGAGAGAGAGAGAGAGAGAGCAAGATAGTGTATTTAGCAAAGGAACAAGTGTTTATAGTTGCTGTAATGTAAGTGAAATTGTGATGTAATGGATGAAATGTAAACAGATTAAATGTATGCGAGTTATGCAAGTGTGTTAGTTAAATTGCAATTTGCTGTGATGTTAGAAGAATAAATCACCTGGTGACAGGTAGTGCTGTTAGTGGAAATCTATAAACATCTGAGTAACCACACTTTATTGCTCCTATGTTGTTTTTGTTTGTTGTTTTACTTTACCAGCACAATGCTAAGAGTGTCATTCCTAAAAAAAAACACCGAGGTTCACACTAAATTGATGTTTAATGTGTGAAACTGTGTTTAGTGTTGTTGACTCTAGAAGCAAGACACATGTATGGCTCTTATTTCATCTTCAGCTGTTTCCGTTAGGGGTCGCCATAGTGGAACATTTATCTCCATCTACCACATCTTCCCTCACCACATCCTTAAACCTCCTTTTGGTCCTTCCTCATTCCTCCTCTGCACATGTCCAAACCATCTTAAACTGCCTCTCTAACATTGTCCCCAAACCATCCTACCTGCATTGTTCCTCTAATACAGGGGTGGCCAAGTTCGGTCCTAGAGAGCCGCAATCCTGCAGAGTTCAGCTCCAGCCGTGAAAAAAAAAAAACTCTCCTGCCAGTAGCCTAAGTAGTCCTCAAGACCTTGATTAGCTTGTTCAGCTGTGTTTGATTAGGGTTGGAGCTGAACTCTGCAGGATTGCGGCTCTCTAGGACCGAACTTGGCCACCCCTGGTCTAATATATTCGTCCCTAATCCTGTCCATACTTGTCACTTTCAAACCAAATCGCAGCATCTTCAGCTCTGCTTCCAGTTATTGCTGGTCTCATTACCTTCCCTTCTCCACCCTGCCTGCACTTTCTTCTACACTTCTCTATCACATTCCCCATTGCTTTGGACCATCTCCCTCATTTACACACATGTACTCTGGCTTGCTCCTACCGATCTTCATGCCTCTTCTCTCCAGTGCACCCCTCCACTACTCTAGTCTCATCTCAACCTGCTCACTACTGATCACAATATCATCTGCAAACATCATAGTCCAACCTCATCCATCCCCACTGCAACAGGAAGGGAGCCAATGCCTGGTGCAGTACACCTTCACCTTAAACTATACCTACGGTCATACCTACGGCACAGCTTACCGCTGTCTTTGTACATACTTCTCTGCCACTCTCTCACTCAATGCCACAGTTCAACGCTGGGCACCCTGTCATAGGCTTTCTCTAGCTCTACAAACAAACAGTGCGACTCTTCGCATTAGATCATCTCTAAACCTCTTTTCCAGCATTCTCAAAGCAATCATGGCATCGATAAACATGCCTTTTTACGTGCAGAACAAAAACATTTACAAAATATATCATGCAAAGTGCTGAACGTTAATGAAAATGCAAAATGGAGAAAAAAAATTATTGGTGTGAAAGAAAGATGTAGGAGGTTGAGACAACGAGTTTCAATCAAATATTTGATTTTATTTCAGTTTTATGGTCTTAATCACAAATTCCTTAATAACAACAAGAATAAACTTTCTGACTCAACTGCATTGTGTTTGTTTATTGTTGATGTGTTCTCTTCTGTGACAATGCTAGCAAAGTTAAACAACGCTGCTACTGAGATCACATATTCTTACCACCAAATAACCATGCAGGCATTTACACCAGTGAGAAAACACCTTACCGTAAACACACGCACACTCACCATGATACACACACAGAGGGAAAGATTAACTCAGAGAAGCTTTATACACTCATGCTAGTCAGCAGCACGAGCGCGTCCGCGTCGCCATTGGTAACAGCAGCTCGCGCTCTTAACTTATAAACATTAAAATATTAAAATAACCTAAATATTTAAATAATCCTAAATAATCCTAAATAACCATACATTATATATGCTACTTTATTTATTTATTTCAATAATAATACAAATGTTCCTGTACATTTTTGAATTCCCTGTGGTTGCGCCTACTTCCTGTGACGCACTTCCTGTTTACGTCACTGCTTTCGTAGTAATATCCAGAAATGCCTCGTTTGTTCTAGTGCTTGATTGTATTTATTGAATTTGGGGTGCAAAAAAAAAACGTATTTGTTATTTGTAATACCCATTTAGAAGTATTAATTCTAACAAAATTATACAATATGAAAGTGTGTGTTGACCACTAGGTGGCGATCAGAGTACAGTTCAGCACAGCTCCGAGCACAACAGATTTAACATTTTAACTGATTTTTTAAAAAGTGTCTCAGAATTTCCCTCCAATAATTTTGAATGTTGTTCGATTACCAGTAAATGATTAAATCTAAATAGTATATGAATAAATATTTTTTTTATGCTAAAAAGACACCCAAAGATTTCATTCATTCAAAGTATTTGACTTTCTGAAATAATTATGGCACCATGGTGGTTCAGTGGTTAGCACTGTTACCTTGCACCTCGAGGGTCCTGGTTCGATTACTATCTCAGGGTCTGTGTGCATGGAGTTCGCATGTTTTCCCCATGCTTGGTGTGTTTTCTCCTGGTGCTCTGGTTTCCTCCAACAGTTCAAAGACATGCAGATTAAGCTAATCGGCATTTCCGAATTGGCCGCAGCATGTAAAAGTTGTCCTTCCATGGTTGAAAAAAAATGAAGAGAATAAGTGGTACAGTGGTCACCATGGACCACAGAGGGTCCTAGTTAGATGGAAATAATTATATGAGATTATTTAAAAAGTTTAGAGATTAACGGATTTGGCACACTGACTTATTAATATCGGTGCTCCCTGTGACAGTCAATGCAATCTTGTGCTGACAACTGTTGGCATATTACAAAATGAATCTTGAAAAGTTTTGATACCACCTCTGAAGTAAGTTACTTCAGCCACAGGAAGTTCACTCCACCAATAGGGTGTCTATACTGAACGTTACTGAATGTTATGGTTTCAAGAATCAGATTCAATGAGCCACCATATTTTTGCTGTTATGTATTGCCTCTCACTATCACTTCCTGCATGATCTTTTCCACTGATGAACAGGGCAGCAGGAGTGCCAATATATAACAAGAAGGTTCCACATGGGAAAGTTCTGAGTTCTGGATTATTTTCCACCACTGACCACAGTGATTACAGAACAGTGGTTGACATTAAAATGAAGTCCCACTGAGACTTTCAGATTAATCACAGCATGTGTGTTCACATAAATGCTTTTGAATGAAAATGAAATAGGAAAAACACAGGTTTGTCTGTTCCTTGCATACGTTTTATCAACAGGATCAATACTTGGTAGGGTGACCATTGGTTCATGTTGCTCTGGCATATGTTTCTTTCAGCTTTGTAAATTGTTTGAGGATGGCCCTATCTTATCACTCAGATTAAGATCTGGGCTTTGATTAGACGTCTGTATTGTATATAGATTCTCAATTATGAACTCTGTAATTAAGGTTTAGTTCTGCACGCAATGCTGGAATGTACAAATTACTTAAGTGAATTAAATTTTTAGTGCTAAATTGTTTTAAATAATGAACTGTATAGAATACTGACGTGAAATATTGAATGCTATGGAATACTGATAAAATGTGGAATACTGAACTGTATGGACTGTTGATATGTGTAATATTAAACTATATTCAATACTGATGTGTGAAATATTGAATTGTATGGAGTACTGACATATGCAGAATACTGACCTGTTTGGAATATTGAAGTACTGCAAGACTAAAATTTTGCAATAATGATATATAAAGTGTAAAATACTGTTAACATAATGACCAATACACTGAAATGTAGGGAATATTGTTCATGGAATATTGAATGGAATGTTGAAGTGTGCAGAATACTAAAATGTAGGGAATATTAAAGTTTACACAAAACTAAAGTGTACATAATACTGTACAAAATATTTAAATGTACACAATAATGAAGAGTAGAGAATGCTGCTTTTGAGATACACCACAACTCCTGCTTAAACAACTCAGGATCAGAAGCAATCATTGTAATGGAGAGATGCATGAGATTTAATTTAGTACAACTCTCAGGATTAGCGTTCATGGTAATGACAGAGGGAGTTTATAAAGAGTTCAATACGAGGTCTGAGTGCAGAATGTTTCATCAATGCAACAAAAAACACAGATTTATAATAAAAGTATAAATAATGCAATATATTTTCATTGGTTTTGATTATTTACTTATATTATATAAACTATCAATGTCTATATCAGCTACAGTAGATACATATTCTCTCTGAAACATACATTTTGACTTCATGGGTAATTTAACCATTCATAACTTCACACACAACATGGTAAGGGGTGAAGTGCTTATACTGTATATGAGCATAGGTCACAAACAACTGCACCATTAAGATGGTTTAGATGAGAGCAGGTTCGGATTTCAGCCTGTCCTTCAGCCTTGTTTGCCTCGTTGTTCAGCAATCCTCCCATGGGATTGTAGAAAAGCTGCAGAAATAACAACCACAGGAAGTTCTGTGGTGAAAAAAAGACCAGAGATGATTTGTGCCTTGTGAGAACAAGTGTCACATACCCTCTTTCTGAGGAGAAATGCTTTTAGGCAATGTCCACTGAACAGTTATGTTACCCGTCCACACGGATTGAGCCACATCACTTAATGTCCTCATTTACACCAGTGTCTCTTACACTGTTGGCCTTCATGGTCTTGTCCTCTCCATGAGTGTCCGTCTGTCTAGGTTTGGACAAAAGACACATATAGGAGTGCTTAAGGAAGAGTCAGGGCGCAAGTACTGTCAAAGCGAGAGAAAGTAGTTCTGTTGGGAGATGGTTATTTATGTTTTGTAGTTTCTTGGAAACATGACGAGATGTGTTTTTCTTTTTTCTCTGTCTTGAAGAGTTTTATAGCTATGTAAATGCAAGTAAGAACAGGAGCTAATTATGTTCATAATTGTAATTTAAAAATTTTTTTATGAGATGCTGTTAACTACTGCTGATTATTTGCTTGGTGCATCTGGCCAAATTCTGAATGATAAAATGTAATAGTAAAACAGAATAAATATTTAATGGCTTAATTAGCGCTGTGAATTATGAAACGGACTCTGCTATGAGTACAGAAAAGCATATGGATCTGGAACTGAGGGGTGAGCTGTATGTAAAGTGTCCTTGTTTCAGTATAGTTGTGGTTGTGGTGGTGTGTTAGATGGTGAGACCTCATCAGAGTAAGAGGATGGATTAGTGTGAATTTAATTACAACCCAGAGAGCTGTAGCCCCTTTAAAACTCCACATAGATTACCAGCTTTAACCCTCTTTCAGAATATGTTAGCTAAACCTAATAAACAAACAAAAACTGTTAATAAAATACAATAATAATAATAATAATAATAATAATAATAATAAAGTTGCTAAAAAGTTCATGAAAACTTTACCACACAAAAAGTTAACACAAATGTACTAATAAAAAAGCAAAACTTTTATTCATTGAAATGTAATAATAATATTAATAATGTTAATATAGTTTCTTTTTTTTATTTAAATGAGTAATTAAAATAAATAACAAACATTGTTTTCATTTTGTTATCAAGTTTAATGCAAACAAATATTTAAAGCTATGATGACCTTAAAACAAACATTTTCTAGGAGTCTATTGCCGCCCATAGAATGCGCCGTACAGATTTTAATGGATTTTTTTGGCATTGATTGCTATAGCAGTATGGAAAATGTATAAACAAATCGTAAAGGATGCTGTAAACTGAAAATGAGGCGCTATCCCAGGAAAGAGAAAGTGGTAGAAGAACTCACATTTGCTTTTTGTTGCAGAAGCATCGATACAGCAGCAGCAAGAGTGAGATCAGGACCATTGTAGTGGCGCACATGGCCCGCGTGTACAATTCCACAAATAGAGTGTCCAGTCTGTTTTCCTCTCTTCCCTTCTTCCTGTAAGTGTCTGAGTCTTTCTCACCAGATCCAGCAAAGGTCTGAGATTAGCTCAGAGAATCAGTGATGAAAGTTAGGGAGGAATGATTGAGCCAGGAGCATGCTGGGAAATTACAAACAAAATGATCACTCATGTCACTTTCTCACATACAATGTATATCCACCCATACAAGGGGTTCCCAATCCAAAGATCTCTTTATTGTTCTCTCTCATGTGTTTATAATAATAATAATAATAATAATAATAATAATAATAATAATAATAATAATCTAATTATTCTGGTAGATTTTTATATTTTACTGAAAGTCACAGTCAAACAAGCCATATTTAAATGTATGAGACACTGTTCAAGTTCAAGTTCAAGTAGGCTTTTATTGTTATTCATTTTATTGACATTTTATTGTCAAGGTGCTACATAAAACCTGAATTACCAACATAAATGAACAAAACTAACTAGCTAACTAAGAAACCCAATTAGCTGCCTAGCTGAGACAAGACAGATTGACATTTTTTAAGCTACCAGAAAAACTATCTAAGCTCTATACAACAGAGACAACATAAAGTGCACATGCAAATGTGCAAACAAGTGTGTGTGTGTGTGTGTGTGTGTGTGTGTGTGTGTGTGTGTGTGTGTGTGTGTGTGTGTGTGTGTGTGTGTGTGTGTGCAGTTTTGAGTGTTTATCAGTCCAGACTGTTTTTGTTGAGGAGACGGATGGCTTGTGGAAAGAAGCTGTTATGCAGTCTGGATGTGCAGACTGATCGGTCACAATCCAGAATTCTTTAATGACATAAACAAATCTGAAAAGGTGCTAATTTTTGTGAGTGATGTAATAAGTTCATATCACCTCGTAAGAAAAAAGAACACAAAAAAGGGCTTTCTATTAAATCCCTGTGGTGGAAACGTGCCCGTCACGCAGGAGTTGGATGTGCAAACATGACTGATTGTTTAAACTATAACTATAACTATTGTTTTTCAGCAAATTAAGTGTCATGTTGTTTAGCTTTACTGACCTTGTTTTTCATTTTGACTTTGGATCTTAACTAATTGCACTGAGCCTCTGTATTACCAAAAATGGCCTTAAAAATATAAAAAATAAAGCAAATAAATCAATTTAAATTGACAAACCCTGTGCTATTCTATATCTCTGCTACTCAGTCTTGAGTTTTTTTTTCACCCTTTTTATGATTCTTTTGCAACAATAGCTATCAAGAGCTATGTTGTGATTGCATTTCTTGGTCACTTAGATTGTGTGGTTTGTTTGCATCTCCATTTGAAAGACTCGACTCTTGCTCTCTGAGAAGCTGTGAATTGTGTATTTTGTATTATCTTCAGAATTCAATTTTTTAAACTTTCTTGGTAAGTTCAGGTTAATTAGTGTAGAGTATAATGTTGAGTGCATTCGCAAAATTTTTCTTGCCACCTTTACTATCTTCGTTTTTCACCTGCCCTCAATATTTTCTATATTGCCAGTAATTGGTGCACCCCTGATCATCACTGCCATATCTGCCTGTTATATATCCTGTTCCAGATTAATTTCCCTGTTTTCTGATATACAGTGATGTGCTCCACTCTACTGGGAAGTCAAACAGGAGCAGCTTGGTGGTGCTGGGCTAGGGTTTGAATCTTCCCATCAATAGTCCAAAAACCTCAAAGACCTTAACCTCTGAGCTACCCCTGACTCCCATAATGTATCAATCCATCAATTTCCCAAATTCTGTTTTAAAATGATGTCAATTAAAGCACAACAGCACAGATACTAAGAATTAATAAACTAATCAATGCAATAGTTGCTTTACATATTTACCCTTTATATTATATTATCATATTTATTTTAACCACTTTTTTTTTTTTTTTTTACTCCCATGTCTAATGTCCTGTCCTGTTTCTCAATATACTGTACGTACTGATTTAGGCACATTTTCTTGGCTTTACTGGCCCCTAGTGGTAGATATTGAGTACTGCTACTTACTTCTTCTGTTTTTAATTATATCACAATTTCACGGGGTTTGAAACTTTAAAAATCTATCTGGAAATCTGAGACCACATTTCATTTATATTTCAAAGTAATTTATAAAATCCTCCAAATGACGTAGAGTAAGAAGAATGAAAGAAACAGTAACATTCAGATAGCAGCTTCAAGTTTAATGAATGATGGATTTAATTAGATGATTTGGTGCTCATGGTGCTTTCAGAATGTTGGTTTGAAACGTTGTCCAACTTTAAACTGTCATGTTTATATATCGTTGTACTTGCACAAGCTTCCCTGGTGGTCTAGTGGTTAGGATTCGGCGCTCTCACCGCCGCGGCCCGGGTTCGATTCCCGGTCAGGGAAACAAAGCTTTTCTTTTTCTTATCGATACAGAAAAATGTAGATATGGAATCTAACATCATCCATACCAAACGTTAATAAAAATGTACGTTACATGAACAATAAAAGGCATAAAACTAAAAAGTCTATTAATCTGAAATTGTTAAGATTATGCAACACGAATTTGACATGGTTACGGACACTACAGATTCTCTGCTTTTTAAGATTTTTCCAAAATTTACATTTAAGTAATATATATTACAGGTCCTTGCTTCCATAAGATTACACTAATTTTATCATCAACACTTATAAAGAATTATGAATAATTAGCATTTTAAATGATTATTGTTTGAAGCGAGAACGCTAAAAAGATTTCTGAGGCATATATACAATCATATCTCCAAAGCAGCTGAAGTTATACTAACTTGAAATTTTAAGGGAAGCAAGGTTGGTCACTTCCATGTTGTATAAAGTTCAGAAGCAGCTTCATTGGCGCACACATTTTCTGTATTATATTTATGACATAAAACAAATCAGCACTAATACTGTTTTTTTTCCCCCCCAGAAAGCATATACAAAATTACTGGAGTAAAATATCATCATCATTTTAACCAAAACTAAACCAAAAATCAACGTCTATTATAAAGTTAGCAGTTAAATAGTGAAAGTAAGCGATGTTGCGTGACGGAACAGTCGTGTCTCGGTGCGCATGCGTGGAGCTCTAGCGCATGCGCCGTGTAGAGCAGTGCGGGACGTTGTCTCGGGGAGTGACAGTCTCCAGGATAAAATGAAATGTGGATGAGACTATGAGGCGAGATGGCGTACCAGGAAGGAGAGACTCTCGAATCATGGCTTAGTAAGTGTCAAATCACACGGCGGCTTTGATTTAGGAGGTGAATATGGTTTAGATTATGTGCTTCTTCCTGTTGTGTTGTGTCGCGGTTTGATTGCGTAAGCGCATTGCTGCTCGGACTAGAGATGAAATCCGCCCTAATAAACATTAGGTGTGTTTCTGAGATCAAGAGCTGCTGCAGTGGTTCGCCAGATCATATTAAAGACAATCATCTGGGTCCAATGGCAGCTGTGTTCATCAGTAGATAAAAGGATAGATTGATTTACACACACACACACACTTACATCCTGGGTTTATGTGTAACAAACAGTTAACATTCATTATGCAGTGTATTATGTGAGAATGAAGTGTATAATGAGGCACATTCGATCACTCTTTATAATTATGCATTGTTAGTTAGTTCTGCAGGATGAGACTCAGATTCTAATAGTGTGTATTCCGCACATAAACTATGGGAAGGATCTGTTTCACTTCTCTTACACATGATTAGTACACTGATGATGATGATGACGCAGCACTTTCCTTTGGTGCTTTTAATGCTCATGACAAGCAAATAAATGAATTATGACCAAATGATTAAATCAGTGAACCAGAATGAATAAATAAAAAATTGAACGTCCAATTACTGGATGAATACTATCACTCACTCATCGTCTATACCTGTATACCGAGACAGGGGGCCTGGACACCCTGGACAAGATGCCAATCCATGGCAGGGAGCACTCACTCACACGCTCATTCACACACTGCGGGCAATTCGAGAACGCCAATTAACAGGTCGATAGACTATTTGAGGAAACCCGAGTACCTGGAGAAAACCCACCAAGCACAGACCGAAGGTGGGAATTGAAGCCTCAGCATTGGAGGTGCAGAATATAAAACCAATAAGCCAATGTGCCACCCCTGGATGAATTCACAAATGGTTAAATAAATGGGCAAACAAGTGAATAGCTGAACAAATAATGAAAAACAGAATGAATTAAGAATTCCAGGATGACTGAACAGGCAAATCATGGAATACTGATGAGAAATGATTAAAAAACAGGATTAAATAAATTCTCAAATGACTTCCGGCATTAGCTAATGAGTAAAGAACACACAACATAGACAAAAGTAGAATGCAGTAAGAGTAGTAACATTGGTAGCTCAGTTGTACTCTAGGTTACTCACATTGTTATGTGGGAGGCCCTAGGTTGAGGCCCTAGTTTGAAGTTATGTGGGAGGCCCTAGTTTGAAGCCACTGCACAAACCTCAGCCACTGGATGCGGTGCTGGTCCCAAGCCCAGATAAAATGGTTGCATCAGGAAGGGGATCCGGCGTAAAACCTGCCAGTCTTATGTGTGGATCGGATTGTCCTCTGTGGTGACCCCTTGCTGGGAGCAGCTGGAAGACTAACAACAACATGCAAGAGTAGTAACAAATGCATGGCTCAATAAAAAAAGTGACCGCTTGAATGAATGAATGTATGAATAACTGAATGAATAACCGCATGACTAAATGAATGAAAGACCAAATGAAATAGTCATCAAACGAATTGATGAAATCTGGATGATGGAATGAATCAACAGATGCGTGACTTTGAATGTCAATGCTTTAATTACTTTCATTAAAGCAATGAGTTAATGGTTTACTAGTTGAATAAATGAATGAGCAAATGATGAACAATAATGAGTTAATCTTTTTTTTTCATTGGCTGCTTTTATTAGGGGTCGCCAGAGCGGATAATTTGGCTCCATCTACCACACCTTCCTTTGTCTCTCCAATCTCCTGCATGTCCTCTCTCACCACATCCATAAACTTCCTCTTGGGCCTTCTTCTTCTCCTCCTACCTGGCAGCTCCTTCTCTAACATTCTCCTCCTGAAATATCCCTTATTTCTCCTCTGCACAAGCCAAAACGATCTTAATCTGGCCTCTCTAACTTTATCCCCAAATCATTCCTAATCCTGTCTATTCTTGTCACTCCCAAATAGCAGCGTCTTTGGTAATGACTGAGCGAGTGTTAAATGTAAATCTTATCTCACGTGTTTCAGATAAAGCCACTCACCCGACTAATAGACAGGAGGACTGGGAGTACATCATCGGCTTCTGTGACCAGATCAACAAGGAACTGGAAGGGTGAGTATTATGGGATTGAAGCAGGAAAAAGTTAAGTTAAGCCTTTATTTGTCTCATGTGCATTACAGCACCGTGAAATTCCATCTTCGCATATCCCAGCGTAACTGGGGTCAGAGCACAGGGTCAAATATGATACAGCGCCCCTGGAGCAGATAAGGTTAGGGGCCTTGCTCAAGAACCCAACAGTGGCAACCTAGTGGAGCTGGGGATTGAACTGCTGATCTTTCAATCAGTAACTCAGTGCCTTAGGCCTCTGAGCCACCACTCAGAAGTGTAACATCATCTGGTGGATCAACATACGAAATTCTCATATCTTTTATTCTTTGGGTTGAGTTTCAATATTTTTCTTCTTAAATCTGTGTGTGTGTGTGTGTGTGTGTGTGTGTGTGTAGTCCACAGATTGCCGTACAGCTTCTTGTTCACAAAATCCACTCACCTCAGGAATGGGAGGCTCTCCAGGCTTTAACTGTAAGTGATCGCACAATACACAAATTCTGGCTACACACACACACACACACACACACACACACACACACATACACTTATAAAGACATCTGGTTGGACTTGGTCTTTATCTCTTGCAGGTGCTGGAGGCCTGCATGAAGAACTGTGGCAGACGGTTTCACAACGAAGTGGGCAAATACAGGTTTTTAAACGAGCTCATCAAAGTGGTTTCCCCCAAGGTGAGGACTTTTACTCTGTCTGCAGCGTCTGTCTTGTGTTGTTCTAGACTGTTTTCTAAAAATCTTTAAAAAAAATGTTATTTATGTACAGTCTTATGCAAATGTTTGGGCACCCCTTGATAAATAACAGATTGTGGTGATTTTTTTAATTGAAAAGATGTTAACACAGTCTGTGTTATGGGAAATGGAAAAAAATGCACAATAATTTCAGCAAACATTGGTGCATAGTTACTTTTTATGTCATAAATTGAACAAAGATAAAAATAAATAAAAACATTATTGTGGCTCTGTGCAAAAGTTTGGGCACCCAACATAATCAGTACTCAGTAACACCTCCTCTGGCAGATATCACAGCTTGCAAATGCTTTTTATATCCAGCTAAAAGTCTTTCAATTCTTGTACTTGGGATTTTCTCCCATTCTTCCTTGCAAAAGGCTTCTAGTTCTGTAATATTCTTTGGTCGTCTTGCATGCACAGCTCTTTTAAGATCTACCCACAAATTTTCAATGATGTTTAAATCAGGAGACTGTGATGGCCGTTCCAAAACCTTCAGCTTCCGTGTCTTGAGGTTTTCCATAGTGGATTTTGAGGTATGTTTAGGATCATTGTCCTGTTGTAGAAGCCGTCCGCTTTTCAGCTTCAGCTTTTTTACAGATGGTGTGATGTTTGCTTCCAGAATTTGCTAGTGTTTAGTGGAATCCATTCTTCCCTCCACCCGTGCAATGTTTCCTGTGCCACTGAACACAACCCCAAAGCATGATAGATCCACCCCCATGCTTAATAGTTGGCCAGGTGTTCTTTTCATTTTCTTTTCAGGTGCATTAATGTTTGCTGAAAATACTGAGCATTTTTTCCATTTCCAATAGAGACTGTATTAACATCTTTTCAATTAAAAAATCACCAAAACCTGTTATTTATCAAGGGGTGCCCAAACTTTTGCACAAGACTGTAACTTTAAGTGTGAATTTAAGATGAATGATGGACTGTGTATGTTTCCTGAGTGAGTGCTTATGATGCGCACAGGAAGACCTTTGCGTTTGGAGATGGCGTGGGATTAATGATTAGGAACTTAAAGGGAAACAAAAGGAAACTGAAAACACAAAGTAAACAGAGCTCCGCCGTCTACGCGAGAATGGACAGGGCTCTGGAAACTAAAACACTTTTGTGCACTTGAACTGAACGGACTGAACTGATGCGTGCCGCTCTCTCTTTCACTCTCGCTTTCGCCGGCGTCTCTGTCTCTTTCCTTTCTGCGGGTTGTCTTTTTCTTTTCTTTCTCTTTTACTTTGTCTTTGACCCTATTATAGACATGGTTCGTTCAGGCTGATTGCCTGATGGCAGCGTTGCCTGACAACCGCTTGTATAAATGGCCGCGCCTTTACCTGTTCAGAACTCCGCGTGGTAGCAGCCTGCGGATCTGCCCATTCTGAACAGTTAATGTGCGGCTCTGTCCCTCGTGCGACCTGCGTCGTTACACATTGACGTTAATTATCAGTTATATACCAATAAACTGGTCACAGTATCACAGGCACCCAAGGCTCACCCATGCCTGTGGGTACCAAAGGCCAGCCCATCCCGTCAGGGTTTGGAGAAAAGGCAATGCAGCATAAATCACCACTGATCCAGCCTCCAAACTCCCCAGATCCCAATCCGATCAAGCTCTCATTGGATGTGCAGGGCAAACAAGTCCTGACAAACAAGATCCATGGAGGCCCTATCCTGCAACCCACAGCAACTAAAGGCTCCACTGCCAATGTCTCGGTGATCACCACCAGAGGCTCTGTGGAGCCACAGCTTGTGTATGTTTTATAAGGTGCATGATTTTGTGAGTGCAGTTAAGCCTGAAATTAAACTACATAGTAAGTCACTCTAAATAGAAAAAAAAAAAAAAAAAAACACTCCTGTGGAATACCAATTTCAATGACATTTTATTTGTATAGTGCTTTCAAGACTGATCCTTGTCACAGAGCAGCTTTACAGAATCTAAATAAAGTTCTGGAAATGTGTATAAAATGTGAGAAAATGTGTATGACTCAAAATGATCAAATGCTCTTTGATGAGCACGTCAAGGGTTACAGTGGTAAGAAAAAAAAACATGAAGGTGTGAATAGGAAGCAACCTTGAGAGGAACACATCGTCATGTGGGTGATGACAGATAGCAGGGATTGATCTGCAGTCATACTGTGCTAGAAGGCTGAACGTTCAATGTTTAATGGAGGCTCAGGTACAAAACTGTAGGAAATTCCAGTCCTGAACCCACCTTCTAAATGGGGAAAACAATGGACGCCTCCAAGTTCATGCATGAGTTCCTCTTCATATTGGTGTACTGAGTCAGTATCTGAGATTTATCTCTGTGAATTTGTCACAAGCAAATTATTCCATTATTCTTTGTATTATATTTTTTAAGACAGAGCTTGGAAATGACCTGTTGTGTTCTTTAGTTGCATACAGCATTAATGCAAAAAGTCTCAGATATTGCACGGTTTGTTAGATTTTTCAACATCATCCTGGGATTACTGATGTACTAATTCTTATTGGATTTCCAATTAAAGACTGGAGCATGAATCACTTTGAACTCTCTCTCTCTCTCTCTCTCTCTCTCTCTCTCAGTACATGGGTGAAAGTGTCTCTGAGAGAGTGAAGACTAAGATTATTGAGATGCTGTACAGCTGGACTGTAGCGTTCCCTAACGAGGCCAAGATTAATGAAGCGTACCAGACACTGAGGAGACAAGGTGACCACATCCAACACCGAGCTTCATCACTCTGCACCTTCACCTTCACAGGACGTGGAGCTTTAGACATTTCAAGGCAGCACAAATTCAGAAAGAGGAACTGATTTATTAGTTTTGAAGGACTGAAGGACAGGTTTCCTGCTTTTGTTTGGAGTGCTCTTCTTCTATGTTGTGTGCTGTTCTGAGATCATTTTCAGCTTATACAGATGGTTATTTGGTAGATGGTTAACTGTAGCCTTTCTGTGTGTAGACTGTGTAAACTACTGTACATCTACACAGCTATCAATTTATTAGGTGGACATAACTTAGCATGTATATTTAAGAAAATATAACACCCAGGATACATTTCAGGCATTTCCACCTGATTTATATGAATAATACAATTAATAATGATAAAATTGTTATTATGTTGTTAACGTTTGGTGCAGGACTCATCGCTTCCGACCCTGAGCTCACGGTTGATAAAACTCTGATCCCGTCTCCACCTTCTCGGCCCAAAAACCCCGTGTTCGACAACGAGGACATGGGCAAGGTGAGGTCATCTGATACCTGATGACTTCTACACTAAACACCCTGTGTGTGCTGCTGTTATAGGAAAATAATCGGCTAATGTTTTTAAAAAAAAAAAAACTGATTATTTCCTTGAGCTGTTTTTTTTTTCAGCACACTTGGAACACTGTTTGAAAAGTTCATCATGCGCTGTGTGTGTGTGTGTGTGTGTGTGTGTGTGTGTGTGTGTGTGTGTGTGTGTGTGTGTGTGTGTGTGTGTGTGTGTGTGTGTGTGTGTGTGTGTAGTTGTTAGCAGAGCTTCTTCGGAGTAAGAACCCTGAGGATCTTCAGGAGGCCAACAGGCTGATCAAGAACATGGTGAAGGAGGTGGGGAAACTGTTCAACACACTAATGTAGTCATCCTCGCCGGCAGAAGTAATGCTATTACGTTTTTATTTTAAGTTTATCATATCATATCAAAACTAAATCCCAAAATTTAATTTAGACATTTGGCAGATGCTATTATCCAGAGCAACTTACAAAAAGTGCTTTGAAGAAATGTTAGGCTGAAGATACGGACAGTTAATTACCATGGCAACAAGGTACGGAAGCTTGTACGAAAGCTGTGACCTTATAACCTTGTGTCTGTGGTAGAGCGGGGATCTCTCGGTGCGTGACATTTTGAAATAACCCATACCACAATGGTTTCTCTTCTATAGAAATATAGAAACTAGCTGTAAAATCTGAATTGAAATGATTAGAATGGAATGGAAATGTTCCATGTATGAACAGAGAACAGTTAGTCCTCATTAAGTGGGCACTGTCCAGTCCTTAGCAGATGAGCAGAACAATGTTCACAGTCCCGAAGTTCAAAAGTCCAGGAATGTGCAATTTTAGCTGTGCAAATGTGCAATAATGTACAGTAGTGTGATGTCCATTTGTGTAATGTCCATAAATGTGTGCGTGAATGTTTTAGTCCTGTGTAGTGTTCTGGTTGAGAGACCGTATCGCCTGCGGGAGGAAACTCCTCCTCAGTCTCTCTGCGTTGGCCTTCAGGGAGCGGTAGCGCTTTCCTGACCGCAAAAGAGAGAACAGTCCATTGCTGGGGTGGGTGAGATACTTCACAGTCTTCCTGGCTTTGGTCCAGCACCATTTTCTGTAGATTGAGTGCAGGTCAGGGAGCTCAGCGTGGATGATACGCTCAGCTGATCGCACAACTCTCTGTAGAGCTCATCTGTCCTGCATGGTGCTGTTCCCAAACCAGGTTATGATGTTTCCCGTCCGGATGCTCTCTATGGTGCAGGAGTAAAAGTTCCTGAGCACCTTGGTGGGCAGTCTTGCGTCTCTCAAGCGCCTGAGGTGGTAGAGACGCTGCCGGGCCTTTTTCACCACGGTGTTGATGTGACAGGACCATGACAGGTCCTCTGTGATGTGAACACAGAGGTATAAGAAGCTGTTGACTCTCTCCACTGAACTCCCGTTGATCAAGGGGGTCTGGTAGTTCCTCTCTTGCTTAGTACTGAAGTCCACTATCAACTCCTTTGTCTTACTGACGTTTAGAAGGCGGTCCACCAGTTCTCCAGATTCCCAATCTCCTCTAGGTAGGCCGTCTCATTGTTGTCAGAGATCCCACCATGTGTCATCAGCAAACTTAATGATGTTGTTGGAGTTGGTAGTGGCCACGCAGTCATAGGTGTACAAAGAGTACAGCAGGGGTCTCAGAACACAACCCTTCTACTTCTCACCGTTCAGATTAATAATCAATTGGACTGAAGCAATATTGTTGCTAAAGAGCTGCTCAGTCATGCAGATATAAAATTGTGTGCGAGGCCTGTTACAGTCCCTGACCCGTGATTGGCTCTGTGTGCAGGATGAAGCTCGTGTTCAGAAAATGACCAAACGCATGCACACGCTGGAGGAAGTGAACAATAACGTCAAGCTGCTGAGTGAGATGCTGAGCCATTACGACCAAGGCGGGTCATCAGACGCAGACCGTGACCTCATGAAGGTGAGACATTCCAGAGTGAACCTAATGTGAATAAACACATTCTCTGTCTCTCTAATACACTTCATAAAAGATATATTTAAAAAATAATTTTCTGTTTGTTTCTCTCTCTTACACACACACACACACACACACACACTCTGTGTGCAGGAGCTGTACGAGCGCTGTGACAAACTGAGACGCACAGCATTCAAATTGGCCACAGAGACAGAGGACCACGACACTAGTTTAGGTAAAAAAGAACCCTACTGGACTTTTACACAAACGTAACAGTTACACAAATTTAGACACAAGGCAACTAAACATTTCAGAAAGGTACAAACGTGTAAGTCACAGAAAGCAGTGTTTCGGATTGATCATCATAACCAGGTCAAGTGTGAAGGCCACAAATTAATCTGCAATGTTTTACTGTTATCAAGTGCATTATAAAAGGCAGAAGAGTGCCATTATTTTACACTACATTGCAAACAATGACTTCTGGAGGAGTGCAAGGCTCTACTTTTGAGTGAAGTGAGAGAGATGAGCGAGCGTGATGTGAGTGAGATGAGCTAGAGTGCGATGGGAGATGAACGAGCGAGATGTGAGCGAGTTTCTTCAGGCCAGTGATGAGAAGATTATGAAGGGTGCCAGTATTTAAAATCACTTTTGTGTGTATGTGTGTGTGTGTGTGTGAGCAGGTGAAATTCTCCAGGCAAGTGATGAGCTGGAGAGAGTTATAACCCTGTATAAGAAGGTAGTAAAGGGTGAGGTAGATGGAGAGGACACTGAGGAACCAAAACCAGCCCTCGGGAAAGGTAAAGACACAACCACACACACACACACACACTTACACACACACACACACCATGGATTGTTTTTATTCTTTTGTTACAGCTGCATATATACTGTAACCTTCGCTACAAAGACAGAAAGCTGAACTAAAAGTTTTCCCAAGCATTTTTTCTTTTGTAAAAACACATTTCATCTTTTAATATCATCCTTCTGTTGTATCATAAGATTTGTTACCACTTGTGCCCCTCAGGTTGTGAGACAGACACACTCATTGATCTGGCTGGTCTGGATGAACAGCCTGCTCCTCAGACAGCTCCGCCCACTCAAGCCACAGGAGCAGCCCCGACCACGCAAACCGCCTGCAGTATTCCCGTGATCCCACCCCCTCCTCGCCGATTGGCCGGAGGATCTGCCAGTCAGACCAGCAGCCCGCTTCACAGAGCCTCAGAGTCATCCCCGGCCCACTCACTGCTCGACGATGAGCTGCTGTCCCTAGGTGACTTCACCTACTAATTACTTTCCGTTCAGTATTTTTTATTCTTTGCAAATTCCTTATCGAGTTCATGCAGTCAACTACTCAAAATCTTTTTTTTTTACTCATGTTTTAGTACACTTGTACTTAATTATTCTTCATGTGTGTAAACAATGTCTATTTTATACATATTTTAAATTTTTATTCTATTTTTTTTATTTGTTCATTTTTGTGTTTTTTGGTTTGTCAGCATAGAAAACCTCAACTGTATTTGTTCTAAATTACTTTGCCCGGTATAAATTACTTTGCCCGATATTAATTACTTTTAATAGTAAAGAGAGTGCAGTTTCATTTTAGCTTTTATTTTGTTCATCACATTCACAGTGGGTCAGAAGTTTGCATGCACCTAATTAATTTTTGGTAATTTTCCTTTAAATTGTGTAACTTGGGTCAGATGTTTCCCATTGTCTTCCACAATCTTCTTACAAGAAGTTGCTTCCTGACAGAACTAATGTAACTGATTCAGGTTTGTGGGCCTTCTTGCTTGTACATTTTCTTTTCCTGTTCTGCCCATAAATGTTCTGTTGGATTGAGGTCAGGGCCACTGCAATGCCATTCTAAGCCATTTTGCTGCAATTCTGTATGCCTAACAAAATTGTCCATTTAGAAGAACCATTTGCGACCAAGTTTTAACCTCCTGGCTAATGTCTTAAGATTCCGCTTCAAATTATTTGCATAATCTTCCCTTCTTTGTCAGGTTCCGTGGTGGGCTTGGTGGTTCCAAATGCATATCGTGGAGAGGGAAGAACTCGTGTTGAGTAGTGGTGTCACTGAATGTAATTGGAGAGTGGTGGTTGTAACGTGACTAGGCTGATCTTAGGTGAGAATGGCGCTCAACGGCAGCACGGAGCATCGGCGCGGGAGCGTCTAGACGAGAGGAGATGAGCGAGACGTGCGGAAGTAGCGTGAGCTCGGTAGGGCGTGAGGACTGACTCGTGGTTGTAGAACAAGCAAGGGTCAAAGCCAGAGAGCTGGGGGGAAATCTGTCATCCAAATCCGTAAGTCGAGGAAACAGGTAAGCGGTCAATGATGAGAAATCCGAAAAAGGGAAATCCAAAACGTGAGGCAGAGACGTAGTCAATAAACGAAGCGTGGTCGGTAACTTGTCAGACTGTGACGAGACAAGATGCAGGAATATTGGGCTGGTAAGGCACTCAGTAATCAGGCTACGTGGTGGTATCCATGCGTGGTTTAAATAGGGAGTGGAAGTGATTGATGGTGGTGGTGATTTTGGAGCAGTGGCTTCTGCTTGCTGAGTACCCTTTTGGTTATATGAGTATCACATTTGTTTTAGTGTGGATATGGATAGTTTTGTACCCGTTTCCTCCAGTTACTTTAATTCCTATACATTTTTTTTGTATCTGTAATATTTAAAAGTTTTGTAGATTTATGACTGGGTTGCTTGGCCTGTCTGCTGTGCTTTGATAAGCTTAATGATGCCAGGAAAGACACAGTTGTTGTTGCTCTTTCGGCTGCTCCCGGGAAGGGACCGCCACAGTGGACACTTGGTCCGCACATGCAAGCTTGGCACACGTTTTACGCCGGATGCCATTCCTGACGCAACCCTCCCATATTACCCAACTCGGGACCAGCACTGTATCCAGTCGCTGGGGTTCGGGCCTTTCGCATGGCAGGCGAAACACCTACAACTGAGCCACCAGTGCAAACAATTTCTGTCAGAAAGATCTCTGTTTATTAACACTTAAACATTAAACCCCTGGTGTCAAGTAAATCTGCTTCTTCAAAGAACATGAGCCATTTAACATGTCATGATCCTACAGAACAAAGAGAGGAAGTTGTCTGTCCAGAAACAAACCAATATTGTAGCGGATCTCGCAACAGGCATTTATGTGGGTAATTACACCATAAATTTCTGCACAGTCAGATCTGCAGCCACCCTCTCGCACGGTCGCTAGGCCAGGCCTCCATGAAGGTATTCAGGAGAGATGTGCAACACCTGGCCATTATATAGGCCCCCTAAATTTGGTGTGCAGACATTTGTTCACACCAGGCACGAGAGCAGATTTGCATTGCTCCAGTATAGAAAAGACAAAACAAAAAAGACACAAGAACCCTGCCTCTAAAAGATGTGAGAATTTTATGTTTAATTGAAAAACATTTTAATATTTATTTTTGTGTCGACCAAGACCACAATATTTCCCTCACTTACTCCCTGCAGGAGCTTGCATACTATTCACTGGTTGACCTGGTCTGTCTCCATCTGATGGTCTCAGTACTACTATTGTTGCTTGAACCTCCACAATCCACCCCCCCGCCCCCCCTTTACCCAGCACCTCCAGAGCCAGTTTACCTACCAGGTCAATTGTGAGACTACTGGGACCTCAAGGAGGTGTTTTCTTAATGGAATGCCCAGAAACCCATATACCTTTCCTTTGTGGGAACTGATTATTGAGGGCTAAATGCCATAACCCTGAAGGAATGATACCCACTGCCTTTGATGAACTTGACCTTTGAATCTTCAAAAAGCCAGGGTTTTCACTAAATTGGATCTAAGCATCTATTATAACCTAATCCTCATCAAGGCAGGGCATAAATGGGAAACAACATTTATCATGCCCATGGGCTATTATGTATACTTGGTCATGCTCTTCGGACTCATCTACCCACCTGCTGTCTTCCAGCGATTTATAAACAAGGTGTTCTGGGAGGCGCTTAACTGTTTCGCATTCATCTACTTGGATGACTGTCTCATATTTAGTAGCTCTGTGTGCTGCGGGTCTTTCAGCTTCTCCTGCAAAACAACAAAAATTCCACAACCACTTCCTTCTTGGGCTTCCACCTCCTTATAGACCCGGCCAAAATAATGGTGGTGGTGTAATCGCCAGAACCTAAATCGCTTCCTGGGCTCTGCCGATTTCATCATGCAAAAGCGACACCTCTGCACCTACTTCTCACACCACATGACCCTACCGGAGAGGAACTATGACATCAGGGATGATGAACGCCTGGCCATAATATTGGCTTGGAGAAATAGAGACACTTGGCTGAAGGGGGCCAAACACAAGGTTGTGTTTGGACCGATTACAACAACCTGGGTCACCCCTTTTGCAGGAAACATCTTTCAATCAGCTCTCTCTAGACCTCCGGCTGCGAGAGGTTACAGCACCACCCGGGATTCGAACTAGCGATCTCCGGATGATGCTTTAACCACTGCGCCACTCGGAGGCCCTATAGGCCCTGTTTATAGACCCACAGCTGCGGAAAGCTACAGCATCACCCGAACTGGTGATCTCGGGATTTTCAAAGCCATGTAAAGTCACAGTGAACTGGGTCTATGTGAACTTCTGACATGCATAACATGAAATGTGATACAGTGACTTATAAGTTAGATAGTCTATCTACAATCAATTATTACTTCTGGCATACATAAAGTAGATGTCCTAACTAATTCATAACAACTATAGATTTTTAAGTGGTTAAAAATAAGTTTTTATGACTCCAAGCTAAGTGTACATAAACATCTGACTTTAACAAGACTATACATGACTAACAACATATTCTTATTACTGTAATTGTTGTTATGAATGCAGGGCTGAATGACCCTCCTCCGGTACAGAGCAGACCCAAACTGGAAGACGTGTCCAACCAGTGGACTTCTTTACAGGTACCTGCTTCCTGATGTCCCTCATTTGAGGCAGTTAGAGACCTGAACTCTATAAGAGGTTACAGGTATACAGGCCAGGAGCACACGGCTCCTTCCGCTTCAACTGGCACATTGGTGATGGTGATGGCCTTGTTGGAAGATAATTGTGGATTTAAACTAAAATTACATCCTGAATATGCATGATGGGAGAAGTGAAGTGGTGCAGCAATCATGCCCTACCGCATCTCCCTACCGCATAAGCCTTACATTATCACATAACATAATTGTTCAGTTTATGTTTTTTTTTTGGCCTTTATTTATCTTTGTCATTTATTTATCAGGTGTTTATACTGATTATATTCTGTATATAGTGATATATATATATATATATATATATATATATATATATATATATATATATATATATACAGTATGTACTCCATTATATTCTGTATCCATAATTACATGATACCACTTTCAGGCTCCTGCTCCTCCTGAACTCGACCTCTTCTCTGGTGGAGCAGCAGCAACAGGCACCGTGTTTCCTCCTTCGCAAACCATAAGCCACGCCACACAACCCACACACCCTGACGTGGTGACTCAGGGGCTGCAGGATCTTGCCATGCTGAACCTTGGAGAGGTGAAAAGGTGAGACACAGTTCCTACAGTGCTCTGACACAGTAGTGCTTTCTAGGTAATAAATAACCTGTTTAGAAGCGGTACAGTAAAAACCATTACCAAATCTGTACCTGTAGAGTTTTAGAAAAACATTTGAAGTGTGTGTTCTGTAAATACAAATGAAATATTAAATTCATTGTGTGAGTGTAGATCTTGAAATACTGATATAAACAAAGCATGTGCTAAAAGCTGGTCTTGGAGAAACGACATGGGAGAGTGTGAATGTGTCCCAAACCACAGACTAGTGAACAAGTACATCACCTCTGGTTTAACACTTCAGTTATTCGACAGAGCGACATCATGTCTGCTAAGTGTTTATGTATAGGAACTAGCTGATTATTTAACTATGTGATAAATACAGTAGTGTACTGTTTACTGCAGTATTATTGAGTTTGGCTCATCAGTGTGTGAGTGTCTGTGTGTGTGTTTTACCGGTGGTGTTATAGAAGTGCTTTTTGTTGTGTAGTGTCTCAGCTCCGTCCATCATGGCCGCCGGTGTTGGTGTGGGGTTCTCCGTACCTTCCTCACTCTCCTCCAATCCGTTTATCAGCTCCACCATGCCCGGCTCGCCCCTGCACTCTCTACAGGGAACCACTGTGCGCTCTGAGGCGTCTCTCAGCAATCTGCATGTCCCCCTCGACTCCATCAAAACCAGTCAGTGTAATCAGCATAACACACTCCATATCATCTCCATGTCATACGTATATATACATGTATAAATACATGTGTGTGTATGTGTAGGTAAGGCTCTTCCCGTGACTGCGTATGATAAAGACGGAGTGCGTGTCCTCCTGCACTTCGGCTCTGAATGTCCTCCTGGGAGACCGGATGTCCTGGTCATTGTGGTGTCCATGCTGAACACGGCTCCTCTAGCTGTGAAGAACATAGAGCTACAAGCTGCAGTGCCCAAGGTCTCACACACCCACACACACCCACTCACACATATCAGATGACCTTAGGATACACACTTCTGAAGGTTTATACTGACATTTTTGTCTCTCAGTCTATGAAGGTGAAGCTTCAGAGTCCATCAGGAGCCGAGCTGGCGCCCTTTAACCCCATCCTTCCCCCTTCCTCCATCACACAGGTCATGCTTCTCGCTAACCCGCTTAAGGTGAGACACTGATACACACACAGTTGATACAGCGTTCTTCTTGCTATCTGAAGCCATGACACAGTCTGTTAATTGTTGTATTTGTATGTGTGTTGCAGGAGAAGGTGCGTCTGCGCTACAAGCTGATGTTCCTCCTCGGTGAGAGACAGTACTGTGAAGTGTGTGAGCTGGACCAGTTTCCTCCACCAGAGAGATGGGGAAATCTGTAGAGCCGACACACACACAAACACACGCGCACACACACACACACAGAGTAGGGTCTGTCTCAGACGTCTGTAAGAAAACTCCTGGTTTATTTATTAATTTGTGTTTTATTAAAGCTGTAAATGATGAGTGTGTTTCAGGGTCCAGGTTAGTGTCTAGTCACTTCGAGCTACAGCGCTAATGCTAATCCTGAGATTCCACACTGCACACGTGGACTCTAAATCATCTCTGTAAAGGAAATCACAGCTACTGCAGTCTCTGTCTCTCTCTGTCTATAGACCAGGAGTGTTCGAGTCAAACCGGGACTTTTGATTGTACAGAATGACAGAACACAATGGAGAGTTAAAAAAAAAAAAAAACTTTATTTCTCTATATAATCCCCTTCTACACTAATGCACTTATCCCAGTGTTTGACTAGTGCTTGAATACCATCAAGGTAGGAGTTTTCTTAGTATGATTGGACTGCCTGATTCATGGCCTCCAAGCACTCCGTCTTTAGCGTACACAGTCCCAAAATTGTTTTGGAGCAAGGTCTGGACTGTAAGGAAGATGTGGCTATAACTCCAAGTTGAAGTCCTCTAATGTGCAAGTGGTGTTGGTGAATGATGGGTCTCTTCCACAATTTGATGAAAAGTTATCTGGCAATTTTTCAGGATCAGGCGTTCCACTCGCTGAATGTATACGAAACAACCACTTCTGCCAGGATCGTCATTCACGTACACCCGGCCGTCTTTAAAATGTTTGTATGAATCAAATATTTTACTTTGACTAAGAGTCCCATCACCGTACTCTGCCTGAAGTCTTCTGTAAATGTCAATCACTTCTACAGTCCTGGTTGGACTTGAACGCCCCTCCTACATGTGTGTTACCTCTTTCTGGTGACTTTAATGTGAAGAATGTGGTGTAAACATCCACAGTGTCACCCAATCAGAAACAGTCTGGGGCGGAGCCTCCATCTATCAGTTTCCTGTTTTTCCTCATTTTCTGTATAAGTTTACGACATGACTTTTAATGATTCATTTGTTTTAAATTATATTAGGTTGGCATTAAAAATGAATGTGTTTTTGTTTTTCTTTGTTTTTCTTAATTACAAAGTGATCACATTAGTGCGAGATGCCCATATGTGATACATTAACAGACACGTCATGCCACAAGAGGCAAACTCACTCAGTTTGAACTCAACCTCAGACATGAGCGTGTTTTTTTTTATTTTTTATTATTGTTCATGTATGAAATCAGTTTAACTTGAATAACTTGGTTTATTTGATATCTTATGTTTACTTAACTAATGTGTTTTAATTTATTGATGTAACTGTGCAATACGGGTGTTTATTCGCTGTGTTTTAATACTTTTATTGTTTTATATTAGTGAGCGAGAGAGAGAGAGAGAGAGAGAGAGACTGTATCCAGTGTGTGAGTCTAAACACAAGCCATAAAAAAATGTTGTGAATGTATAAAATAGGAGAACTGAGACTGCCTGCGTGAGTGTGTGTGTTTGCTTTATCCTCTCAATGGTGTTTTCAGCTCATGCAGATCCTTAAACCCACATAGCTGTACAGACTGCAGATTGTGTGTATACAAGAGTTCTTCTAATATGTGTGTGTGTGTGTGTGTGTGTGTGTGTGTGTGTGTGTGTGTGTGTGTGTGTGTCCAGTATGTGCTTGTGTCATGCAACAGTTGTACAGGAAATGGTTTGTGATCATGTGATTTAAGCTGCATGCAGAATTAAAACTTCTCTTTTAAATTAACTAAAGTGAGTTAATTTCCTCAGCACTAATACATTAAAACTGTGTGTGTGTGTGTGTGTGTGTGTGTGTTGGATGAGAGACCACAGGTAAACTACAGGTGAAACTCAAAAAAATTGAATATTGTGCAAAAGTTTATTTCAGTAATGCAAATTAAAATGTGAAACTAATGTATGAGATGGACTCATTACATGCGAAGCAAGATAGTTCAAGCTGTGATTTGTCATAATTGAGATGATTATGGCGTACAGCTCATGAAAACCCCAAATCCACAATCTCAGAACATTTAGAATATTACATGCAATCAATCAAACAAGGATTGTACATAGAACAATATCGGATCTCTGAAAAGTACAAGTATGCATATGTACTGTACTCAGTACTTGGTTTAGGTCCTTTTGTAGCAATTACTGCCTCAATGTGGTGTGGCATCGAAGCTATCAGCCTGTGGCACTGCTGAGGTGTTATGGAAGACCAGGATGCTTCAATAGCGCCCTTCAGCTCTTCTGCATTGTTCGGTCTCATGTCTCTCATCTTTCTCTTGGCAATGAGCCATAGATTCTCTATGGGGTTCAGGTCAGGCAAATTTGCTGGCCAATCAAGCACAGTAGTCCCACAGTCACTGAACCAGGTGTTGGTGCTTTTGGCAGTGTGGGCAGGTGCCATGTCCTGTTGGAAAATGAAGTCATTTTATGTTGACCCTGGACTTAATGAAGCACAGTGGACCAACTCCAGCAGATGACGTGGCTCTCCAAATCAACCCAGACTGTTGAAACTTCACACTGGACTTCAAGCATCTTGGAGTGTGTGCCTCTCTATTCTTCCTCCAGAATTTGGGTCCTTGGTTTCCAAATGAGATGCAAAAGTTGCTCTCATCAGAAAAGAGGACTTTGGACCACTGAGCAACAAACCAGGTCTTTTTTTCTTTAGCCCAGGTAAGATGTTTGTTGTTCAGAAGTGGGTTGACAAGAGGAATACGACATTTGAAGCCCATGTCCAGGATCCACCTGTGTATGGTGGCCCTTAATGCACTGACTCCAGCCTCAGTCCTCTCCTTGTGAAAATCCCCAACACTTTTAAATGGCCTTTTCCTGACAATCCGCTGCGGTCATCCCTGCTGCTTGTGTACCTTTTTCTTCCACACTTTTCCCTTCCACATAACTTTCTATTAATGTGCTTGGATACAGCACTTTGGGAACATCCAACTTCTCTTCATTCCAACTACCTTTTGAGGTTTTCCCTCCTTATGGAGAATGTTGTAGGGATGAATAGGCCCCCAAAGAGAGCAAACAATTGATCACATTCCAAAACCTCTCCTCCAGCGCCACGTGACAGATGGGCCCTATGCCATGGATGGGCCCCACGTGACAGCCGAAACCCAGTCTAATGTATGCACAAAGGGGGGAACCACATGAGGCATGGCTAAGCCCCGCAACCACATCCGATTGGACCGAGCACGTCTACACGCCGGTTCTTCATCATGGCCATCTGAAGGAAGCAAGCTTGCGGCTCGTGCTTCGGCTCTTGCGGGAGCTACGCCACCTTTGCTGGCGTCATCCGCTCTTTGAGGACTCTCAACGAGACTTCGTGCCAGAACTCCAAAGTTCTGCAACAAAGAAACCCTCAGACGAAGTTCTGCAGCACAGCCATCGGTAACAAGGCAACAAACGCCTCACCGAAGGGCTTTCCGAAAAACGTCATCTTAACCTCCTTACACCAACCAATCATCAACGCTGTGATTCCCTTCGCTGGATGAGAACAAAACGTAACACAAGTAAACAAACAAAGCTGCATACTTTGCTGAAAATTTGTCCTTGTTTTATAACTAAACCCAAGATTTGAACATTAACTTTCACCCACCAAATTGTTGGTATAAGTGTGTGTGTGTGTGCTTGTGTTCAAGTAGCGTAGTTTCATTTATCGTAGATTAGTCAAATAAATTCTTTTTTCTTTATAAAGAATTATCTTGGTCATGTAATTTAAAGTCTAAACATTTGCCCAGATCTAACGTTACCTTGCTCATAATTGATAAATACCAGACTTCGTGTTATACTTGTTGGCCACGGGATAAACAGGATTGGTAAGATACACTCAATTGTGCTATACGGTGGACGGATTGTACAGTCGTGGCCAAAAGTTTTGAGATAATAGCAATTTGCATATACTCCAGAATGTTATGAAGAGTGATTAGATGAATTGCATAGTCCTTCTTCACCATGAAAATTAACTTAATCCTGAAAAAACCTCATTGCTGTCATTAAAGAACCTGCTAAGATCATTTCAGTAATCGTCTTGTTAACTCAGGTGAGAATGTTGACGAGCACAAGGCTGGAGATCATTATGTCAGGCTGATTGGGTTAGAATGGCAGACTTGACATGTTAAAAGGAGGGTGATGCTTGAAATCATTGTTCTTTCGTTGTTAACCATGGTGATCTGCAAAGAAACGCGTGCAGCCATCATTGCGTTGCATAAAAATGGCTTCACGGACAAGGATATTTTGGCTACTAAGATTGCACCTAAATCAACAATTTATAGGATCATCAAGAACTTCAAGGAAAGAGGTTCAATTCTTGTTAAGAAGGCTTCAGGGCGTCCAAGAAAGTCCAGCAAGCTCCAGGATCGTCTCCTAAAGAGGATTCAGCTGCGGGATCGGAGTGCCACCAGTGCAGAGCTGCTCAGGAATAGCAGGCAGGTGTGAGCGCATCTGCACGCACAGTGAGGCGAAAACTTTTGGAAGATGGCCTGGTGTCAAGAAGAAGCCACTTCTCTCCAAAAAAACCATCAGGGACAGATTGATCTTCTGCAAAAAGTATGGCGAATGGACTGCTGAGGACCGGGGCAAAGTCATATTCTCGGGTGAAGCCTCTTTCAGATTGTTTGGGGCATCTGGAAAAAGGCTTGTCCGGAGAAGAAAAGGTGAGCGCTACTATCAGTCCTGTGTCATGCCAACAGTAAAGCATCCTGAGACCATTCATGTGTGGGGTCACTTCTCATTCAAGGGAGTGGGCTCACTCACAATTTTGCCCAAAAACACAGCGATGAATAAAGAATGGTACCAAAACACCCTCCAACAACAACTTCTTCCAACAATCCAACAACAGTTTGGTGAAGAACAATGCATTCTCCAGCACGATGGAGCACCGTGCCATAAGGCAAAAGTGATAACTAAGTGGCTCGGGGACCAAAATGTTGAAATTTTGGGTCCATGGCCTGGTAACTCCCCAGATCTTAATCCCATTGAGAACTTGTGGTCAATCTTCAAGAGGCGGGTGGACAAACAAAAACCCACTAATTCTGACAAACTCCATGAAGTGATTATGAAAGAATGGGTTGCTATCAGTCAGGATTTGGCCCAGAAGTTAATTGAGAGCAGCCCAGTCGAATTGCAGAGGTCCTGAAAAAGAAGGGCCAACACTGCAAATACTGACTCTTTGCATAAATGTCATGTAATTCTCGATAAAAGCCTTTGAAATGTATGAAGTGCTTGTAATTATTTTTCAGTACATCACAGAAACAACTGAAACAAAGATCTAAAAGCAGTTTAGCAGCAAACTTTGTGAAAACTAATATTTGTGTCAATCTCAAACTTTTGTATATAAAGTGTATGCTATAAATTTTAATTCAGTTAATCAAATTAACCTGAATCATTAAAGATTTGAAATACCTTTGACCCAGAGCTAAAACAGTACATAATCAAGGTAAAGAATGCAGAGGTCATTCATGGTCTACTTTCTGTAAACCCTACACGTTAATGGTGGAAAATGCATCAGGTATTTTGTCCACATTAAAATGTTTACATTATGCAAAACATTTCAATGTCAGTAATGGTTTTCTGCACAACTGTCAGGTCAGCAGTCTTTCCAATCATTGTACTGAACCCTTTGCAGGTGTTATGGCTTAATTAGCTGATTAGAGTGGGACACTTTGAGCCTAGAATATTGAACCTTTTCACAATACTCTAATTTTCTGAGATTGTGGATTTGGGGTTTTGGCAATTATGACAAATCACGGCTTGAACTATCTTGCTTTGAATGTAATTAGTCTATCTCACATATTAGTTTCATCTTTTACGTTGCATTACTGAAATAAATGAACTTTTGCACGGTATTCTAATTTTTTGAGTTTCACCTGTAAGTTGCAGTATTGAAGTGAATAACCCATGTGGGATGAACTTATATTTACATTTACAGTATTTCCAGTTTAGTTTAGGGCGCATTAGTATCTCTACATCATCTGTTTCATTTAAATTCATATTATCATGAAACAGTTTAGCCCTTTGGTACTCTACATTGTTTGTGAGATTTACACATTTTAAAAAAACAGTAACATGTAGTTTTCTTTTGGCACTACACTGGCATAGCTTTTGATTAATTTAGTTTGGTTTGTCAGTAGCACAAGAGACAAGCACAAGTTTATGTGGTGCAGATATCTTGTAATGTCCTTGATTACAGTTTGCTCAATATGGACATTATTAAAAATACAATGAAAGAAAAAGAAACGTTACTCAGAAGTAATAAGCACAGTTTGAGTCAGAAGTATTTGGACAGTGTCAGTTTCCATCAATTTGGCTCTGTACACCACCACAGTGGATTTGGAATTAAATTATCAAGATGTGCTTTAATGAGCTTTGATTTAAGTGTTTGGAAAACAAAAATGGGTCGTTTGGATTGGATTGGAACTGTGTTTTCTCTGTAACCAAAATATTTATAATTTAAATAAATGTTCATTAAACACACAGAATTTGAAATTTTTACATTCTTATATATATATATATATATATATATATATATATATATATATATATATATATATATATTTATGCATTCTTATCTTATATGTATGTGTGTGGGGCTTTTTTTCTAATCGCATCACATTTTGTCTTTTACATTATTGCTGACTAAGTTGAAGATAAGAACATGCTTATGAAAAACAGTTGCTATATTAGACCACACACAAAAAAAACACTGAATGTTAACTTTCACACAGTTAAATTTGATATAATTGTAACCTCATATACATACATAAACAGGTGGACATTTAAACATTTTTATTAAAAAAAAGTAATTCTGTCTACTGATAATAAATAATATACAGTGGAACCTTGGATTGCGAGCATAATTCGTTCCGGAAGTGGGCTCGTATTCCAAAACACTCATAAACCAAATCATCATTTCCCATAAGAAATAATGAAAACTCAAATTATTCATTCCACAGCCCCCCCAAAAATAAATACATAACAATAATTAATACAATCTATAAAATGAAAATAAAACAAATTAATCTGCACTTTACCTTTAAAAAAAAGTACAAATAAATCCTGACAGTTAAGTGTTTCCGTTGGTGCACGCAGGCGCCGTGTAAAGCACACACACACACACACACACACACACACACACACACACACACACACACACACTGTTTTAACAGGAAAAAAGAAATCTCTCTGAGACTGGCATGAGCGTATATTAACGGACTCACTTTTTAAGTTTCACAACGAACGCATAAACACAGCGGAAACACCGTTTTAATGGAAAAAAGCGAGACTGGCATGAGCGCATACTAACAGAATCACTTAAGTTTTACAACAAACGGACACACACATAAACACAGAAAGACAGTTTTGACAGGGAAAAAATAAATCTCTCTGACCTGGTGTGAGCGCATACTAAAGGAATCACTTTTTAAATTTCACAACAATCACACACACACAACGGAAACACCGTTTTAACAGGGAAAAAAGAAATCTCTCTGACCTGACGTGAGCATACTAAGGGAATCACTGCTGTAAAGTAAAAAAAAAATTAAAATGAACCAGCACCTTACCTTTGAAAAGAATCGCGACAGAGCAGAGTTTCTGTGTGTTTGTGAAGCCAGGCGGAGGGTGAAAAGGCGAGAGAGCGTCTGTGTGTGTGTGTGTGTGTGTCGGTGTCAAATTGTGCGCACACACTCATAAGAGACGAGCAGAGTTTCTGTGTGTTTGCAAAGCCGTGGGAGGAGGCGGGGGGGGGGGAGCGAGAGAGTGACGCTCGGTGTCGCATGCGTGCTACATGATACTCGGCGCTCGTAAACTAATACTTGCTCGGTTTCCCATTAAAAATTTATTAAAAATCTTTGCTCGTTTTGCGGAAAACTCGTAAACCACGTTACTCGCAATCTGAGGTTCCACTGTCTTTGGCAAACAAAGTTTACACCGCATAATACAGCTGCTGCCTTTGTTGCACTTAAATTCAAAGTGGTCTTGTAAATATGGCCATGGGTTTGTTTCTGAAGAATTCAAATTCAACAGCATTTTACTTTCATCTGGGTCTACATCAGCTGTGTCTTTCTTGTCCATCTCCATCTTTCTTGAGTTAGCGCACTGTGTTTGTTCTCCCGCTCATCAGTGGTTTCCAGCGCAATCAGTAGTTTCCGGTGCGTGCGCTGCCCTCCTTCCCTCCCAGCACAATTTTTTTTTTTGGTTTATTTAATATTACAATTTTTATTTTATTCAGTAATGGATAGGATTTAAAGTGTAGTTAAGTACAATACTTAAATCAAAACATACTTAAGTAAAAGTAAAATTACAAAATTTTAAAGTTACTTTAAAAAGTAGAAGTACACAAAAAACCTACTCAATTACAGTAACACGAGCAAATGCAATTCGTTACTTTCCACCTCTGGTTAGCATGATTTAGCAGTGTTATCTACATGCTAACTGCTAACATTAAATGGCAATGTTTCACATAAACTGGCAAAAGCTTGTGAGAAATTGAGGAAAACTAAAATTAATATTAGTTTTATATTATCAGAATAAGAATTATATAAGTTTAAAAACTTACTCATGGTAACCGCTTGCTTGATTCTCCTCCTTCGTTCTCTGTTGAAGTCTCAGGGTTGTTCTGAGGTAAATCTAAACTCCTCCCACTGTCCAGAACATTCTGCAGAGCTTTTGAACACCTGTACAGCGTATAACATCTTCCACATGCGGGAAACATATTGGATCTACTGTGTGTGTGTGTCTGGGGGCGTGCCCTTGTATATAGATTACCCTGACTGTTTCCCTGTGTGGGCGTGTCCTGTCTCAGGTCATTATCAGATAATGAAGTGTGACAGAAAGACAGAAAGTATCTCTCCTTAGATTAATATGGATTACATACACAGAATTTTTTTTCTTTTTGATTAACCTTGCAACATTACCCGGTACAGTAGACACTTTAAGCTTTCTACAGATATATATATATATATATATATATGTATAGATATATAAATATGTGGATGTGTGTGTGTGCATAACATGATGGAGCATTTTAAGTTATTTTCATGGCTACCATAAAAAAATGGAAGTGGTCCCACCACTGGAACAGCTGACCCCATGATGCTGATGTTGGTCTGCTGGTAACCCTGTTGATGCTGGTGACCAGCATCATAATGCTGTGATACTTTTTAAAAAATGCATTTATTGCATTCATAAAATAAAAAATAAAAAATAAAGATTTGTGTTGTGTTCTTAGACAACCCAGCAGATATTTAATAAATGTAAAATAATGTATTTACATGTTTTTGGTAAATGGATTATTTTTGTCTCTTGTATGTAAATGCATTTAAAGATAACACTACATGGTCCAGTGTGTGTATTTACATCACACACTATTTTCAGTACTACCTATTAAAATACAAGATGATGAGCTAAAATGGTAACCAATTTTAACTACCAAAACCTTGCTGGTGGCCCAGCATATATATCATGCTGGATTATGCTGGTTCACCAGTTAAACCAACACCAGACTAGGACTAACCAGCAAGACCAATGCTGGTGGTAAGATTTAATCAGCGTATATATTCTGGTCTTCCATCAGTTACTGTATGCTGGTTCACCAGCTAAACCAGCATCAGATCAGCACAAATATAAAATATAAATCATGCTGGTCTACGCTGGAGTTTTCAGCAGGGAAGGTGAGGAAGTGTTATGTGGATACATAAGGGCAGAGCCCTGGGGATTGCCTGGAGCTAAAATCTTCGAAATCGTTGGGGTAATTTTTTAAATAGACGCAATCTTCCATAACTGATTGATGTTTTGAACTGTACACACATACAGTACATCTCGTTTAAACATCTCTTAAACCTACATTTTGTGACACAATAACAGTAACATTTCGAACATTATTCAAGCTGTCATTTGAGAAACCAGAGAATAAAGAATAAACCACTTGTTGGGTCAAAATAACCCAACCAGATGTTCATTTGTAAATGACTCACTACATCTCATTTGACTCAACCTAATAATGTGTTTAAAGTACATGAAATAAGTCATAATTTTGACCCATCATGAACAAACCAACAATTTTTAGAGTGTAATACACTAAAACTGTGTTACACCATACACCTGCCTGTGTGTAGACGTGTGTGTGTGTGTGTGTGTGTGTGTGTGTGTGTGTGTGTGTGTGTGTGTGTGTGTGTGTGTGTGTGTCCTTAGAGGAAAAAAAAAATTAACTATATTATTTAGGGCTCATATCAGAGCTCATATTAAAAAAACAACTAATTAAATAATTCACTATAAAGTGTGAAATCTTTCTCAGCTGCTTTCTTTAGTTTTTGTTTTGTTTGTTTGTTTTACAAACTTTTTAATATATTTTTTTATTTTAGATTATTATTAATGAGAGAATTTTAATTCTATTTACTGGTCATTAAAGTGGACTTGTAGTGTAACTTCCTAACAACAAAACGTCAAGAATCTCCTCAACAAGTAAACATTTTACTTTCATTCTTTCACTTTTCGCTTTGCTGTTCATCCAAATGAGTCGACTCAAAGAGTCAATTCCCTGAACGACACATGACTCGGACAAAGTGAAAGAGATTCTCTCTCGGAGATTCGTCATTTTCAACACGCGATAGAATCTGTGATATTAATGTCACACAACAAGGACTGCTAAGTAAAAGTGACTGATTTGTATATCAGAAACGACTTTATATCGGAATAATGAGTTTATACTTAATATAAAACGCGGTTTTATTTTGCGTCTTGTCCTGTGAGAGTGTGTGTGTGTGTGTATGTGTGTGTTATATACTCGAGTTTATCTTCTCCATTTATTAATAATTACACATTCAGAGTGTTTGTGTGAATTTAGATTTAATGATCTGCAATACAAACATGATGTATTTTAAGATCTGACTTTAACGGACTGCGGTCAAGTTCGTTTGCTGTTCGATGTTCGTTTGATATTCAGCTTTTGCTGCCCCTTTACATACAACACGAGCGAATATTGAGCCTTGTGATATGTTCACCTATTTGCCTTAAATGTACTTCTAGTAGTAACTGTCACATTGCGACATGTTTGAAGTCAATATAAACAGAATTATTAATTCTGGGAGGCGGTAACGGCGGAGCTGCGGTGTGTGCGGCTTAGGGACCGTGTGAAAATGACATGCACTCTGTGAAAACGTAGAAAACTGCAAGGGCAGTCATTGATCCAGGGATATTGGCAGATGCTACGTACACAGCTCTACTACAGGTGAAGTATATGTAAGATCAGTTATTTTCACAATAATCAAATAAACAACAAACCTGTCGCACTTTCCCCCATAATTCCTCTTGTGATACGCCTCCCTCTCTCCCAGCAGTACATACTGTAACACGGGCTTTCACAGTTAAACTCCTCTATTTGGGCTTATATTCATTTACTGGAATTTCATGGAACAGCAATCAAATAAACAACAGATCCATTGCACTTTTCCCTATTATTCATTTTGTGATACGTCTCTCTCTATCTGAGCTGAATGTCACAAGAGTTCTTACACCATTTAAACCTCTCTATTTACAGATTAATTTATATTAATTTATTTTAATTTCAATCAATTATTGGCACAATAATCAATTAAACAACAAAACCATTGCACTTTAACCCATAATTCCTGTTGTCATATGTCTCTCTCTATTCTAGCAGCATGTCACAAGAGCTTTTCCCCCAGTTAAACCCCTCTTTTTACATTTTTGTATATATTCCAAAGAGAAACTTGGGGGTCCCCGGAGCCCACTGATGTGATGGCTCATCGCTTGGTTAGCCTCGGGGCTAGCCGTACCGAATGTTATAACCACGTTTTGGGGATTACCCCTGACCATGTGAAACCATCCCTGGCCCACTGGGACCTTCCGGACTTCGGAAACCGTTTCTGCCAGGAGGAAATGGATTTTAACCGAGCCTAAACATAACCTTAACCTATAACCTCCTAACACCTAACCACAACCCCTAATCTTAAACACCTCAAACTCTAAGCCTGACCCCCTAACCACTAAGCCCCACACTCCCCTGAGCCCTAGCTGCCTAGCTTGTTCGCATCGAACGGCAAACAAACTTTACCGCAGTCTTTAATGGAAGTCCAGGAAAGGCCGGACACAGTCTGTACCATTGCAGTTCTGTATCGTTAAACAGAAATCACATATTAAATTTTTTTGGGAAGATTTTCTTTTCAAAGTAAATATCTTGGTGACATTCACGGATAATTTCTTCTAAAACGTCCAGACTGCTAAAACTAAAGCAAATCCAAAATTCTATGTAAATTAACCACTTCCTAGTTTAATGTCCCCTAGTGGATAAGATGGTGAACTATGTGCGTGGATGGAGTCATGAGTTAGTGCATGGTGCATTAACTGAGCTGTAATATTGGTGGCTCAGGGGTCAGCTTCTTGGCTTTATGTAATAAATAATTGCACAATCAATAAGTAATTATGTAAATAATTGTGTGTTATTAGCAAAAAAAAAAGTAAAATATATTACCATTTTTAACTCTGTCTAATGTCTGTGTTTGTGTTCCATTATATTTATCCCTTATATTCCATTGTGTTTTACAATGTTTACAATGAAACATGCATACATATGTGTTATACGTCTTCACAGACACACACAAGGACACACACACTACATGATGGTATCAAAGGTCCAATATTTTATTAATTTTAACAAGTTAATGTAGGTCTTAAAAGTTTCCCAGAGCATGTGTCTGCTCCTGCTGCCTGATGTCTTTGCACATGGAGTTATTACATCACTACTTATTCTTTACTAACCATTTCTACTGTGAATCCTTCTGCTTCATAGGTACAATCCCTCAATACTGTAAACACATGACTATGTTTGACCAAAGCAAAAACAGTTTTCTTATTTAACTATGTGGATTTTTTTTCGCTGATGTTTGTGTTTTTAGGAGTGTAATTTATTCCAGCAGAAGAGATCATCATCTACAGAACTCAGCAATGTGTCGATGATTTCTCTCTACATATACTAATATTCAAAAATGGAGAGCCCTGATCTGGAGACAGAGAATGAGACCCCGTCGTCACAAAAGCAGTAAGTTACTATGTCCCAGTGTTTTATTTACTAGACATTCACATCTAATATACAGTATGTAGTCTGTTCATAGAGAAATTATGTCCTTAATATTAAACAAAGAAAGAAAATAATGTCATGCAGTTAACAAGTATACAGTAAAACAATACACTCGTGCCATAATATGAGACATGTCGCTGTATGACAATAATGATGAAACAGTGCTGACACAAAACATTTTATTTTAAATAATATACATATTTTTGTCTGTAATGCAACAACCACTGAAATATCACTACAACAGGGAGTTAAACTGTGATAGAAACTGGAAGTCAAATATATACAGCAGTTTACAGTCACTACTTTCAGATGGCTGCTCTATGGATCTGCTGTGAATTCTTTATTTTCTGTTCCATCTCAAATAATCAGGTAGAAAGGAATAATCAGAAAACCTCAAATTTAAACAAAGGCATTGTTTTTTCACAATGGTTTTGTCATGTTATATTTAGCATTGTGTTCTGTAAATGTTAATACTGTTATACAGAATTATATGAATAAATTAGAGATAAAATTAGATTGTAGTATAAAGCGATTAATTAAAGTGATTATTTTTTTGTTACCAGTAATCAACAGCGAAAGAATAACAAAGAACATGACTGATACAGGATCAACACCAACAGCATGAATGTGACAAAGAATGCAAAGAATAACTTCACTTAGTCAAAAATGTTGAAAAATGCTAAATTCTGTTCAGTGTGAAACGATGCCCTTAAAAATATTCAGTTAAAGAACAAAGAGTAGACAAGAGACAATAAATTATATGAGACATATCCCTATACAGGCTTCATAATAATAATGACACGGTGTTGACACAAATCATTTTATTTTAAAAGTAATACACTCATTTTTATTTATAATGGATACAAATCCAACTTTTTGTGGAAAGGTTTGTTGACCAATAAACATACCAGGAGTCAATGACAAACAACTTTTACAGTACAGTGGAACCTCGGATTGTGAGTAACATGGTTTACGAGTGTTCCGCAAACCGAGCAAAGATTTTTAATGCATTTTTAATTGGAAACTAAGCAAGTATTAGTTTACGAGCGCCGAGTATCATGTATCACGCATGCGACTCTTATTTTGACACAGAGCGGCAAGTGATCACAACTGAGCCAATTATTTTTCTCTCTCTTGCTTTGCGGAATTGTGGATAATTGTCTCCCCTGCTCCCCTGGGTCTTAGTGCTCGTCTCTTACTGGTATAATCAACATTTCATATGTGTGCACGCGCGTAATTTGACACCGACACACACACACTCTCTCACCTGTGCGCGCACGTAATTTGAAACCAACGCACACACACACACACACGCACACGCACACACACGCACACACACACACACGCACACACACACACACACACACACACACACACACACACACACAAACACACTCTCTTGGCTTCACACACGCAGACACACTTTCTTTACACAGAAAACTCAGCTCTGTCGCGATTCTTTTCAAAGGTAAGGTGCTGGTTCATTTTTTTTTTTTTACTTTACAGCAGTGATTCCGTTAGTATGCGCTCACGCGAATGTCATTAAACAGATTTCTTTTTTTCCCGTTAAAACAGTGTTTCCGTTGTGTGTGTGTTTGTTGTGAAACTTAAAAAGCGAGGTGGGGGGAGGGAGGAGGAGTTTTACTGTGTAAGATGAGGCGAGAGGCTAATTCCACACACGCACAAATACAGGCACCTGTGCGCACAAACAGAAACACTTATCTGTCAGGATTTATTTATTTATTTATTTTAAGGTAAACTGCAGGTTAATTTGTTGTATTTTTACTTTATATATTGTATCAATTATTTTATCTATTTTATCTCTTTTGATATCCTAATTATCTCAGGGCACACACATATACCCACACTCACACAAATTTTGAGAATGTCAATTAGTCTAATCTGCATGTCTTTGGACTGCGGGAGGAAACCCACCAAGCATGGGGAGAACATGCAAACTCCATGCACACAGACCCACAAGCGGAATCGAGGTGCAAGGCGACATGTCTAAGCCACCGTGCCACTATGAGACATTTTTTAACTTTTTAACTTTCTTGTCATTAATAATATATTAAAGTTAAAATAAAACACATTTTCTGTCTAATGAAGCAATATTCAAGATGTTAAGATGTTAATAAACAAGAGGTTTTTTCCTCCAGTTCTACAATTTTGTCATGTTGTATTTAGCACTGTATTCTCTAAATGTTACTGTACTTACACAAAATAAGTGTATTAAACTTAGGGCTAAGCTCCAGGCCTCCCAGCACCCTGTACAGCATAATAAGTATGTAGAATGAATGAAGTTAAAGTTAAGATTGTATTGTCTTTAACAGCTTCCCCCCCAGTGATCTACAGAGGGCAGAAGACAGAATAGAAAGGAACATCATCACAGATACAGGGTAAGATCAACACCAACAACATGACTGTGACACTGACACACTGGTGTTATAAACCTCTCTGCTGTTATTAACTACAAAGTGATCAGATTAAAGATACAGTAAACATGCAGTAGAATAAAACTAATAAATAGTGACAAAATCATGAAGAACAATATGTGACTGTGTGTTCATCCGCTCATAGAAATGCTTATTTAAACTCTAATAATTGAACCCCATGTCTCACCATGTTTTCCACCCTGTCACAGACACGACCCAGAATCTGCTGCTGTGAATAAATTTCAGAAAAAGTTCAGATTAAATCTGAGGAAGAAGTTTGAGTGTGTAAATGGAGTGATAATAAATCAGGAAAACCGAACACTCCTGAATGAGATCTACACAGAGCTCTACATCACAGAGGGAGACAGTGGAGACGTCAATAAAGAACATGAGGTGAGACAGATCGAGGCAGCGTCCAGGAGAACAACAACAGAGGAAACACCAATCAAATGCAGTGACATCTTTAAGCCCTTATCTGATCAAGACAAACCCATCAGAACTGTGCTGACAAAGGGAGTCGCTGGCATCGGAAAAACTGTCTCTGTGCAGAAGTTCATTCTGGACTGGGCTGAAGGGAAAGCAAATCAGGACGTCCTCCTCATATTTCCACTTCCTTTCAGAGAGCTGAATCTGATGAAGGACCAGAAACTAAGTCTGATGGAGCTCCTTCATGTCTGTTTTAAGGAAACAAAAGAAACAGAAATATCCAGTTTGGAAAAGGTTCTGTTCATTTTTGATGGATTGGACGAGTATCGTTTCCCTCTGGATTTCCAGGACACAGTGAGAGTGTGTGATGTAACTGAACCAGTATCAGTGCCTGTGCTGCTGATAAACCTGATCAAAGGGAATCTGCTTCCCTCTGCTCTCATCTGGATCACCTCCCGACCTGCAGCAGCTGATCAAATCCCCTCTGAATGTGTCGATCGAGTCACAGAGGTACGAGGGTTCAGTGACCCACAGAAGGAGGAGTACTTCAGGAAGAGGATCAGTGATCAGAGCCTGGCCAATAACATCATCACACACCTGAAGTCATTAAGAAGCCTCTACATCATGTGTCACATCCCAGTCTTCTGCTGGATTTCAGCCGCTGTTCTAGAGAGAATGTTGGGTGAAGCAGAGAGTGGAGAGATTCCCAAGACTCTGACTCAAATGTACACACACTTCCTCATCATTCAGATAAACATCATAAGAGAAAAGTACTCAGAGAAGCAGGAGAGTGATGAAGAAATGCTTCTCAAACTGGGACGACTGGCTTTTCAGCAGCTGGAGAAACACAACCTGATCTTCTATGATGAAGACCTGAGAGAGTGTGACATTGATGTGAGAGAAGCAGCAGTGTACTCAGGTGTGTGTACGCAGATCTTCAGACAGGAATGTGAGCTTCACCAGAGTAAAGTGTACTGCTTTGTTCATCTGAGTATTCAGGAGCATCTCGCAGCTCTGTATGTGCACCTGATGTTCATGAGGGAAAAGAGAAATGTTCTTCAACAGAGTCGGTTCTTTAATACAATCTCAGATGTCCACATTAGTGCTATACGTCAGGCCTTAAACAGTGAGACTGGACATCTGGATCTTTTCCTTCTCTTTCTTGTGGGTCTCTCACTGGAGTCCAATCAGAAACTCTTACATGCCTTAGTAACACAGACAGGAAGTAGCTCCCAGAGTAAAGAGGAAACAGTTCAATATATTAAGATGATGATCAGTGAAGAAGATGAACATACTACAGAGAAATCCATCAATCTGTTCCACTGTCTGAATGAACTGGGTGATGATTCTCTAGTGGAGGAAATCCAACACTACCTGAAATCTGGAAAACAAAGTGAACTCTCTCCTTCACACTGGTCTGCTCTGGTGTTTGTGTTACTGACATCAGCAGATGAACTGGAGGAATTTGACCTGAATAAATATATCAGTCCAGAGAAGATAACAGAAACTGTTCTTGTGAGGGTGACGCCTGTGATTGCAGCATCCAGAAAAGCAACGTAAGTAAATCTGTATAAATCTGTTCTACTGTAGAAAGAGAGAAACTGAAACACTTTGATAAATATGTACTTTAAGATGTTTTGAGCTTCAGGTGATACAGAGTGATGTTAATGTGAATAAATAAATAGTTAAATGAGTGAATAACTATCACATGTACAAATGAATAAGACTGAAGGGCAGATATTAAATGTGTGGAAGCTGAGTTGAAAAACACTTTTTAACCCTTGAATTGATGCCTTGGGGCCTGAAATAATGAGAGTTTATTGAAATTTATTCATTATGACAGTAAAGTTGGTGTTATTCTGGATATTTAACACATTCACACCTCCAAGTTCAGAGGAGAGCCTGTAAAAATCAAATTGTTGTTCAATTTTCATTGTAATTTCTTTCATTTGTTTTTTATTTTTCTTTTATTAGTCGATTTCATTGTTATTAGTAAAACATTCCTACTATTATATCTTTATAGAAGGATTGTAATTGATGTGGGTGGTTGTCAGGGTGTTGCCCCTTATCGGTGCACAGCTGCCGATAAGCCACATTAATCTGTGTGTGTTATTTGGACTTTTAATTTGCTTTAAGGGGCCTATTTATGGGGAAAAATAATTTGGATCATTTTGGACAGTCTAATGACTCACTATTGTTTGTGTACATGCAAAATCATGAGAAAAAACACAAGCTTCCCTTTTTCCAATTTAAATATTCATATTTTTTCTCTGTAAATTTGTGCTTTAGATTTGCTAGGGTTAATTATGTTTCCTTGTAAAAGTGTATAATTTGTTGATGACCCTCCACCCAGGAGTCGCCATTTTGTTCACCCACAACAAACACAACAGACCCCAGTCATTGTATTGTGAATTAGGGCAGTTACAGAGTTCCAGGATGAAATGATCTGGTGTTGGTTTTACCTAAGAACAACTAACTTTGTTTTTGTCCGAACTATGGAGGACATGAAGAACAAATGAGTTTTATTTATTTTCCATAAAATATTCTGGCGGCTGTATGTGTACATTTGATATGGGGATATTCTCTCAGAGGGACAGTTCAGAGTTTTAAAAAAAGTATGTTGCATTGACATTACAACTTTGTTCTATTTCACGCTGTAGTTCTTTGATGTAATTATTTGTCTCTCAAGCCACCCCCCCCCCTTGCATTAGCCTGTTAGCTAATGCTAGGTACTGTAGTTACATGAAGCTCCTTCACCACTGGGCTGGTTATCATTTCAGTATCTTGCTAATTACAGAACAAATCAAATGTCTTATCTGTTCAGATAAATCTAACTCTGAATGAAACTTTTTGATTTTCCATCAGACTCTCACTCCCCAATCTGTCTGAATCTTATGCTCCATGTTTATACAGTGTGTGTCCCACCAAGTCGATTCTGAGCCGCTCTGACTGTGAATTACTATTACAGTATTTATCTTTTGTGTCTAACTGCTGTTTGTGCTTTTGGTGTTTATACAAATGAGAAGGTGCAGTGAAAGCTTTGAGGAGCTGTTTGATCATTTGTACTAGTGTTACTTCATTATGTCTTATTTTATTTCCTTCAGTATCAGCTGTGATATAATTGAAGAGAGAAGTGCTACAGCTCTGGTCTCAGTGCTCAACTCAGAAACCTCCAATCTGAGAGAACTGCATCTGACTGTGAAGACACTGGACCTGTATGATAATAAATTAACAGACTCAGGAGTGAAGCGTCTCTGTGCTGTACTGGAGAATCCTGAATGTAAACTGGAGACACTGGGGTAAGATCATCTCTCTGAGTCACAATAAGTCACTAAAAGCAGCAGTTAACAGTTGTATACACTGTTTTAGTAACTGACATTTTGTAAGAGTACAGCATGCAGAACAAATATATTATTCACTAATAATAATAATAATAATAATACAATTAAACAGACCTACAGTTAGATACATGTGCACTAAAATACTGTTAAAATTAAAATACTGATAAATTCTACAAAACCCTAGCTCATTACTTGTAACTTCTCTTAAAACAGCATTACTTTTGTAGCTCTAGTGCACGTCCTCTTAATAACAAGTATTACCTCTCACACCTGAGAGAACTAAATGTGAGGAGACTCAGGAGTAGTGTTGAGGGATGTTGCTTTTTAAAGTAACAAATTATGTTACAAAATTACTGTCATTAAAAAGTATTAAGTTACATTACTGCGTTACTTTCTGATAAAAGTAACATGTCAGAGTACTTTTCCATTGCAGAAAATGAAAATTCCTGTGTTTCGTCATGCATGTTGTTTTAGTCAAGACCTTTATAATTATTCTACCATCATCACTCAGTAAAGTTTGGCCCATAATCTGTTAACTACTAACAGCAGGAATAATAGAGGGGGGCGGGGCTTGTAGGACGTCTTTCACACACACACACACACACAAAATAACGGAATGACTGCTGTCTGGCTGACGGATTACATACATTGTCTGAATAATGGATTAATTTTCTTAAAGAACTTAATAACTGAGGACTTAAATGGCGGACCTAACGCATTCGATTACTCGTTACATCATAAAAGTACTCTAACGTATTAAAGTAAATTTGTAACGCGTTACACCCAAGTGTGTCTCTGCTGTACTGGAGAATCCTCACTCTAGCTGAGGTTAATGTTCTGGGCTCGTATTCACAAAGCTTCTTAAGCCTAAAAGTTGCTACTAGTGATGAAATTGTATGAAAAATCTTAGAATTATGGCATTTTCCCTTAAATTTTTTCCATTAAATCTTAAAGATAAAAATGATTCACAAAACATCTTAGCCCTAAAAACAGCTCCTAAGGTAAAAACTGTTAAGAGTAGAGAGGAAGAACAAACAAAACAAGAAGCGCATGTGTGATACATGATACTCTGTACTCGTAAACCAAGACTTGTTCATTTTTCAAGTCAAAATCTATTAAAAAACTTTGCTCGTCTTGCGAAACACTTGCAAACCGCGTTACTCCCAATCTGGGGTTCCACTGTATTTTAATTTATGATCCTGTTTTCACCATGATTCAGACATTCTATATTTTTCTAATAATATAAATCTGTAGTGTTATAAAGGCTGTGGAGTTTCAGGTTTATTGTCTCTGTGCAGTGCACTATAAGTCTAGTAGAGAACCATCTGAGATTCTCTCTCATTCTCTCTCTCTCTCACACACACACACACACACACACACACTAACGTTCATGGTCAATTTACTGGTCTCTGTTCAGCTACAACTGCTAAGTTATAAACTAAGTTAAAAAGTTAGAAACTAACTATAACAATATTATAATTATTAATTACACTGTTAATTAGAACAATCAGGTGATATTAAATCCTCATGACATTCTGAATAATATAATCATTTTACAGACACAACATCTTTAAAGTAAATATTAAACCAAGATGTAATGTTGAAGTGTGCGTCATTGTGTGATATGAAAAATGAAATCATCATTTAAAAACAGCATTTTTTTTAAAAATCTTTGTTTAATATTAAAATTTGAATCATTTAAGTGTGATGAATGTGCACAAAAAACAGCACTGTAAACATTAACCCAGGATGTAAATCTGTTGATGAAGTGTGTGTCATTGTGTCTCTGCAGGTTGCGTGTTTGTGGTGTCTCAGATGAAGGCTGTGCTGCTCTGACTTCAGCTCTGAGATCAAACCCCTCACACCTGAGAGAACTGGATCTGACCCTTAATAATCTAGGAGACTCAGGAGTGAAGTGTGTCTCTGCTGTACTGGAGAATCCTGACTGTAAACTGGAGACACTGAAGTAAGATCATCTCTCTGAAAGTCACATGACCTGCTCCTCAGTAAGACATGTTCTTGTCTACCAATATGGTGATCACTGGAAATTACATTGGGTATCAGGAACGCTCTGTTTTTGAAACTTGTCTGCTTCATTTAGACCCACTGCCAGGCTAATACTGCTAACTGTAGCTTGTACTGGCTTTCAGTAGCAATAGATCTGCTGTGTGTGGGTTTCACTATAAGAGTGTTATTTCACCATGATATCATTAATTTCACCTGTTTAGTGATATAAACTGATATGGAGTTACATCTCTGCTCAGGTAGGTTAGTGGCTAACAGCTAATGGTAGCTCTCCTTTACTATTAGTTATGGTTTAACTTTTATATAACTGAACATTGACATCATCACAATCAATTGGTTGCCGCACAAAAAATATTTTTCCGCATGTTTTTTCTTCGTTAGAATACAGGTTCGAAAACAGGTGGGAAATGTTTTATAACATGAGTGAGTTAACATGGGGGTGTGTTTTTCCAGCCATTTATGCTGTTTGCCCTGAACGGATAGGAAAGTGCACGTCATCAAAGGGGGCGTTCCAGGGTGGTTTATTTAGAACTACACCCAATGCAATAGTGTGTTCTAGAAAGGAGTGACATGAAACATGTCATGAACATGAAACACTTCCACACACGTGCAATCAGTCACACATACATGTAAATTACTAAGTGCTCAAACAAATGTATATGAACTGCCCAAACATACACTTATGAGATGCGCACAAACACAGTATATGATACATGACTCTCAGTGTAAACGGAAGTCATTTCAGTGTAAATTAACTTCCCTGATTGGTAGTGGTGGTTTTTAATCAGCCTGCTGTTGGACAGTTTAGTAGAAGGTGAGTGATTTATTTATTATCACCACAGAAGTGGGTGGTACGGAGAGTCAGAACAATGTTTGAATTTTCAATTCTGTATTTGGATTTGATTGAGTCAAGAGTCACGTGAGATTCCGATGAGTTACTTATTGTTCGTATTAGTGAAGACGAGGAAAGCACATTTCACAAAATATTAATTACTTCTGATCCGACATATTAGCCACAGAGTTTGTGCTTCAATTTTTCTTTGGCGGTTGCAAACACCACCCGCGTTTTCTGCCGCTTCAATATTTACACATCATTTGGACAGTTCTGAATACGTCACCACTGTGTGATTGTTTCCATTTACACTGAACTAACTTGCATTCACACTGAGAATCATGTATTGTATACTGTATATAGGTGTGTGTGTGTGCGCATAGTTTGTGTATGTTCGTGTAGGTGTGCGCGTGCATTGCATATATATTTGTTTGAGAATTTAGTAGTATTCATGTGTGACTGTTCCATATATGTGTAGTCAAGTGTTTCATGTTTGTGTGCGTGAGTGAAGTTTGATTTAAGCCACACACACCGTTTGTTATCATAGACTTATCCTCAGGAATTATGTCTTTCATCTTTGATATACATTACACAGAGGGTCAGTGGGTATAAATGTTATACATTAGATAGTACAAGAGCCTTTTTTACCAGTGTAGACCCACAGGGGCGTTTACCTTCAGAGTGGGCGTTAACCATTAAATCTGTTGTTGAAGTGTGTGTCATTGTGTCTCTGCAGGTTGTGGGATTGTGGTGTGTCAGATGAAGGCTGTGCTGCTCTGACTTCAGCTCTGAGATCAAACCCCTCACACCTGAGACACCTGAATCTGTCCTTTAATAATGTAGGAGACTCAGGAGTGACGTGTCTCTCTGCTGTACTGGAGAATCCTCACTGTAAACTGGAGACACTGGGGTAAGATCATCTATGTGTCTATGTGTGAGAGAAAGAGGGAGAGTTAAACATTTCAAGTTTAAATGCTTCATCACTGAGCGACAATTCCGATTTGGTTTTCTGAAACTGCTAATGATGAGGTGTGGATCCTAAAGTTGTAAGTGTTACTACAGAGCAAACCCGCATGAAGTCACACACACCTGCTGTCGCCATATTGTTACACAAACAGAGCATCTGCTCAGATCATTTTATGATGAGCAAAATTGTAAATAAATTTTAACCTGTTCAATGAGCGAGGTCTTGTAATACAAGTACTGTAGTACGTATACTCTTTGTCTGCCGAGTGTCACGTGATCACCTCACTGTGCATTATTTTTGTTTAATCCAACCTCTAGTTACATCCTCACAAACATGCAGACACGCCTACTAGAAAACAAGACAAAATCATAAAGAACACCATTTTTTTTTCCCCCCCAGATACGTTGTTTGAAAAATGCACTAACTTTCTACTTTCATAGGTGAAGAAATATTGTAATGGAAGACAAAAAAACACCAAAAAGAACAACTGTTGCCTAGGATGTGTTAGAAGAGTTTTCTGAAAAGTTTCTAAAACGACATTATAAATAACACATAGCCTTGACGTTTAACAGATCTTTCATACATGAAGGTCAAGCGACAGACACCGTAAGCAGGGCAAACAGGGCAAAACCATAAAGAATGTTGACTTTAACTTAGATTTTAAGGAACACCTCATTGTGCATTTTTTTTAATCCAACCTCTTGTTACACCCTCTGATAACGCTTATTCTCTTTAAGTAAATTGAAAAACTAACATGTTCAACAGTCTCCAGTCATTCAAAGTGATCCAAGTTTTTTACCACACTGATTAAATGTTTCACTGTTCTCCAGTTGGTGATAAATAAATGTCCCTGTCTTAATAGTTAAACACAAACACCTTGAAATGAACCCCCCACCAAGCATAAATTGTTTTCAAATAAATAAAAAAAAAATCCTTACAATAATTAAAATAAAATAAATGAAATAAATAAATGGAACGATGTCTAATGCATAAGCACCCTCTCCTTTTTTTTTTTTTATCCTCTAGAGCTTTTCCATAGTTCAGGACACCCCTGCAAAATGTGAAATGTGAATATTTTGTGTTGCCACCATCATTTTCCAGCACGGCTTGAATTCACTTGGCCATGGAGTCCACCAGAGCTTCACAGGTTGCCACTGTGCTAATGTCCCAAAGTTAATAATACGCACAACAAATTTAAAGAGACACAACCATTTTTTTGTCATTTACAGTATGTTTAATGCGGTAACGCAGTGCTGTGCGTCAATTATTACTATGACACACTTTAATTGAGACAAGATAGTGATCTGAGATAACTTCAGATTGTGGAATTGTGAATAAATTCCCGTCAGGTGTGTGGGTTCGAGGCATAGATGCAGAGGTCCAAGGTGTTTTCAAAGGAACGATGTTTTTTTAACACGTATAAGGACATGGGGAGACACGAACTAAACTTACAGACTTTAACGAGGTTAAATCAACAGATGCAAGACACATAACTCAACGAAACCAAACTATTTATAATAAAACTAATGAGCAACTCGGTTCAGGTGTCCTCAACGGCGCATGCCGGCGGCGGAGGAAGCTCGCTGTCCTCAACGCTGCATGCCGGCGGCAGAGGAAGCTCGCTCTCCTCAACGCTGCATGACGGATGCGGCGGAGGAAACTCGCTCTCCTCAACGCTGCATGACGGATGCGGCAGAGGAAACTCGCTGCTCTCAGCGACGCAGCGGAAAAGGGAGCTCGTCATCGTCGTTGCGGAGCTCGCCTTCGCTGTCGTCGCAGTACAGCAGGTAGGAGAGCTCACTGTCGTCGTCGCTGAAAGGGATGTAAACCAGCTCGCTGTCGTCATCGCTGGCTCCGAAGAAAGGGGCTGGCAAGTTTGAACGCTCCGTGAAGCTCGCTGGCAGGTCTGGGCTTTCTGAGCGTTAGCAGCACTTGGAGCACAGCTACCTGCTCCTGCTGGTCTCGAAAGCGCCGCTCATTTCCTTCGGCGCTCCGCCTGAAGCTGCTACATCCGAGCTGCGACTCCGCTCTCATCTGATGCTCGCTGTGGGGTGCCTCTTCACCCTGGTCACCACCGAATCTGGATCTCCCGGTCTCTGCCCTCCGGTCGGTGCGGGGACTCATGTCCCCCCGAGCTGTGCCACCTCTGAACGGCGTGCGCCATATCGCCAGCCGGCAGCCATCCCAGTTTGGCTGCTCTCTCAGCTCCTCCTGATCTGCCATTACCTGAGCTACCCTGCCAGGTCTCCTCCTTCTCCTCTTTCCGCTACGCTGCTTGGGAATCCGCTCGCCCTCCGCGTCGTCCTCCCATCGCGCAAACATCGTTGCCCCCCCCAAAAGAATCTCCCGGCGGGGGCTCCTCTGCTATGCCTCTGTAAGGGTCTTGCATTCTGTCAGGTTTGTGGGTTCGAGGCATAAACTCAGAGGTTCAGGTGTTAAAGGAAACAATGTTTTTATTAAAGAAAACAGGGAAATTAAACAAACCAATATACTTTAATTATAAAACAAACCAAAACACGTATAAGGACACCGGGAGACACGAACTAAACATGATAGACATTTACGGGGGTTAAATCAACAGATGCAAGACACATAACTCAACGAAACCGAACTATTTATGATAAAACTAATGAGCAACTCGGTTCAGGTGAGAGCCCACGTCACCATAATTTAGTCGTGTCCAATTCCTCCCAGTCACTAGGGGGCGCCACATTAAGGCTACTACTACCACTCAGCTGGGAGGGCAGAAGACTATCACGTGTTTCCTCCGAACCACATGACGCCAGCCAACCGCATCTTTTCGAACTGCTCGCTCACACACCGTTGGGAGCGTCGTAACACATCCGGTGGACAGCGCTATCTGCTTCTTCTGCTGCACGAGCTCACAGATGCCCCTGGTTGGCTGTAGAGCCGTGATTAATGTGGGAGCACCAAGTACCTCTCATCCCTCCCCTCTGAGAGATCTCGGCCAATCAGCTCTCTCTAGACCTCCGACTGCGAGAGGTTACAGCATCACCCGGGATTCAAACTGGCGATCTCCAGATGATGGGGCAGAATCTGATTTGTAAATATTTTACACTCCATTTTTTTATTCAGTACGTTTTATTTAGCAATAAATTATCAGTCAGTAATATTGTTTAGTAAAGACATGAGTTTAGATTCTTCTCAAAAGAAACACTTTAAGCCTGAAATTAGTATAACTTGGTTTAAATTCATGACAGTGTTTGTTTTTCACCATGACTCAGACATTTACTTCCTTGATTCTGCAGTAGTATAAATCTATAATGTTATACAAATGGCTAGTGTTATTAAACAAAGTCTATGGAGAAACATATTTATTACCCCTGTATAGTGCACTATAAGTCTGTTAAAGAAGCATTTAGTAGACTCACCTTCTTACATTTAGGCATTTGGCAGACGCTCTTATCCAGAGCGACTTACAAAAAGTGCTTTAATGTTTACATTACTGGATAGATACTTACACTGGGTTAACTAGGTCAATAACTAAGTGCGGTTAGTCCTGTAAGTACTGGAGAAATAGATAAGTTTTGAGTCGCCGTTTAAAGATAGTCAAAGTCTCTGCTGTACGGACATCTAGAGGAAGTCCGTTCCACCACCTAGGTGCCAGAACAGAAACGAGTCTGGATGAATGCCGCCCTCGATCCCTGAGAGATGGTGGGACGAGGCGAGCAGTGCTGGAGGATCGGAGGGAACGCGGCGCAGTGCGTGGTGTGATTAGAGCAGAGAGGTAAGTGGGTGCTGGGCCATTTTTAGCTTTGTAGGCAAGCATCAGTGTTTTGAATTTGATGCGGGCAGCTACAGGAAGCCAGTGCAAGGAGCGGAGAAGTGGGGTGGTGTGGGAGAACTTGGGAAGGTTGAAAACAAGATGTGCTGCTGCATTCTGGATCAGTTGCAGAGGACGAGTTGTGGACAGAGGCAGGCCAGCCAGGAGTGAGTTGCAGTAGTCCAGTCTTGAAATAACAAGGGACTGAACAAGCACCTGAGTAGCCTGTGAAGAAAGAAATGGGCGGATTCTTCTGATATTGTAAAGAAGAAATCTACAAGAGCGAGTAAGGTTAGCGATGTGTGGGGAAAATGACAGATGATTGTCTATGGTTACCCCAAGATTGCGGGCAGTGGCTGAAGGAGTGATTTGATTGTTGTCCAGGGATATCACAAGATCTTGACCTGGTGAGTCACCAGGAATGAACAACAGTTCGGTTTTACCTCATACGACCTATCTTCTAGGTAAGAAGCAAACTACTGCCACGCTGTTCCACAAATACCAAGGCTTGTGAGAATAGATAACAGGATCTTGTGGTTCACTGTGTCAAATGCAGCTGACAGGTCCAGGAGAATCAGGACAGATGACAGTTTAGCAGATCTAGCAACATGGAGCTTCTCAGTGACTGGCAGAAGGGCAGTCTCTGTGGAATGTGCCACCTTGAATCCAGATTGGTTGGGATCATTAAGGTTGTTCTGGGAGAGATAAAGAGACACTTGGTTATAAACAGCCATTTCAAGAATTTGGGAAATAAAAGAGAGAAGTGATACCGGACGATAGTTGTTAACTTCTGAAGGGTCCAGGCAGGGTTTCTTGAGGATGGGAATAACCCTTGCTTTCTTAAAAGCAGCAGGAACATGACCAGATGATATGGAGTGGTTGATGATGGTTGTGGAGAAGGGAAGGAGGTCTCGTGAGATGGCCTGGAGCATTGTGGAAGGAAGCGAAGGACTGGCGGAGTGCTGCAATTTTCTTCTTTAAAATAAAATATAAACCGAGATGTAATCTGTTGATGAAGTGTGCGTCATTGTGTCTCTGCAGGTTGTACAAGTGTGGTGTCTCAGATGAAGGCTGTGCTGCTCTGACTTCAGCTCTGAGATCAAACCCCTCACATCTGAGACACCTGTGGCTCTCTGATAATAATCTAGGAGACTCAGGAGTGAAATGTCTTTCTGCTGGACTGGAGAATCCTCACTGTAAACTGGAGACACTGAGGTAAGATCATCTCTCTGAGATCACATGACCTGCTCCTCAGTAAGACACATTCTCTAATAGTGAGACTGAAGCAGAGGTTTTAGGTTCATCATCAATGTCCTGAGGAGGAAGATTTCTTTTCACTGCACACTGATGATTTCTCACAGAGTCTTTGGGTCAGATGTACGTATGTGAGAAGCTGCAGCACAAAACCTGACTTGATGCAACTGCAGTGTGTCTGAAATTACTGTGAAATTTACTACAATACTGTAACTAATCACACACACACTGCACCTGAGACAAAAACTAACTGCACTGTGTGAGCTGCAGGGTTTAAAAGCAGCAGTGACATTCTCAGAGATGAAAATGAGTTCTGTTACTGAGGATTATTTCACTACATCTGTGTCTATGTGCTATGAACAGGGTTGCCAGATCAGTGTTACAGTACAGCAGTTACAGCAGAATTAAACCCATGCAGTTTTCCTCATCAGTTCCTTATCTAATATTTTAAAATAGTTTCATATTATTATACATTTAGTTATAAATACAGAAGTTCTATGAATAAACATACAAACTCAAATCCATTCATATAGTAACACAAAGCTAAAGTAGAGAACTCTCTCTCACACACACAGAGCTTGTCTTGATGTTTATTTTCTGAGAGAGTGAAGTGTGTGTCATTGTGTCTCTGCAGGTTGTATAAATGTGGTGTCTCAGATGAAGGCTGTGCTGCTCTGACTTCAGCTCTGAGATCAAACCCCTCACACCTGAGAGAACTGGATCTGTCCTGTAATAATCTAGGAGACTCAGGTGTGAAGTGTCTCTCTGCCCTTAAGGACGATAAACATTACAAACTACAGACAGTGATGTGAGTAATGATCTCTTTATATAAACACTGAAACGTATTTAAAGACTGATTAGCATTATTTTGTACATTAGCATTAGCGTGTACATTTCTCTTTAGTTCCAGTAAATATCAGATTACAGAGTTAAAATTTCACTTTATTCTGTTTAAATCAGACTTTTTCTAACAATGATCTTTAATGCTGTTTGGTGTTGATTTAAACTTCATGTGAGAGCAGAAGACAGGGAGTCAGACGGAGTTTACAAAACATCCCACCTGAGTGCATGAGAGTGATTGTAAATGAACAGCTGGTCTCCTTGTGACACCCTGCTGTCTCTGACTTCATACTGCTGCTTCTGTCTGAATAAGATCATCTCAGCTTTTCCCTGTTTCTGATAAGCAGCAGACTTTCTCCTCAACTCTCATAAAAACTCATGAAAATAATCCTTAATGCCACACTGCCACAAATATTAGATTTAATCAGCTACTTTACTCACTCTGACACCTTTCCAGCTCTCCACCTCCTCACCATGTCTTCTGTCATTCCTTAAAGTCTGCACTTAAATATACATGTAGAACAGGAGAGAAAACACACAGCAGTGATATGATTTTAAAACTCTACACTCTGTGATGTGGTGATAAATGCCTGCTCACTTTCTTGTTAGAACCTGTGGAAGTTCTCATTTGTTCTAGCTAAATGTTCTAACACAGATATTGTATATGTATGAATAAATGCTGAATTAAATTACAAACAGGAAATGATAATGTTTCTCTTGGAGCAGAGATGATTACATGCTGTTGGTCATGACGTACAAAAGTCCAGTCTGTGGTTAATAATTCAGATGTTTTTCTTTAATTTTCAGTTTCTAGTGAACATCTATGTGTGAGATGAAGACTCCAGCGTTCCTGCATTTCTATGTTGTGGAACAGACAACACCGCCGTTTATTTACAACTATTTAAACGGTTCAGAATCGTGGTGCGTGTTCATCGTACACAGTGAATCAGACACAATTCTACATAACAACCTCTGATCTCTGAATAAAACACCCCGACCCTCAACCCCATAAACACCTTAAGGTTTAGCATCTTCGAATGTCTTCTTCTAGTATGAGAATGCACTATGTCACAAAGCATCTCAAACTGGTTTCATGAACACGACAATGAGTTCAGTGTTGTTCAGTCTCTTTCCCAGTCCTAGGATCTGAATCCAGTAGAACACCCTCGGCGTGTGGGAGAACAGGATGAAGGAGATTCATAGCATGAAGGTGCTTGAACCTACAGGAACTGTGCGAACTACAGGAACCTATGGCATGAAGAACCGAGTCTGTTTTAAGAGCAGTTGAGGTCCTACCCAGTTTTAGTGTGGTGTTCCTAATAAAGTGGCTCTGTTGTGGCAAACAATCTAGATCACAATTCCCATCTCAAAGCACTGAAGATTGTTCTCTTTTTTTAACCAATCATCTACATGTATCCATTTTAATGTGCAAGTCCTCTCTCCCATTGGACGAGAGTCTATCCCGCAAGGAAAGTCTCATAAAGCCAGGCACCTGTTAGTGTCATGTTAGCATACTAACCAAGTCAAAGATGCTGTTAGCTTAAAATCCGACAAAATGATGAGCGACACGCCAGCCTCATCTTCACTGGTGGTCTATCAGGTGGGAAGAAAGGGGAGAGATGATCTGGGTGGAAAAAACACAACTAATTTGAAAAGACACGTCACCCTATAGTGTATGCCAAGGTAGAAGATATGTTAATTATATAACGTCAGGTAAGTGTTTGCTTTGTCTTTGAAACCAGCGATAATCACCACAGAGCGGGACTATCACTCTGTGTATATGGTTTTCATAAGGTTAATATTAGTTACAGTTACTATTAGCCATTGCAGACCTCTCAGTAGTAATGTTACAACATAAACTCTTACAGGATGGAGCTTGGATTGTTGAAGTTGCAGTATTGAAGTGAATAACCCATGTGGGGTGAACTTATATTTACATTTATTTCTAGTTGGGTTTAGGGCGCATTAGGAGCTCTACATCACCCGTTTCATTTAAGGTGATATTAGCATGAAACAATTTTGTTATTTGTTTGGTACAATACATTCTTTATGAGAGTTACACATTTTAAAAAGATAGTAACATGTAGTTTTTACTGTGTTTATCTTTTGTCATTATATTGGCGTGGAGTTTGATTAATTTAGTTTGGTTTGTCAGTAGCACAAGAGACAGTTTATATGGGGCAGATATCTTTTAATGTCATTGATTTACAGTTTGTGCAATATGGACATTATTAAAAAAATATGCTGAAGTAATAAGTGCAGTTATGACCAGAAGTATTCAGACAACAACAATTTTCATTACTTTGGCTCTGTTCACCACCACAGTGGATTTGGAATTAAATTATCAAGGTGTACTTTAATGAGCTTTAATTTAAGCACTTGGCCAAAAAAAGAAAAATGATGAAAAAACTGTGTAGAAGTTACAGCCATTTCTCATGCACAAACCTCTATTTTTTTGGTGAAACAAAAATATTTGGACAAAAACATAATGCTAAATTAAACAATCAGTGTTAGTTTGTTGCAGTTACTTTCCAGTCAGTGACTGCCTGAAATCTAAAACCTACGGACATAACAATATGCTGGGTTTCTTCCCTGGTGATGCTCTGCCAGGCCTTTAATGCAGCTGTCTTCACTTCCTGTTTGATTGGGTGTTCTGCTTTGACATGTGAAATACAAGTTTAATTGGGTTTAGGTCAAATGATTGATTTGGCCTTTAAACATCATTAAACTGTTTTGAATTTAAAATGTCCTGTATTACTTTCACAGTATGCGTCAGGCCATTGTCCACCTGCACCGTATACTCAGATAATATAGCACTAAGCACTTAAAAATTCATCCTTTTGTCAGCAATCACATCAGTAAATACAAGAGAACCAGTTCCTTTGTCAGCCATACAAGCCCACACCATGGTTCACAGATGAGGAGGTAGCTTCAGATCATGAGCAGTTCCTTCCCTTCTACAAACTCTTCTTCCCATTTTCTGGTGAAAGTTGTATGTGGTCTCATCTGTCCATAGCATGTTGTTCCAGAACACTACAGACTTTTAACATGTTTTCTTCCCAAACTCTAATCTGTCCTTCCTGTTTTTAAGATTTACCAGTGGTTTACATCTTGTGACAAAGCCTCTGTATTTACTCTGGTCGAGTCTTCTGTTGATACAGACACAGACACCCCTACCTCCTGGAAGGTGTTGTTGATCTTGGCAACTGTTCTCAAGGGGTTTTCCTTCAGCATTTGGATTTGTTTTAGTTTTTTAGCCTAATGATGCTTGTTCAATGGCAGTGACAGGTCTTTAGACTTTACATTGGCAGCTGACAGCAACAGGTTCCAAATGCAAACACTTAGAATCAACTCTAGACCTTTGATCTACTGACTTGTAAATGAGCTCAAGAGGAAATAACACACACCTGGCCATGGAACAGCTGAGGAGCAAGCTGTCCCAATATTTTTGTGCCACCAAAAATAGGAGTCTATATACGAAAATATCTGTAATGTCTATATGGTTCATCCATTTTTTTCCCCTTCTTTTTCTTAAATTAAAGCCTTCTGGTCATAACTGCGCAAATGTGAAATCAGTGGAAAAGTGCTCTCTTGAAATGGTCAGATTACATTATACAGCTTTTATACAACTTGTTTATTGACTAAGCCATTACTGAATGTTAAATGATTGTGTTTTAGCATGTAAACATTCTATTGTCTCAACAGTAAAGGCTGTTTGACTTTTTTGTAAAAGGATGTTAAGGACGACCGCAGTAATAAGATGTTCCAGTAAAAACATGTTAAAATGTTTACTCTCTGAAACTGATATTTCTCCATTCTCTTCATACGTTCTGTTAAAACTGATATATTTTTATGTACAGATGTAATTAGTTGTGATAATTTAACAATAAATATTTGTATGCGAGATTTCCCTTGTAAAACATATTTACACTGAACATTTCTACCACTGAACTGAGACAAGGTGTATACTTAATTATGATAGAAATCATGTTTCATGGATAATTTACTCAGGAGACCTAAAGTGATGTGACGTAAGTTAAGGTATAGTAAACTATTCATCGGTACATAAGAACACCAGGAGAATGTGATCTTGAAATAATAAATGAATATTATAATGAATGAAATAATGAATGGATCTTATTTAATAGATTCAGTTTACTGCTATTTAAAGAGAGGTTTCCAATTAAAAAAAAAATCCTACTCGGGCTCTAATAATCCCAAATAACTAGAAAAAAAAGAATAAAAAAAAAGGAAAAATCAAAGCTCAGCGTAAGGCCTAGCAGGTGGAAGTGAAGTGTCTCTTCTAGACTCAGACTGTCTCACTTCAGAAATGGGGCTTCAATATTCTCAAGTTCAAGATGAGCTCAAGCTGGTTAAGAGACACTCTGTGTGTAATAAACCACACAAACAGCTAACATTACTGTCCGTGAGCTTTTAAATCACATCTACAACTCAGTGAGCTGAAAGATGAACACACAGGACATTTATTCTAATCACTGGAACACGCCGAGTCATGACGCCACGTGATCACTGTGTGACACAATGCTAAGAGATGCTAACTGAAATGAGTTATAACTTCAGTTTGTACAAAAGATGTGTCACTAATTCCACAAATACACTCACATGATGAAACATACTGACCTTAAGCAGCTTTTAAAAAGTTTCAGTGGTGAAGCGGCTGCGTTACTCACCAATGACCCGCAGCTTGTGCTTCGTTAAGACTCCAACAGCGTCTGTCTCTCCGTCACGGAGTTCACTGTCACCCGATATTAGGGTCCCGCCCCCTTTTACACCATTAGATGGATTGATGTCACTCATCTTCATTTCATCCAATCGGAGCGTTTAAGAAACAAAACAAAGCGTCCACAAGAGATGTGGGTTCGGTTGCATCGAGCACATGTTAACTCTGTACATCTCAAACTAACTTCGTGACTAACAGTCTGGGTAATCTACATACAAGACCACGCCCCCGACACTCAAACACACACACACACACACACACACAGTTTCAGTGAGTTTCCTGCGAGTGTGGAAGATATCACGCGCTGTACATGTTTCTGGAGCTCTACAGAATGTTCTGGACAGTGGGAGGAGTTTATTTTTACCTCAGAACAACACTGAGACTCTTATAGAGAACAGAGGAGGAGAATCCAGCAAACTGTTACCATGAGTGAGTTATTACGTCTCATATAAAACTCATATTTTATTTTTCCTCATTTTGGCTAGCTCTGGTCAGATTATATGAAACATTGTCTTGTATGAAACAATGTTCTAATGTATTTCACTCAGTTTTGGATAGCTTTAGCTTACTGTAGCTATTTGGTTCAGTTTTTGGTTAGCTTATGACACTGCTGTTTATAATGTTATTTAGCACAAACACTGTAGCTCCCAGTGGCTAAAATACTGCCTTATGTAGCTTACAGATACTTGTGGTATTCACAAATGTTTATATGTAATAAATAAATAAATAAAAGTTTAAGTTGTTGTATGACATTACAAAAGCTTGTGTTGTCTATATTCATTAGTGATTGATAATGATGATTTTATTTTACTGTGTTATCATGCTCATGTTGTCGTTTTTTATAAACAGTTGTGTTGTTGCGGATATTCTGATGATTGACAGGTATATAGAAACAACACTTTAACACTTCACATAACCCGCCTCTTTTGGTCAGTAAAATGTCTAAAGCCGTTCTCTTTTGAAATGTGATCTTTCTGACCTACTCAGGTTTGTCATTTACTAATTGTAAAGCACTAACAGTGTTATACTTCAGTGTGAGTAACATGTGTACTAACCCTTTTAACTCAAGGTAAAGTGATCAGCCCCAGTGTCAGTTGCTTAATGAGGAATCAGAGCTTTTGTTAAACAAGGTTTTTCTTCTGCCGTGTCTTGTGTCTGCAGATCCTGCAAATCAACTGTTGGAACTGAAAATCTTTTTCTCAACCTATTAGTGATGTCATTTAGTGATCTCAACACCATTGTCTTCACTGCTGCATCTGCTTTTATGAAATACGATATGTTTGGTTAGTGTGAGCATCACATTTAAATCTGTTTTAAATCTGGATTCTGTACACCACTTCCTGTGGATCAATCCTAGGGGAACAAAGTTGGTTAACATTGGGCGAAGAAGGAAGGAAGAAGAGTTACCTGGTTTAGAACTGAACATCTTTTCACAGTCATGTTTTTCATTTTCAACTAATTTAGCATCATATATTAATCACTCTGTTGCAGATAAATGTGATGATTTTCTGTATAAACAAAACATTGAAGCTCCATTAGGAACTAGAAACGTCTAATCTCTGTAACTCACTACATATCTTTAGACTACACCTGCCTTCTCAGTTGCTGGTACTGAACATAAACACATTGGGTGATGCTGCTGCTACAGGATCTGATCTGGCTGAGAAGTAAACTACAGGGATTTTATATTTCATGCTCCTGTAGCAAAACTGAAATCATGCAACCATTCTTTTCATCAACAGTTTGTGTTAAATACCTTGTAGAATCTGTGATGAACAATACTGAAGTAGTTTATAATGACAAATTTAATTCAGTGAACGATTGTTCTTGCTTCTGGAGTTCATCTAAGTTCACTGTGGACCTGAGCCCCTTGACATGAGTGTGTAGATCTCTGGGGCCTCGAGGATCACAAAGACCACCATCATTTTTCTGCAGGAACTTATTTAACAGCATTGCATTGCAAGACTTTTATCTTTGGGGTCATCTGAAGGCAATTGTCTATGGTGTGAAGATACGAGATGTGCAGCACCTGAAACTACGGATACTGGAAGCCTGTGCTGGCATATCTCCTGCGGTGTTATCAGTGTGTGAAGAGTGGGAGAAGAGGGTTGCATTGCCAATCCATTACAATGGGCAGCACATTGTATAAGTGGTCAGAAACTTGTAAATAACTCATGAAAGAATAACGTTACATTAAAACCAAGCACACCATTGTTTTTCTTGTGAAATTCCCAATCAGTTTGATGTGTCACATGACCCTCTTCCTATTGAAAAAACAAAAGTTGGATCCAAGATGGCCGACTTCTAAATGGCCACCATGGTCACCACCCATCTTGAAAAGTTTGCCCCCTCACATATACTAATGTGGCACAAACAGGATGTTAATATCACCAACCATTCCCATTTTATTAAGGTGTATCCATATAAATGGCCCACCCTGTACATTAACTACACATCTGGGCTCGTCTTAAACACTTGAGATGTGTGACATATAGTGTGATGTATTTACTGACATGTGATCTATAATGCCTGTCATCGTAGCGTAACTCACAGCTGAAGTGCAAAGCTTCCATTCACACACACGGCAGGGGCGACGGATCACATTTCAATTTTTTTATGTTTGATTTGTAGATCAAATCTCGACCCAATAGATTTACTGGGTGGCAATAAGAGAGAAAAAAAGATTAAATTTATCATACACACCTGGAGAAAGTTACACACTTGGTGGTATGAAGTTGTCTCGAGCTGCATGTCCTGAAATGTCCACAGAGTTCAGGAATCTGTCTCTCTGTTTCACCAAATTGTCAAATTCACATGATTTAATAACTGAATGACCTGCACAGATGGAGCTGCAGTTCTGTTGTTCATTTTGCTGGTAGACTTCACACTTAACATCTTTACCTACAATGCAGAGATAAGAAGATAAGATAAGAAATTGCTTTATCAAGCACACAAGAATCACTGAAAAGATAGCAAGCTTTTCTTCATTGTGATCAGAGTGTTAGTAGGAAAAATAGTTTTTGACTCACCCTCCCCTTCAGGCTGCATCAGTTCAGGCCCCGTCCTCTGCTCCTTCCTCTTCTGTGTCATGAGGAAGGACGTTGACGAGTTCGTCCAGGCGTGCCCAGTGTGTGCCAGGGCCAAGGACAGTAACCAGCCATCGACTTCCGGTTCCCCGTCCGCCCTGGACACACATTGCCGTCGACTTCATCTTGGGCCTGCCGATTTCCAAAGGAAAAGACACCATCCTCACCATCGTCGACCGGTTCTCCAAAGCTGTACAGCTGTTGCCCTCCCTGGACTTCTGTCAGCTAAAAGGACAGCCGAGCTCATATTAGAGCACGTAGTCTGCCTGCATGGGTTCCCAAAGGACATTGTCTCGGACATTGTCACGTCCCGGTTCTGGAAGGCCTTCTGCTGTCTGATCAATTCTACCTGCAGTCTGTCCTCCGGTTACCACCCACAGACTAATGGTCAGACGGAGCGGACCAACCAACATCTGGAGCACTACCTGAGATGCTTTGTTGCTGATCGCTAGTGCTTCTGGGCTCACTACCTCATTTGGGCTGAGTTGTGTCATAACCTCCACACATCCTCCGCCACCAACCTAAGCGAATTTGAGGTATGCTATGGTTTCCAGCCTCCCATGTTCGACCACCAAGAGCCGGAGGTTGAAGTACCGTCGGCCCAACAGTTGGTTTGCCGGTGTTGACGGCTCTGTAGCCAAGCAAACAACGTCATCCGACGCTCCAACACCCATTACACTCTTCAACATCGTCGTCGACACCCACCAGGATGATTGTACCATGTAGGTGACAAGGTATGACTATCAACAAGAAACCTACACCTGCAGATAGAGTCACGAAAATTATCGCCAAGATTCATCGGACCATACCGCGTCACCTACCGGCTCCAGCTGCCTGCGGCACTCTGGATCCATCCGGTATTCCACACGTCCCAACTCAAACCCTCCACTACTTCCCTCCTTCTGGTCCATCTCTCGTGACAAATGCAACCATGCAAACAGAATTAATTTAAATAGGAGTAAGAAGTCCTTTACCTCTGACTCTGTGTGTGAGCTGGGTTGCTGAATAGAAATCTTCAGAATTAAGGATGTGATTTCTTCCTATGATTTCTTCCTATTGCCATCTCAGGGAGTTTTTCCTTGCCACTGTCACCATCACACTTGGCTTGCTCATCAGGAACAATCTCATTCTAGATACATTCTTCTAACACATATATACACTTCCATAAATTTTTTTTTAATTTTCTTTTCATTTCTGTGAAGCTGCTTTGACAATGACCATTGTTAAAAGCGCTATGGAAATAAAATTTAATTTAATTGAATTTAATTGATTTCTTTGTGATATAGTTTTTATTCTGAGCTTGGAAAAGACCTGTTGTGTCCTTTAGTCTCGTACAGCATCAATGCAAAAAGTCTCAGATATTCCACAGTTTGTTTGATTTTTTTTTACATCATCCTGGTATTACTGGTGTACTGAATCTTATTGTATTTTCATTTGAAGACAAAGAATTATCTCTGTCTCTCTCTCTCTCTCTCTCTCTCTCTCTCTCTCTTTCTCTGTCTCTCTCAGTACATGGGTGAAAGAGAGTGAAGACTAAGATTATTGAGACACTGTACAGCTGCACTGTAGCATTACCTAATGAGGCCAAGATTAATGAAGCGTACCAGACACTGAGGAGACGAAGTGACTACATCCAACATTGAGCTTCATCACTCTGTACCTTCACCTTCACAGGAGGTGGAGCTTTAGACATTTTAAGGTGAACATATTCATAAAGATGAACTGATTTATCAGTTTTAATTATGTCAATTAACTTATCAGTTCTAAAGGCATGACATAATTTCCTTGAATTTTCTGCCCTTGGCTGTGGGAGGGTACAGCATCACATGCGGAAACGAAATGGTGATCTTCGGATTTTCAAAGCCATTTTAAAGCCACAGTCAATTGAGTCCATGTGAACTTCTGACATGCATGACATGAAATGTGATACAGTGACTTAAGTTATATAATCTGTAAACAGTTGTTATTACTTGTGTCATGCATGAAGTAGATATCCTAATTGACTCACAACAACTATAGTTTTTAACATGAAATCTGAGGAAAGGTTAAAAATTCAATTAAATAAAATTTTATTTGTATAGCACTTTTAACAATTGACATTGTCGCAAAGCTGCTTTACACAATCAAAAGAATTAAGTTTGTATGAAATGTGAATGTGTCTGAATCAAACTGAGAAGATTGTTCTCGATGAGCAAGCCGACAGCAACGATGGCAAGGAAAAACTCCCTGAGATGGTAAGGAACCAGACTCAACAGGGAACCCATTGTCATTTGGGTAAAAACAGATAGCAAGGATTGATTTGCATAATAATGTGTAAGACTGGAAGTTCAGTATAACAGGTGATGTGTTTTAATTAAATGGAGTGCAGTTTGTTCCTGGTGGCTTGGGTAGACTGTTGGAGATTCCAGTCCTGAACTATCGAGCGACTGAAGTCACAGGTCCCCAGAGAACAGCTGTCTGCACCAGTCAAGGACAGGACAGTCTTCATGGTAAAGTGGAACCATCCCCAGTCACCACACATATCCCAGGCAGACCACACGGGGCATCCATGTGACGGGTCCAGAGGGCAGAGGGGTCTGGAACACGGGCAGCTCAGGAGCGACATGTATAGCTCGACAGAGAGACAGGAAGAGGGAAAAGAGGTAGAGAGAGAGGAGAGAACAGGAGAGATGGAGAGATGGCAGATAGGTCTGGTCACAGTCAAACAATTTATAAGGTGAATGTATATTTAGTGCAAAGTGCAAGCAGGGACTCCAGCAGGACTAACTATGACCGCATAACTAAAAGGGAGAGCCAGAAGGAAACACAGACATGAGGGCACAACAATCACCTCATCGTCAACAAACCTGAGTGATCAATGAGAGTGGGAAGGACAGCATCTAAACATACCAGTTCACCAGAATACTCTACGTCCATGAGTCCCCCAGATCTTCTCCTTTACCTAAGGTTAATCTATTTATAAAAATGCTTGGCTAAATAAATAGGTTTTTAGCCTAGATTTAAACACTGAGACTTGTTCCGAACATTAACAGCAAGACTATTCCATAACTTTGTGGCTTTGTAAGAAAAAGATCTGCCCCCTGCTGTAGTTCTAATAATACATGGTACTGACAAGCAGCCTGCATTCTTTGATCAAAGTAGGCGTGGCGGATCGTAAAACACTCCAACGATTTATGACTCCAAGCTAAGTGTACGTAAATGCCTGACTTTAACTGTATGTTGTGAGTGATGTATCGTGTTGTGATTCTGATTCTTATTACATATTTTTTTGGGGGGGATTTTTCCCCGATTTTCTCCCTAATTTAGTCGTGTCCAATTCCTTCCCGTCACTAGGGGGCTCCCACATTAAGGCTACTACTACCACTCAGCCGGGAGGGCGAAGACTATCACGTGTTTCCTCCGAACCACGTGACGCCAGCCGACCGCATCTTTTCGAACTGCTCGCTCGCGCTCCATTGGGGGCGGCGTAACACACTCGGAGGACAGCGCTATCCGCTCCCTCCGCTGCGCGAGCTCACAGGCGCCCCTGACTGGCTGTAGAGCCGTGATTAATGTCGGAGCACTATGTACCTCTCATCCCTCCCCTCTGAGAGAGCTCGGCCAATCAGCTCTCTCTAGACCTCCAGCTGCGAGAGGTTACAGCACCACCCGGGATTCGAACTAGCGATCTCCGGATGATAGGGCGAGCGCTTTTACCACTGCGCCAATCAGATTCTTATTACTGTAGTTGTTGTTATTATGAATGCAGGGCTGAATGACCCTCCTCCGGTACAGAGCAGACCCAAACTGGAAGACCTGTCCAACCAGTGGAATTCTTTACAGGTAGCTGCTCTCTCATGTCCCACATTTGAGGCAGTTAGAGACCTGAACTCTATAAGAGCTTACAGGTTTACAGACCAGGAGCACACGGCTGCATGTATTGCACAAGTATGATGATGATGGTGATGATAATTATCATGCTGACAGTGATGATGATGATGATGATGACTTGATTGAAGATAATTGTGGATCTAAACTAAAATTATTCACAGGAAAACAATGGTTTTCTGTGACTGAATAGTTGACTTGTAACTTTTTTAATTTAAATACATCGCTTGTTATACTGAGCTTCCAGTCTTACACAGTATTATGCAGATAAATCCCTGCTATCCGTTTTCACCCAAATGAGGATGGGTTCCCTATTAATTCTGGAGAGAAATTTGACTCTGGGTGAAAGAAAATGTTGTGATGTTGAATAAGCTTGTCAAAATTATGCATGTGCCATATCAGGTCTTTATACTGATTATATTCTGAACACAGTGATATAATGGAGTACGTACTGTATATTTACTGCATCTATGATCACATGACTCCTCTTTCTGTCAGGCTCCTCCTCCTCCTGGACTCGACCTGTTCTCTGGTGGAGCAGCAGCACCAGGCACCGTGTTTCCTCTTACACACACCATACCACACACACACACACACACACACACACACACCTGTAAAAAATTTCCAAATCTGTACATGAAGAGTTTTAGAAAAACATTTGAAGTGTGTGTTCTGTAAATAAAAATAAAATATTAAATGAGTGTAGATCTTGAAGTACTTATATAAACAGGGCATCTGATAAAAAGTTGGTTTTGGCGATACGACATGGAGTGTATGGCTGTGTCCCAAACCACAGGCTAGTGAAGAAGTACATCACCTCTGGTTTAACACTTCAGTGAGTCGACAGAGTCTGATAAGTTTTTATATTCAGTAACTATCTGATTATTTAACTGTGGGATAAATTGGACCTGATCTACAGTAGTTTACTGTTTACTACCGTAATATGGAGTTTGGGTCATCAGTGTGTGTTTGTGTGTTTAACTAGTGGTGTTATAGAAGTGCTTTTCATTCTGTAGTGTCTCAGCCCATCATGGCTGTCGGTGTAGTGTGTTGGTTCTCCGTAGCCTCCTCACTCACCTCCAATCTGTTTATCAGCTCCATCATGCCTGGCTCTCCTCTGCACTCTCTACAAGGAACCCCTGTGCGCTCTGAGGCGTCTCTCAGCAATCTGCATGTCCCCCTCGACTCCATCAAAACCAGTCAGTGTAATCAGCATAACGCACTCAACATCATCTCTACATCTTACTGTATGTATATATGCATGTATAAAAATGTGTGTATGTGTACGTAAGGCTCTTCCTGTGACTGTGTATGATAAAGACGGAGTGTGTGTCCTCCTGCGAGACAGGATGTCCTGGTCATTGTGGTGTCCATGCTGAACACGGCTCCTCTAGGTGTGAAGAACATACTGTAGAGGTACAGGCTGCAGTGCCCAAGGTCGCACACACACACACACACACACACACACACACACACACACACACACACACATCAAATGACCTCAAGATACAGACTTCTGAAGGTTTATACTGACATATTTTTTTCTCACAGTCTATGAAGGTGAAGCTTCAGAATCCAACAGGAGCTGAGCTGGCGTCCTTTAACCCCATCCTGCCCCCTTTCTCCATCACACAGGTCATGCTTCTCACTAACCTGCTTAAGGTGATACACTGATACACACACAGTTGATACAGTGTTCTTCCTGCTATCTGAAGCCATGACACTGTCTGTTAATTGTTGTATTTGTATGTATATGTTGCAGGAGAAGGTGCGTCTGCGCTACAAGCTGATGTTCCTCCTCGGTGAGAGACAGTACTGTGAAGTGTGTGAGCTGGACCAGTTTCCTCCACCAGAGAGATGGGGAAATCTGTCGAGCCACACACACACACACACACACACACGCACACACACATACGCAGTCACAAAGTAAGATCTGTCTCAGACGTCTGTAATAAAATTCCTAGTTTATTTATTAATGTGTGTTTAATTAAAGCTGTAAATGATGAGTGTGTTTCAGGGTCCAGATTAGCTTCTAGTCACGTTGAGCTACAGCGCTAATGATAACCCTGAGATTGCAAACTGCACACGTGGACTCTAAATCATTTCTGTAAAAGAAATCACAGCTACTGCAGTCTCTGTGTCTTTCTTTGTCTATAGATCAAGAGTGTTCGAGTCAAATTGGGACTGATTATACAGAATGATAGAACAAAATTGAGAGAAAAAAAAACCTTTATTTCTCTATATAATCTCCTGCTACACTAATGCACTTATCCCAGTGTTTGGGATACCATCGAGCTAGAAATTTGACTTAGTATGCCAGAGACATGATTGGATTCCTTGATTCATGGCTTCCCAGGAACTTCTTTATCAGCCCAATCATTTGGAAATGGCTCAGAGCGGGGTCAGGACTGTATGGAGGATGTGGCTATAACTTCCAGTTAAAGTCCTCTAATGTCCAAGTGGCTTTGGTGTATGATTGTCAGTTGTATCTCTTCCGCAAGTTGATGAAATGTTGTCCAACAATTTTTCAGAATCAGGCGTTCCACTCACTGAATGTACGCAAAACAATCACTTCTGCCAGGATCATCATTGACGTACATCCGGCCTTCTTTAAAATGTTTGTATAAATCAAATATTTTACTGCAGCTAAGAGTCTCATGACCGTACTCTGCCTGAAGTCTTTTGTAAATGTCAATCACTTTTATACCTTCATTCACCAGACATTTCACGATAAGTCCTAGTTTGACTTGAACGGCCCTCCTACATGTTTGTGTGTTACCGGTGACTTTAATGCATGTAGTGTAAACATCCATAGTGCCATCCAATCAGAAGCAGTCTTGGGGCAAGGCAAGTTTTTTTATATAGCACATTTCATACACAATGGTAATTCAAAGTGCTTTACATAAAAGAGAAGAAAATAGTGATAAACTGAAATAGAAAACAATGGCAATAATATACAAGATTTGATTTAAGATACAAATTATAAAACTGTTAAAACTAATTACAGTTTGATTTAAAATCAAAATAAAACAGTTAAAAATATTAGATAAACATAAAACAGTGCAGTCAGTATGGACATAGCACAGCGCTCATTCAATAAATGCACAACTAAACAGATGAGTTTTAAGTTTAGATTTAAATGTGACTAGTGTTTTTGCACATCTGATCTCTTCTGGAAGCTGGTTCCAACTGCGGGCAGCATAATAGCTAAAGGTGGACTCCCCTTGTTCTGTGTGAACCCTTGGTATTTCTAAGTGGTCTGTTAGGTTTATATTCAGTGTATTTAGGTCCTAGGCCATTGAGTGATTTATAAACGAGTAAAAGTACTTTAAAATCCATCCTGAATGTTACAGGCAGCCAGTGTAAGGACCTGAGGACGGGTGTGATGTGCTCAGATTTTCTGGTTCTAGTCAGAATTCTGGCAGCAGCGTTCTGGATGAGCTGCAGCTGTTTGATGGTCTTCTTGGGAGGCCGGTGAGGAGACCGTTACAATAATCCAGCCTGCTGATGATAAAGGCATGGACAAGTTTCTCCAAGTCGTGATTGGAAACAGAACATTTAATTCTTGCAAGGTTTTTGAGATGATACAGTAGTATGCTGATTTAGTTACTGCTTTGACATGACTACTGAAACTAAGCTCTGTCTCCAGTATCACCCCAAGATTCCTAAGTTGATTTTTAGTTGTTGACCCCTAGAGTGAAGGTCTGCATTCACCTTCAGAGCTTCATCTTTGTTTCCAAATGCAATGACTTCAGTTTTCTCCATGTTTAACTGAAGAAAATTTTGGCACATCCAAATGTTAATTTCATCAATGCATTGGCAGAGGGAGTCTACGGGGCTACAATCATTTGGAGATAAGGTTAGGTAAAGCTGGGTATCATCAGCATAGCTGTGATAGGCAATTTGGTTCTTTCTCATTATCTGACTTAGTGGGAGCATATACAGGCTAAACAGGAGCGGTGCAAGAATTGAGCCTTGTGGGACTTCACATGTCATGGACATCCACCTAGACTTATTCTTTCCTATACTAACATAATAACCTCTCCCTTCTAAGTATGAAGACCTAAGACCTGAACCATTTGACCACCATCCCAGAAAGCTCGTTTTCCAGTCTTTCTATTAGTACGTTGTGATCGACAGTGACAAACTGTCACTTTGATCGCTAAGATCTAGCAGTTACCAACATTGATATTTTGCCAGAATCAGAATTTAAACGAATATCATTTATTATCTTTATGAGCGCTGTCTCTGCACTGTGATGCGCTCGGAAGCCAGATTGAAAACTGTCCAAGTATCCATTTGAGTTTAAGTGGTTGTTCACCTGATAAACGACAGCCTTTTCAATAATCTTGCCTATAAAGGGAAGGTTTGATATTGCTCTGTAGTTATTTAATATGAAATCATCAAGATTATTCTTTTTCAGAAGTGACTTAACAACTGTAGTTTTCAGAGAGTTTGGAAAAGTCCCAGAAAGAAGTGAGGTGTTCACCACTTCTAAAAGATCTGTTTCCAAACAGTCAAACACCTTTTGAAAAAAGATGTGGGAAGTGTGTCATGGACGATTTAAGGTGCTGTACTGTTTCTTCCAAGATTTTGCTATTAATTGCTTGAAGGACAGACATAGTAACTGTTTTTTGAGGTTGTGTTTGAGTTTTTCTGATCTCTGCACAACTTGATGTGTTAATAGCCCTTCTAATATTACTGATGTTTTCAGAGAAGAAGGAAGCAAACTCATTGCATTTGCTGTCAGAGAGCATTTCAATGGGAATCTGACTTGGTGGGTTTCTCAATCTCTCAATAGTAGCAAAAGGAGTGCGAGTGTTTAAGTTGCTGTTTATAATGTTTGAGAAGAAGGCCTGTCTAGCTGTGGCTAGTTCCACATTGAAAGCATGAAGGCTGTCTTTATAGATGCTATAGGAAATTTCAAGTTTCCTCTTCCGCCACATTCGCTCAGCTTTTCATATTCTGTACTGCTGTTGATTTTCTCCAGGGTGATTTCTGTCTGCCCGTCTTTAGGAACTTTTTCGGAGCAATATCATCAATAACACTCTTTACATTTGAGTTAAAGGAATCAAGGAGATCAACAGAGTCTGCAGAAATGATTGGCGTTAAAGTTGTAGCCTTCATAAATAGTGCACTTGTGTTCTGACAGACAGATCTAGATTCAGTGGTAACAGAGATCAATATATCAAAGAAAATACAGAAGTGATCAGACAGTGCTATGTACTTTATAACAATGGATGTGATGGTTAGACCCTTACTGATGAGTAAGTCTAGAGTGTGTCCACGATGATGTGTGGGCCTGTGAACAAAAGTATTTAAAACACTAATCATTTCTTTTGTACTATTGATTTCTGCATTATCAATGTGAATGGCAAAACAGTCGAACTCTGAGGAAATCATTGATAGCAGTTCTGTGAACTCTTCAATACTGTTTTGGAGGTGTGTAAATAATGATGAACAGAATGCATGGAGCACCTTTCAGCAAAATCCCTATATATTCAAAAGACAAAAACTGACCAAATGACACTTGATAGACATCTTTAAATAGAGCAGCTACACCTCCACCTCTTCTAAAAGTTCTGCAGACACTCATGAAAGTAAAGTTAGGAGGGGCTGTTTCATTTAGGACTGTTGCACTACAGTCTAACCAAGTTTCATTAAAGAACATAAAATCCAATTTGTTTGTGGTGATCAGATCATGGATTAAAAATGATTTATTTTTTAGTGAGCGAATATTTCAAAATGCTAACTTGATGGCATTACTTTTTGTCTCCACAGTAATCTTAGTTTGATGCATAATAGCTCGGAGATTAGATGGGTCGGCCGTATTTTATCACATGATAAAACAGAGATAGAGAAAGCTACAGGCACATTGGGTTCCCGTTTGTTCTGTAAACATTTGTGAATGTTACTGTTATCGTAGCGGGGACCTGACACACATCACTGAGAGCTGCTTTCTGTTTGTTTTAATTCACCTAAACAAGATGTAGGAGGGGGGTTTGAGCCCTGGCGCTGTGGCAGCGGTCGAAAAGCTCTCACAGGAGGAGGACGACGAGCTGGGGCCACAGGCCTTGGTGGTAGTGGAACCCGCTGTTTTTTAGTTAGCATCTGAGGGATTGCAGCGTTTGAAGAGTGTGAGAGTTTGGTCCCAGTATACACCAGTTCCTCCATTTTCTATGAGAAGCTTAGAAGTGCAGATGCTGGAGAGAGGGATAATGTGTCTGGTGAGATGGGCTCTGGTGTTTTCTGGTGGCTTTAGTATATTGTTCATTTAATTATTCAGGAGAATTCCATGGCTATTATCCAGAATGTTATCTTGAAGCTGTTGTAGTATGTCACAGTCTGTCTGTGATGAGCTCTGTGAACAGGACTCCGCCGGGATGTCCATGAGCAGTGTTTGTTTTGACTGTGTGGTGATATCAGTGGCCTTGTGGGATTCTTTAGCCACATGATGATTCAAAAGCTGCCTGTGGTCATTCATACTTTGTCCAGGCGTGCATGTGCCATTCAGGTTGAGAGGATTGGCACACTCTGCTGAAGGATGATGGAGGGAGAAATAGATATTTTCCTTTCACACCCTTGCACCAGGTTTGTTTGAGTGGAGACTATCCAGTCTTTCAGATGGAACTTCCATCTTTCAGTGTGCGTGTGAGTGAGTGAGTGTTTGCTTTATCCTCTCAATGGTGTTTTCAGCTCATGCAGATCCTTACACCCTCATACTGTAGCTGTACAGACTGCAGATTGTGTGTATAGAAGAGTTCTTCTACCATGTAGTGTGTGTGCGTGTGTGTGTGCGTGTGTGTGTGCGTGTGTGTGTGCGTGTGTGTGTGCGTGTGTGTGTGAGTGTCCAGTATGTGCTTGTGTCATGCAAAAGTTTTACAGGAAATGGCTTTGAACATGTGATCTGTTGAGCTGCGTACAAAAATAAAACTTCTCTTTTAAATCAACTGAAATTAGTTTATTTCCTTTGAAGACAAGTTTGGATTTATTTTCTACATCCCAGAAAAATACTGGATTATTTAAAAAATTTTGTAACAGTAACAGTCAGTTGTTATTTTAAGACATGATTCTAAGCTGTTCTGCAACAATTCCTGAAGAATAGTATTGTCAAGTGCATTTGCAAAAAACTGGACATACTGTTGAAACATGATAAAACTGTCCCTCATAAAGACCTTACCAGGAAAACAAGACCAAAACTTACCTCTGCTGCAGAGGACAAGTTCATTTAGAGTTACCAGCCTCAGAAATCACCAATTAACAAACAGCACCTCAGATTAGAGCCATTATGAAGGATTTACAGATTATAAGTAACAGATGCATCTTAATAGCAACAGTTCAAGGGAGATTATTATGTATTTTGAATGCCTTTAGCATTGTTTTACTGTGTAGAAAGAAAAAAAGGAAAGACCATGGAGTTAGAAAGGGTGTCCAAACTATTGACTGGTAGTGTAGGTTAGATGTAAAAACTAATGTGCAAAACTAAAGTAATAATTCATAGTCATAATTACAGGTGTGGCTAAAAAAGCACACATTCGTACATTGATATTTCTCCATGAAATCTAGATTAAAACATGTCATAGGTTCGTACAAGCTCTCTTTTGCTTCAAACAATGAATTTTATAAAAAGAAGACAGCGAGCAGATAAAACATCAGATCTGTGTACCATTAGGCTAAAAATATGAATGTGAGATTATTACTGAACTTTTATTCTGGTTCTTACTCATTAATGTGGACTTAAAGTGTTACTTCATAACAACATAAAGACTTTTCAAGTAAACATTTTCATTCTTTGCCTTTTTGATTCGGAGTTCAGCCAAATGAGTCGAATCAAAGAGTCGATTCCCTGAACGACACATGACTCAGAGAAAGTGAAAGTTTCTCTCCCAGACTCCATTTTGTTAATGTTTTTTTAAACCTCTAAAAACTTAAACTACAGGCAGAAACGGTGACATTAATGTCACAAAACAAGGACTGCTGAGTAAAAGTGAGTGATTTCTTTATCGAAAAACAACTTTATATCAGAGTAATGAGTTTATATTTAATATAAAATCCGTGCTATATGTTATGGAGCTGGTGTAAAAACAGCAGGAAGACTTTGTCATGTCAGTGTAACTGAACTGTTTCTCTCCTGTGTGTGTTATATACTCGCGTTTATCTCATTATGTTTCTCATTAAACATCCAGTGTGTTTGTGGGAATTTACATTTTAAAATCTGAAACAAAAGAATAATAAAGTTTACGATCCGACTTTGGCGGAAGTCCAGGAAAAGTTGGGCGAAGTGTGTTATATATTTGCTTTCCTGTATAACGGTTGATAACATATTTTTTTGTAATTTGTTGTTGTAATTTTCTTGTGAAAGAACCGATCTTGATCACTTTCATGATAAATTATAACACTTCATACCTTCTAAAACTAAAACTAATCCAAAATTCTATGCAAATTAACCTCTTCCCTGTTTCTTTCCTAGCGGAAACCATACTGAACTACATGTGTTTGTGTGAGATCAATAGTTAGACCTTGGAGCTTTAAAGGAGTGAGTGAGGGTGAGGAACTCACACAAGTACAGTGAAACCTTGGATTGCGAGCATAATTCGTTTTTGTTTGTGCATATTCGTGCCTGTATATCAAAACACTTGTATATCAAAGAAAATTTCCTCCATAAGAAATAATGGAAACTTGTTTGGATGATTCATTCCACAACTCAAAAATATTAATATAAACATTATTAATATAAAATATAAAGTAAAAATAAAACAAATTAACCTGCAATTTATCTCACCCTGAGACCAAGCATGGGAGACGATTACCCACAATTACTGCAGCACGAGAAAGAGAAAAATCATTCGCTTAGTTGTGATCATGTGATGCCAGGTGTTCAAGCAAGAAGCGCATTCATGCCGCATGATACTCAATGATACTTGGTAAAAAAAAATTTGCTACAATTACAATTTTTTGCTCGTCTTGCAGAACACTTGCATCGGGTTACTTGCAATCCGAGGTTCCACTGTATGCTGTCACTCTACCAAAATGTATTCAGGAGAAGAAGAAACACTGTGGGCTCAGTGCTGTGTTTAGAAGATGAGATAAGAAAAAATGTTTAACCCTCTTTACCTGCCCTTTACCATGAATATTCAGAAAATTCAAACTTTCACCAAGTGCCATCTCTTTGCTTCGGCACCTGCATGACACACTGAATAATCCTTATGAACTAACCTTCATGTAAACCCCCTTCCACGTACTGTAAACTAAATATTATGTTTGACCAAAGATAAATTTCCTGATTTTAATTGCATGATTGTTGTTGTGTGTTTAGGAGCGTAATTCATTTCAGCAGTAGAGATCAACATCTTCAGGATTCAGCAGTGTGTCCATGAGCTCTCTGTCGATACACTAAAATAAAAAAATGGAGAGCCCTGATCTGGACACAGATAATGAGACCCCACCCACAAAAAAGCAGTAAGTTACTATGTCCTAGTGTTTTAGTCACTGAACATTCATATCTAATATATGTTGTGAATATTGATGAAAAGAGTAACTTAACAGGCAACATCTGTCAAAAATGCCAGATTCTGTTCATTGTGAAATGTCCTTAAAAAGTGCAGGTAAAAAGTAAACAGTAGAAATGAGACAATACACTAATGCCATAATATAATATATATCTCTATACAGGTTTGACAGTAATGATGAGGCAATGTTGACATAATAGATTTTATTTTAAATTGTATTACATTTATTTTTATCTGTAATGGCAGCACATCCAACCACTACAATATCACTACAACAGGGTGTTAAACTCTCACTCTGACTGGGCCACATCAGAATTTTTGTGAGACTGTGAGGAGACATAACTACATATAAAAAGCACACAACCAGCAAAAACACACTGCGCTTCAGAACGGTGTACAACGCGGGTTACATCAAGCACAGCACACAGGTGTCGATTTAAACCTGCATTTTAGATTGTGGTTAAGCCAACCGTGATAGAAACTGTAGTGTACATATATAGTACATATAAGATAGTTGCTCTACCTTCATTTTGATTCTTTTTAAAGGTAAAGTGAAGGTTACATTTTTTTATAATTCATTATTTTTACCTTATGTTCTGAAATAATAGTTTTAATATGAATAGTTTTGGGTTATGGAATGAATCATCTGAGTTTTTATTATTTCCTATGGGGGAAATTCTCTTGATATACAAGTGGCAGCAATAAAATATAATTAACGAATTAAGGAGAACTGGAAATAAGAACCAGACTAATGGCAACACACAGTCAGCAATTATCCACATTGTCTTCAGGTGTGAATCCTTTCCCACTAACCTGACTCACATCCTTCATAAAGTGGCCACGCCCCCACCAGCACAAAGTCTTTCCCTCTGATTCTAGCACCAGTTCACAGTTCGTGCGAGAATTAAGTTCAATGATGTCATCAATTAATAGACAATTAAATGAATTGACAAATAATCTGAATATGTATACAGGTAGTCCCCGACTTATGAACGAGTTGCTTTCCTGGAGCATGTCCGCTTTGTTCTTAAGTCCGACAATGTGAGTCGTAAACGCCTTTGACAAGAATATATAATGTACCAGTCCACTTGACTTAATCTCTGTCCCCTTTCCCCACACTGCCATCATGTGGCCAAAAATTGATCTCATGCGTCCAGTCTAACAGTGTTGTCTCTGCACCTTTATCTGTAATTATATCCAGCCACTGCATTATCAATACAACAGGGTGTTAAGCTCTTACTGGACCACATCAGCATTTTTTGTGAGACCCTGAAGGGACAAATGCCCATTTTATTAATTTTTTTTTTTTTTTAATGAATTTTATTTTTATTTTTAACATTATTCATTTAAAAAGATCAAGATGGCAACTCTATCTCTGGTGCTGCCATCTTTTGTGTGAGATGAGGTAGAGCTCATCAAGGATATTAAATGGATGTATTGCAATATCCGGTCTGAGCTGCAATTTGTCTCTCCTAGTATTTTGAGTCATGATATTAGACAACTAATTTCTGTCTCATGTCCACTTTATAATGTTGTTCACAGTAAACTAAAGAATAAGAGATCAGATTCACCAGAACTCAGCTGTGTCTCCATGAAGAGTGATGAGTCTATGGATCCTCCTAAGAACTTTAAAAGTGGAGACTCCTCATCTGTACACAGGTAACATTCCATAGTTCTTAGAGTTAAAGTCAACCACATTACGTGTTTGTTCTGCATGATGTTGTAATATTCTGTTGCATCTTTAATGTACTGTAGATGTGTAGAAAAACTATTAAACCTCAAATAAAATCAGCAGATTTTTTCCAGTTCCACACTATACTTCTTCAAATGTTAATGCACTCATACAAAATTTTATTTTCATGTGGCCCAAAATCTCACATGTCCAATATAACAGTGTTGTCTCTGCGCCCTTAAATCACGAGGGGAGTCCCGGATGTCATTTTGTCTCAGCTGTTTTCCACTGTATTCGACTGTAAACTGTGTTTTGTTGAGGATTTTTCTAAACTAGGATTATTCACCATCAGGGCAGCTTTACAAGACAGCCATTTTCTATCATCATGCTTTCCGACTGATTCATTGAAACCTGTGAGTGGGACAAATTTTTCCTAATTTTTTACAGTGGATTGCAACCTTGGATTGCGAACATAAATCGTTCTGGAAACTCTGACGATTCATTCCACAACCGAAACATATTTATATAAAAATAGTTCATCATTTTTTTTAAATAAACAAACTAACTTGCACTTTACCTTTGAAAAGAATCGTGGCTGTAGTGATTGAGAACAGAGAGGAGTGGTGGGCAAACGGGTGGTGGGGGGGGCTGCTGTGGAGAACAACTTTCACACACATCTGCATTTTTATGAGACCCTGAAGGAACATATGTAAATTTTATTATTTTTTAAATTATTTTTAACATTGTTTGTTTATATATAAAGATTGTTTGATGTGCTGAAGGGATGTGTGATACTATCTCTGGTGATGCCATCTAGCATCTGAGGTGAGGTAGAGCTCATCAAGAATATTAAATGGGTGTAGGCTGTATCACAATATACAATCTAAGGAGCAATTTATCTCTCCTGGTATCTTGAGTCACGATATTAGACAACTAATTTCTGTCACATGTCCACTCTATTATGTTGTTCAGTAAACTAAATACAAAGATATGGGACTCACCAGAACCCAGCTATGTCTCTATGAAGAGTGATAAGTCTATGGACCCTCCTAAGAACTTTAAAAGTGGAGACTCCTCATCTGTACACAGGTAACATCCCAGAGTTAAAATCAAACACATTGTCTGTTCTTTTTGCATAATGTTGTAATATTATGTTGCATTTTTAATGTACTTGTGTAGAAACAGTAGTAAACCTCAAATTAAAATTGGCAGATTTTTTTCCAGTTCCACAGTATGCTTCTTTAAATGTTAATGCACTTATATGAAATTATTTATTAAAATTAGGGACTAAACTCCAGGTTTTCAGAAACCATGTAAAGGATATGCAGTATAGAAAATAAACAAAACAATAGGGCTAAAAGGTAGGTTGTAGTATTTAAGGGATTAAAGTTATTATATTTAACGTTTTTTGTTTTGTTTTGTTTGTTTGTTCCCAGTGATCTACAGAAGACAGGAGACAGAATAAAAAAGACCATTATTACAGATATCAGGTAAGATCAACACTAAATACATGAAACACTGTTGTTATAAACTTCTCTGCTGTTATTTCCTACATAGTGATTAGATTGTAGAAAATATGCAGGAGATATACAGTGTAACAAAATCATAAAGGACTGTCTGTGATAATCAATCAGAAAATATGATCTTTAATAATTAAACCCCATTTCTCATCATGTCTTCCCACTCCACTCTGTCACAGGCACGACCCAGAATCTGCTGTTGTAAATGAATTCCAGAAAAAGTTCAGATTAAATCTGATGAAGATATTTGAGTGTGTCAATGGAGTGATAAGAAATCAGGAAAACCGAACACTCCTGAATGAGATCTACACAGAGCTCTACATCACAGAGGGAGACAGTGGAGACGTCAATAAAGAACATGAGGTGAGACAGATCGAGGCAGCATCCAGGAGAACAACAACAGAGGAAACACCAATCAAATGCAGTGACATCTTTAAGCCCTTATCTGATCAAGACAAAACCATCAGAACTGTGCTGACAAAGGGAGTTGCTGGCATCGGAAAAACTGTCTCTGTGCAGAAGTTCATTCTGGACTGGGCTGAAGGGAAAGCAAATCAGGACGTCCCCCTCATATTTCCACTTCCTTTCAGAGAGCTGAATCTGATGAAGGACCAGAAACTGAGTCTGATGGAGCTCCTTCATGTCTGTTTTAAGGAAACAAAAGAAACAAAAATGTCCAGTTTGGAAAAGGTTCTGTTCATTTTTGATGGATTGGATGAGTGTCGTTTCCCTCTGGATTTCCAGAACACAGTGAGAGTGTGTGATGTAACTGAATCAGCATCAGTGCCTGTGCTGCTGATAAACCTGATCAAAGGGAATCTGCTTCCCTCTGCTCTCATCTGGATCACCTCCCGACCTGCAGCAGCTGATCAAATCCCCTCTGAGTGTGTCGATCGAGTCACAGAGGTACGAGGGTTCAATGACCCACAGAAGGAGGAGTACTTCAGGAAGAGGATCAATGATCAGAGCCTGGCCAATGATGTCATCACACACCTGAAGTCATTAAGAAGCCTCTACATCATGTGCCACATCCCAGTCTTCTGCTGGATTTCAGCTGCTGTTCTAGAGAGAATGTTGGGTGAAGCAGAGAGTGCAGAGATCCCCAAGACTCTGACTCAAATGTACACACACTTCCTCATCAGTCAGATAAACATCATAAGAGAAAAGTACTCAGAGAAGCAGGAGAGTGATGAAGAAATGCTTCTCAAACTGGGACGACTGGCTTTTCAGCAGCTGGAGAAACACAACCTGATCTTCTATGATGAAGACCTGAGAGAGTGTGGCATTGATGTGAGAGAAGCAGCAGTGTACTCAGGTGTGTGTACGCAGATCTTTAGGGTGGAGTTTGGGCTTCAAGAGATTAAAGTGTACTGCTTTGTTCATCTGAGTATTCAGGAGCATCTTGCAGCTTTATATGCGCATCTGATGTTTATGAGGGAAAAGAGAAATGTTCTTCAACCGAGTCAGTCCTTTAAGACAATCTCAGATGTCCACAAGGCTGCTGTAGATCAGGTCTTAAAGAGTAAGACTGGACATCTGGATCTTTTCCTCCGCTTTCTTCTGGGTCTCTCACTGGAGTTCAATCAGAAACTCTTACAGACATTAGTAACACAGACAGCAAGTAGCTCCCAGAGCAAAGAGGAAACAGTTCAGTACATTAAGAGGAAAATAAGTGAAGATCTTTGTATAGAGAAGTCCATCAATCTGTTCCACTGTCTGAATGAACTGGGTGATGATTCTCTAGAGGAAGAAATCCAACGCTACCTGAAATCTGGAAAACAAAGTGAACTCTCTCTTTCACAGTGGTCTGCTCTGGTGTTTGTGTTACTGACATCAGCAGAGGAGCTGGAGGAATTTGACCAGAGTAAATATACCAGTACAGAAAAGATAACAGAAGATGTTCTTGTGAGGGTGATGCCTGTGATTGCAGAATCCAGAAAAGCAATGTAAGTAAATCTGTATAAATCTGTTCTACTGTAGAAAGAGAGAAACTGAAACACTTTGATAAATATGTACTTTAAGATGTTTTGAGCTTAAGGTGATACAGAGTGATGTTAATGTAAGTAAATAAATAGTTACATAAGAGAATATCTATCACGTGAACAAATGAATAAGACTGAAGGGCAGGGATTAAATTTGTGTCATTTGAGAAGAAAAATATTGAAATTCAAGTCTTGAATTTATGCCTTGGTGCCTGAAATAATGAGAACGTTTATTGAAATTATGATTTATTATGACATTAAAGTTGGTTTTTGTTCTGGATATTTAACACATGTTCACACCTCCGAGTTCAGAGGAGAGTCTGTAAAAAATCTGTCACGGCAAAACAAGCCATGATTATCTGCGACTCCATTCCACACTCCATTTCTGTGCTTCTGTTTTGCCGCCTCGTTCACCGGCTCGAGCACACCTGTTCTGCATCTCCCTTCATTACTTCACTCTATATACACATTCCACCAAACAACCACTGTTTGACAGATTATTGTGTGCTCTCATGCCCAGTTTTCCAGCGTTTATTTCTGCCTTGACCTTCAGATCTCGCTCGTGTCTCACGTTTTGGATTATTGTTTTCTTGGTTTTCTGGATGTCGACCCTTGCTCTAGTTTTACGACTTCGCGGCTTTATATCACGCACACCCACAACCACGATTATTCCCCGCGGATCGGACCTCCATTCAGCGCGCGCTAGCTCTTCACTTCCGCATTCTCTCCTCGAGGCTCGTGCCGTGCCTCCGCATCAATCGGCAGTGTTGTGTATTTCGTAATGTTGTTATTTAACTACATCTCCCAGAATGCACAGTGTTATGTTGTCTTCCGGAAGTGAAAAACTTCCGTTGAGAAAAACAGTAAAGAGAGCAGTCACGCTAAAACGGTCTATGTGTCATATTTGTTTACGCATACACTCCGTGTTATATCTGCAAGACATAACAAAGTGGCGACGAGGATTCACTTACTCCGCGCATGTTAAGACAATCCGGACGTGACGCGGTTTGACGGAGCCGGTGGTCACTTTTTCATGTCCCGACGAAAAGGGGAGGACAGACAACGATTCAGATAAGTGACTGAATTGCTTGTAAAAAAAAAAAAAACGGACAACTGAACACCAACAAAAAACAAATGGCGTCAGTTTTTGGCAATATGGGTCCATTTGAGGAAAGCTGTGAACAGTGGAGTTCTTATACAGAAAGATTTGAGTACTTTGTAGCAGCAAATGCTATCAACCAAGAAAAAGCTGTACCCACTTTTCTAAGTGTAATGGGTCCGAAAACATTTACTCTGCTGCGTAACCTCCTACAACCAGAGAAGCCAGGAGAGAAAACATATGACCAAATAGTAAATACTCTCAAAGCGCATTTTTCTCCAAAGCCCTTAGTAATTGCGGAGCGATTTCGATTTCACAGACGAAGTCAGCTGGAAGGAGAATCTGTGACAATGTTTGTGGCAGTGCCAAAGAAATTAGCTGAACATTGTGACTTTGGTGATGCACTAAGTGACACACTTCGGGACAGATTAGTGTGCGGGCTTCGCTGCGAGGGCATACAGAAAAGGCTGCTAACAGAGAGCAACCTGACACTACAAAGAGCAATTGAAGTAAGCGTGTCTATGGAATTGGCTGCTAAGGAAGCTCAACAATTGAGCTCAAACAGTAAAGTGTATAAAATGGAGACCGAAAAATAATGGCCCCTGTTTTCGTTGTGGTAAATCTGGCCACTCACCTACCACATGCTGGTTTAAGGATACGGAGTGTCGAAGCTGTAAGAAAAAGGGACATATAGAGCGTGCATGTAGAAATAAAGTAGAAAAAGGGAAAATGCAACAGAAAACAGCATTCAGAAAGAAGCAAACGAGACATGTATTCACAGTTGACAGAGAAAACGAGGACGAACTTCCTTTGTACAGTATGTGCTCACGGTAGCAGGGGAAACTAAGTCATACAAAGTCACCGCGCTGCTGGAAGGCCAACCAGTGAGGATGGAGATTGACACTGGTGCTGCAGTGTCGCTGGTCTCAGACACAGTATATAGAGCGCTACTGAGCCACCTGCCACTCAAACCACCCAATGTGACCCTTAAAACTTACACTGGCGAATCAGTGGCCATGAAAGGCCTCACAGAGGTAACAGTCAAACTAAACAAACAAACAAAAAAGCTGCCATTGTATGTGGTTTTGGGAGATTATCCCTCACTGATGGGACGTTCCTGGCTGGAGCAACTTAAGGTGGACTGGCTGACTATACACATGATGACACCTACAACACTGGACAACAACAAGAGGGTGTTCTTCAAAAACATAGTGAAGTCTTTAAACAGGAGTTAGGTAGCATGCAGGGAATCAAGGTGACGTTGACTGTGGAGTCGGATTGCCAGCCTAAATTCTTAAAGGCCCGACCACTGCCATATGCACTCAAACCCAAAGTGGAGACTAGTTTAAATGAACTCATAAAGGAGGACGTGCTGGAATCAGTCAGTGTCAGCAAATGGGCAACACCTATCGTTCCAGTTTTAAAAAAATGGAGCCATAAGAATTTGCGGGGATTTTAAAGTCACTGTAAATCCAGTGTTGTCCGCAGAACAATACCCTTTGCCTCACATAAACGATCTCTTTGCAGGACTAACTGGAGCGCAGAAATTCAGTAAAATCGATTTAAATCAAGCATATCTCCAAATGCATGTTGAGGAACAGTCAAGAGAACTCCTCACCATCAACACACACAAGGGCCTATTTCGGTATAAGCGCTTACCGTTCGGAATTACTTCGGCTCCATCCCTGTTTCAGCGGGCGATGGACCAGATTCTGGCAGGTCTTCTGGGAGTAGTGTGTTACTTGGACGATATTCTTGTGACTGGTACAGACGATGAATCACACTTGCAACACCTGGATGCTACCCTCAGTAGATTGGAAGAGTATGGATTAAGAGTGCGAAAAGACAAATGTGAATTTTTCCAGTCTGCAGTCGAGTACTTGGGCCATGTTATTGATGCCTCTGGTCTTCATACGTCCCCATCCAAGGTTAAAGCCATAGTGGATGCGCCAGTGCCTAAAAATGTCAGCCAGCTACGTTCTTTTCTCGGCTTGCTTAATTATTATGGACGGTTCATTCCAAACATTGCTACCCTGCTGAAACCTCTGCACAAATTGTTGTGTCATGAAAATTGTTGGAAATGGACCACCGAATGTCAGGAGACATTCGAAAGAGCGAAAGAGACTTTGTTAAAATCGAAAGCCCTTACCCATTTTGATCCTGCTCTTCCGATTCAGCTGGCCTGCGACGCTTCCCCATACGGTGTGGGAGCAGTCTTGTCCCACATCATGCCAAATGGTCAAGAGAAGCCAATTGCATTTGCTTCAAGAAGTCTGACTAAAGTCGAAGCAAACTATGCTCAGATTGAACGTGAAGCATTGAGTATTGTGTTGGAAATTTTACCAGTACATTTTTGGAAGAAAGTTCACGCTGCTGACCGATCATCGCCCACTAACGGCAATTCTTGGCCCTTACCATGACATTCCATCTCTTGGATGCAAAGATGGGCTTTGTTATTATCTGCTCATAGTTATGACATCAAGTATCGGAAGTCAGAAATGCACGGAAATGCAGACGGATTGTCCAGATTGCCTCTTGCTGACCAAGTAAAAGAAACAAAAGTGGCTGAAATTTTCTACTTCAGTCTAGTGGACAGGGCCCCAGTAACTGCTGCACAAGTACGCAAGGGCACGTGAAATCACCCTATGTTGTCCAAAGTCATGGATTTTGTCACGACAGGGAAAAGAACGAACGATGACCTAGATCTCAAACCATAAATGTCGCGGCGTCAGGAACTGTCGGTACAGTCAGGCTGTTTGTTGTGGGGAAGGAGAGTGATTATTCCGCCAGCATTATGCAAATCAGTGCTGAAACAGTTACATGCGGGACACTGTGGAATGGTCCGCATGAAAGAGATTGCAAGGAGTTATTTCTGGTGGCCAGGAGTGGACAGCCAAATTGAGGAAAAGGCGAGAACATGTACATCATGTCAGAGCATACGAAGTGTACCACAATTGACACCGCTGCACCCATGGGAATATCCAGAGAAACCATGGCATCGCATTCATGCTGATTTTGCAGGGCCAGTGGAGGACAAAATGCTGTTAGTTGTCATTGATGCACATAGTAAGTGGCCAGAAGTGGCTATCATGAAATCTACCTCAGCTGAAAAGACAATTAAGAAGTTGGGAGAAATTTTCAGTAGATTTGTACCGCTAGTGCAGTTTGTCTCAGACAATGGCCCTCAATTTATCTCACATGGGATGGCTACATTTCTACTAGCAAACGGGGTGCAGCATATCAAGTCATCACCCTACCATCCTTCAACAAATGGATTAGCTGAAAGGTTTGTCCAGACCATGAAACATGCTTTGAAAGCTTCAATCGGACAAGGCACATTTCATCAAAGACTTCATAACTTTTTGCTGTCTTATCGTAGCCCTCCTCACGCAAGTACCAAAGTGTCACCAGCTTCTTTGTTGTTCCACCGAGAGCTCAGGACAAGCTTCGAGTTGCTTAAGCCTGCAACCCTCAAAGAAACTGTCCTACAACAACAGAAAAACCAGGTACAGCGACGGGAACTACGAGCCAAAGACAGAAGTTTCTTGACAGGATCACCAGTGCTGGCCCGGAACTATGGAAGTGGACCGAAATGGATACCAGCTACTGTGGAGACTCAGACTGGTTCTGTGTCGTATAAGGTTAGAACTGCTGGGAACCTTCTCTGGAGGAGACATACTGATCAGTTGCTGAGTGGAGTCAGTCCCTGAAAAGACTGATGTTGCTGAGTATGTGACAGCGCCTCAGCTTCTGAGACCTCCATCACTGATTCTATCAGGAGACCAGATTCCCCAGTTACTAAGGAACTACCATCACCCGTTGTTTCGACAGGGAACGAGAACCAAGTAGGCCGCCGATATCCAGTAAGGGAGCGGCGTCCACCTCAGCGTTTCTTGGATTATACTTAGTTGGAGCTACCCTTATGGTTTTAGGGGCAAAATAATCCCCTAAGGGTAAGCTGAGGTTTGAGGTAGTCTACCCTCAATCCCAGGAATTAGTTATGTTCATACATAAGACATTTATGGAGACTGAATGTTCTGAAAAAAAAAAAAAATGTTAAGGTGAAACTTGTTATACTTCCATTCTACAGACGATGGTTAATGTGCAATTTATGTTGACTTTAAAAGTAAGAGGGGAGGAAATGTTGTGTATTTCGTAATGTTATTTAACTACATCTCCCAGAATGCACAGTGTTATGTTGTCTTCCGGAAGTGTACTGAGAGTGCAGCCGTTGAGAAAAACAGTAAAGAGAGCAGTCACGCTAAAACGGTCTATGTGTCATATTTGTTTACGCATACACTCCGTGTTATATCTGCAAGACATAACAGGCAGGAGGTTTCATTCACAGAACAATCAGCGCATTGTACATCACAGAATAACCGGCGCTGTTTCCCTTACGCTCTCTGTGCTTGGATCCACCTCGCCTGCCCTGATCGTGACAAAATAGTGTAAAACAAAACTCGCAATCGCTTCCACAATCTCTATCTCTATGGAATTATGGAAAATTCTCTCTTTGATCGTTTTGGACAGTCTAATGACTCACTAGGTTGGCACAGTGGCTTAGTGGTTAGCACTTTCACCTTGCACCTCTATGGTCCGAGGTCAATTCCTGGCCAGGTTCAATTCCCGCATCTGTGTGCATGGAGTTTGCACCGTGCTTCCTCCAGGTTTCCACCTGGTACTCTGGTTTCTTTCCACAGTCCAAAGACCCACAGATGAGGATAACTGGCATTTCCAAATTTCCCATAGTGTGTGTGAATGTGTGCGGGGGGCCCGCAACTGTCAATGCTGAATTAAGCGGTATAGTGCTAAACATTTCACACAGGACTGCGCTGTTAGTGAGGGACAGTTCAGAGCAGGATGTTTTTTTTAAAGGCTAAAGCTGGAGAGCAGCTGCATTTTGTCTACTGTTTATTACTCAAAATCAGCCCCCGAAGCTGCAAGTGTTCCTGTTCTATAGTTACAGTTTATTAAGATTATGTTTAATTCCCAAAGTTTGTTGCTCAGAACGAGGTTTTGCTGACTGAATTGCGCTTTCTCATTACAAGCTTGACTTCATCTTTTCTATTTCTCCTAAAGCTGACTTGGGACAAACAAAGAGACACAACTAAGATACAACCCGAGACATACTTAAGAAACGTTTGAGAAATCTGAGATGTACATGGGAAACAGAACTGCATTTGAAAGTGAAGCAAATGAGCCATTTGTAACATCATAATGAGATTGAATCCAGATGAAAATGAGATGCATGAAGGACAAATGAGAAATATTAGTTTTATTGAACATGTCAAAAATCCTCAATTAACAGCATACAGTGATGAGCCACAACTAGCACCACCTGAGACCAGTCAGTGTCCATACTGACCTCTGTTCACCACATTAAAATGAGCAGATTAAAAATATTACAGATTACTAATTTGTAGATCGGGTCCATTAGTAAAAATAAATACATAATGGAATAAACTGAAATGTGCAAAATACAATATACAGTTATTATTGTATAATAAATTTTCAATTTACACAATATAGCAGACACCAGCAAAATCTGCCAAATCAAGACAATAAATAATACAAAATGTCACACAACCTGACCAAGATACGTGTCACACTGCTCAGCTCAATGTATGATTTATACAGGAGTTATAAAAGGCTACAGCAAAAAACAAAGGGGATACAGGAACAGTTCTCTCTCACACGCTATATCAGTCTTCTCTTATGGTGGATGTCCAACAAGTTTGTCAAAGTCTGCAGCTCCTGGAGTTGCTTAGTATCTAAAGAAACAAAAAAATGTTAACATTCAAGATTACCTAAACACCATTCAGCTACTCCATTCCTGTCTGAAAGTTGAGAGGTGAGCTTGAGCTTGCCCGTGAGCTGGTGCCTACCTGACTGACTCACTGTGGTGCTGATGGAGACTCTGGACTCTGATGGAGACTCTTCTCCAGCATTTTCTTTGTTAAGATTCTCCTTCTCTTTAAAGGTTTCTGAGGTAGCATGCTTCTGAAAAGAACCCGGATAAAGTAAAGTGTATAATGTATAATTACTAAGATAACCTTTCCACAAACAGACATATTTGTCTTTATTTGATAACTGATGTCTCTAAAGTTACATGTTCTGGTAACTATAAACACTGAACAGTCTATAATAAAACAACTGGCTTCTAAAACTGATTATGCAGTAACATTAACTTGCTATTAAAAAAAAGTAAAAAGTAACATAATGTCAAACCACACTGGTTTACAAAAAATGTAAAACCTACCTTTTGCTGCACACTGGCTACTTACACATTTGCAGGTTTTTAGAGCATGTGTGGGAGAAATTGTGGGAAATTATGTCTTTATTAGAATCATGTACAGTGGCGGCCGGTCAATGCGGGGCGCAGGGGCGCCACCCCCCTTAAAGTTAGGCAGAGAAGAATGCTACTTTAACATGTAATTATTTAACAAGATAATTATTTATTTTAATAATGAAATAAAGTCATTTAGTCACAATATTCCGCTGTATTGTATTTCTTAATATAATTTATTTGCAATTAAAAAAATCTAAACTGTATTACGTTCATTTGCGTTCGTTTACGCGGGGCGTCGGACAAACGAGTGTCTATGTAGGCACGTATATTTTTGAAAACCATGTGATTTGAGGCTGAGCTCTAATTGGATCTTTTCAAATCATCCTTGGGGTGCAGCATTGTGCGCCCCAAACTCTCCCACTTTTGTTCTTAGCAAATCAATATTGTTTTTAAATATTTGGGCTCATGTGACTGGATCAACAAGTCTTTTCCAGCACTTCTTATGGCAAGCGGAGCTGCTGACTGGATGCGATGTGGGTCATGCCTTTATTTTATACTAGTAGTAATGATACTTAATCACCTGATAAATGGATATTTGCAGGTGATTATTAAAAGTTTAATTTCAATTTTGTTTGCGCCCCCCCAAAATATTTTTGCACCAGCCACCACTGATCATGTACAAAAAGAATGCTGAACATTCAGTAAAAAAAATTTAAATCAAAAATAAGTTTGGCCCTAATTTATAAATTTATAATTTATAAACACTTCCCAATCTGATTGAATATTATGCTCTATGTTTATACAGTGTGTGTGTGATGATGAAGCTGAAGCTATAGCACCAAGTTGATTCTATTCCAACTCTCTTTATTGTTTTGAAAATTCTCAACAGACATACAGCATAGATCCAACAAAAGGCATATTCAAATATAAAAACATATATAAACAAAGGTGCAACTGTATGTCATCCCAGATCCCACAGTCCCCCCACCCCCCACCCATCCCATCACAGGTCATTAGTAGTGCAACATCAAAATGTACCCATCCAGTGAGCACTAAGTATATACACCTATTTACATATACACACATACATACAGTACACATATATACATATACATACACAGGGGATGCAAAATGAAATGGATGAGATAAATGATAAATAGTAAGTGAGGTATGTAAACGCATACATACATACATACACGCACACACATGCACACACGTCTGCATACAAATGCACATACATATACAAAATAAAATAAAGTAAAAAGTAAATAAATAAATAAATAAAGGTGGGGGGGCAGAATAATAAAATAAAACATTCAAAGAGAAAAAAAATATTTAAAAAATATATATAGGAAAAAGAAAAAAAGGGGGGGAAACCCCTCTCCCTAACCATCCTCCGGGTCTTGGGGACGATCAGGTGAGGTAGTAATATCCAGAAAGGGATCCCATGTCTTATGGAACTTCCCTGTGGAGCTCCTGAGAGAGAATCTAAGCTTCTCGAGTTGTAGGTTATAGAGAACCTTCTTGACCCAATGTTTATGTGATGGAGGATGTTTGAGCTTCCAGCTGAGCAAAATTAATTTTCGGGCTAGAAGGGTGGTAAATGCCAATGCCTGTTTCGCTACTCTGGGCAGGTCTATGTTGAGGGAGATACCAAATATTGCTGATAATGGGTTAGGGGTAATGGTGTGTCCGTAGGCCCTGCTTAGTGTGTCAAAAATGTGTGTCCAAAATGACGTTAATTCGGGGCATGACCAAAACATGTGGACGTGGTTGGCTGGAGTTAAGCTGCATCTGTTACATGCCTCGTTGACAGAAGGGAAGATTCTAGCCAACCTCGCATTTGTATAGTGGATCTTATAGAGGACCTTGCACTGGATCAAGCTGTGCCGGGCACATATGGAAGACGAGTGAACTAAATAGAGTGCTGTCTCCCATTGGCTATCTTCAATTGTAATGTTGAGACTGTCTTCCCATGCAGCTCTAACTGCAGTAGGGGGTTGTGAGGAGGCTGACCACATATGCCCATACAAAATGGAGATGGATCTTTTGGTGACCGCTCCCAGTGACAGCAGACTTTCTGTTAAATTTTCAGGGGGGCGGTTTGGGAAGTGGGGAAACTGCTTATTAACATAGTCTCTGATCTGGAAGAAACGGAACAGATGATGATTTGGAAGGTTATATGTAGATGAGAGCGACAGATGAGAAAATACCTTCAGTGTACAGGCTACTTATCTTGGAAATACCATGGGCCTGCCAGATCTTGAATGCTGAATCGGATTTGGAGGGTTCAAAACGGCAGTTCCTGTAGATTGGAGCTAGAATAGAGGGACCAGAGAGACCAAAGTGTTTCCTAATCTGATTCCAGATCTTCAGAGATACAGAGACCACTGGGCTTCTACTTAGGCGTGGAACTGGGATTGACAGCTGTGAACACAGTGCGGAGGAGAGAGAAAATGGGGAAGAGTCTCTTTCCATACATACCCACATAGGCAAAGGATCTTGCTCCTCCATCCACCACAGAAGTTTTTGGGTATTAGCTGACCAGTAGTAATGTCTAAAGTTAGGAAGGGCAAGGCCTCCACTCTTCTTAGGAGACTGCAAGATTGACCTGCGAATCCTAGCCAGTTTTCCGTCCCACAAGAACTTGGAGATCATTTTATCTAGTCTGTCGAAAAATGATTTAGCTAATAGAATGGGGATATGTTGAAACAGGTAAAGGAACTTTGGAAGAACCACCATTTTAATTACATTTACATGGCCTAGCTGTGAAAGTGGCAGAACCTTCCAGCGGTCGAAGTCCCTCTCTGTCTTTGAAACTAGTGGCAAAAGCTTATCACGAAACAGATCTGACTGGGATGTGGAGACAGAAATGCCAAGGTAACGGAAGCCGTCAACTGCCCATTTGACCGAGTGTGGAAGGTCTTTGATAGGCATATTCATTGATAGGCCGATGCATTGATAGGCATAATCTCGCTCTTTTGATAATTAAGCTTATAGCCGGAGGTTGCCCCATATAGGTCCAATATATTGAATATTGCAGGAAAGGAGTGGATTGGATCAGAGACGTATAAAAGCAAGTCGTCTGCGTATAAGGAAACTTTATGGATTGTGTCACGGCGTACTATGCCACTGAAGCTAGCCTCTGAACGTAGCCAGATGGCAAGAGGTTCTATCACGAGGATAAATAACAGTGGTGACAATGGGCAACCCTGTCTGGTGCCTCTCTGTAAGGAAAATGAGGGCGAGATAATGTTGTTTGTTCGCACTGAGGCCATTGGTGAAGAGTACAGGAGCCTGACCCAATGTACAAAGTCCTTGCCCAACCCAAACCTGTTCATCACTTCATAGAGAAAGGGCCATTCGACCCTATCAAAGGCCTTTTCCGCGTCCAGAGATACGACCACCTCAGGCGGTGAATTACCAGACGTATGGATGATGTTGAAAAGTCATCTGCTATTATGCCAAGATTGACGACCTGGCATGAAGCCAGTCTGATCGAGCGTTATGATGCCTGGGAGAACCTGTTGTAAACGAAGAGCCAAGATTTTGGAAAGAATTTTAAAATCCACATTTAGAAGCGATATTGGCCTGTAGCTGCTACAAAGCAGGGGGTCTTTTTCTTTTTTAAGAATAAGAGAAATAGTGGCCTCCGACAAGGTGTTTGGAAGACGCTGGAGAGCAAAGGCTTCATTATACATGTCCCTTAAATTAGGAGCGAGAAGGTTAGAAAAGGACTTATAGTATTCAGTTGTAAAACCATCAGGACCAGGAGACTTGCCACTCTGTAACGATATAATGGCCTCTTGAACCTCCGCTATAGTGATAGGCCCGCCCAGACCTTCCACCACGTCGGTTTCAATCTTTGGGAAAGTGATGGCATCCAACACGTCATCAGGAGGTGGAGGGCGGTCAGAAGTGTAAAGATTAGCGTAGAAATCAGCAAAGGTCCCATTGATTTCGGTCGGATCTGTGAGAATCTTTCCTTGTGTAGATTTAATAGCCGGAATGATTTTTGAAGATGCTTCGGCTCTAGCTTGATGTGCTAGAAGCCTCCCAGCTTTATCGCCGGACTCAAAAAAGCGCTGTCTGGATTTAAGCAGTAAGGCTTTAACTTTATTTGTAGAAGCAAGGTTGAACTCTGTCTGCAATCTTAGACGCTCTCTGTACAGGGAGGGGTCTGAACTGGCAGCATAGCGGTCGTCCACCACCTTGAGGTCCTTAAGAAGTTTATCAATGTATGAGATTTCAGTTTTCCTCATGTGTGAAATAAAAGAGATGAGCTGACCTCTAATAAATGCTTTCGATGCCTCCCAAAGAGTTCCCCTGCTCACCTCGGGCTGATCATTCAGTTAAAAAAATAACACAATTTGGGAGTGCAGAAACTGCTTGTAATTATCCTCTGCCAGGAGGACCGAATTAAATCTCTATGACTTCAAGGGGCTCAGGCATGTAGGTAAATTCAGGTCGAGGGAGATTGGGGCGTGGTCTGATATTGCAATGTTGTGGTAGTCTGCCGTGATAACTTTGGAAAGCATTCTTAAATCGAGGAGAAAAAAATCTATGCGAGAGTAGGTGTGATGAGCATGCGAAAAAATACAATAGGCCTTGGCTGTGGGGGACCTGTGCCTCCACGGGTCCACAAGGCCATGTCGTTGTGCCATAATGTGTAGGGTCTTGGCTGAGTTGGATAAGGGGACTGGCTTAATAGATGACCTATCTAATAGTGGGTCCTGAACAAAATTGAAGTCACCTCCTATAATTATGAAATGGTTTTCTAGGTCTGGGAAAGATGTGAATAGCTTACTCACAAATGATACATTATCCCAATTAGGGCCATAAACACAGATCAGCAAAGTGGGGGTATTTTCAAGTGTCCCAGAAACCATAACATATCGCCCATCCAGATCAGATGTACATTTGTATACTGTGAAGGGGAGGTCTTTATGAAGTAAAATGGCAGTACCTCTAGCTTTACTGTTAAATTTGGAATGAAAGATCTGACCCACCCAGCCAGTCTTAAGCCGCATTATCTCCGTATTAATTACCGTAACTGGACGATTCGTACCAGCCATACCTTAATATGCGTAGTGGAGGAGATAAGATTGGGGAGAAGGGGAGGGAGGGGGTCTGGAGAAAAAAAAAGGGAGAAAGAAAAAAGAAAAAAAAAAGAGGGAGAGAGAAACAGAAACAGACACACACACAAACACACACAGAGATATAAACAGGCCTGAGCTTCCCATAAACAACAAACATCCAGTGAGTAACGCACTTCGGTGCTAATAAGCACTGATAGAACTTCCTAAAATTCTAAAAGTTCCCTCTCCCGAAGGATTAAATATTAGATAAATTGGTCACAAAGATAAACAAATAACCCGACAGATGACGGTATTAAAAAAAAAAGGGGGGGAAAGAAAAACCCACTCACAATGCCGTGGAACCAGGAACAGATAAAAAAAAAAAAAAAACACATAACAGTCGTCATGTTATGGAGAAACAAGGTAACGATAATCTTACACAATGCAGATAACTTTAAAATGAAAATGAAAAGACCACTACACAAGTTGGTCATAAATCAAGGCACATGTTGTGTGGTGGCAGTATTGACAGTGTTCAGTTTCCATCTACAGGGGCGACCGGGCGGTGATTGGTAACGATAAAGTTTTTAGCGTCCCCCACGGAGAAGAGGTGTTATCTGGAGCCATCCTTCGTTACGATGGATAGCTTAGCCGGGTAGCGCGGAGAGGGTTTCAGGCCGAGGCTGTACAGTTCCTTCATCACATCCCGGTACTGAGCGCATTGCTCCATAATCTCGGGGCAATAATCCTCAAAAATAAAAATTGGGGAGTCTTTATATTTAATTTTGCCTCGCAACTACCGCGCCTCGCGCAGCACCAGTTCTCGGATTTGTGGACGATGAAAGCACATCACCACAGGTCTGGGTTTCTCGAATGGCCCTGGTTTAGTGGCTCGTGTGCGATGAGCACGGTCTAGCTCAGGTGGCGAGATCAAAACATTGTCACCAAGCACTTCAAATAACATTTGAGAGAAAAACACTGTCGGTTGGGGGCCTTCAATGTTTTCAGGAATACCTATCACTCGTATGTTGTTACGTCGGGTTCTGCCCTCAAGGTCAATTAGCTTAGCCTTTAGCTTAGCATTCTCTGCGGCCATAACAGTTAGCTTTGCCTCGGTAGCCTGCCAGCTCGAATCGGCAGAGTTCGCAAACGACTCTAGCTCTAAAATCCGTTCAATTCTGGTGGTCTGTGATTGTTGTCTGAAAGCTGTCCACCTTGGCTTCAAGCCTTATGTATGAACTTTTAATCTCCGCTAGAACCGCCACTCGATGCTCTTGAAACATGGGGGCCAATATGGCCGTGATGGTATTAACCAACGAGTCATCCCGTTCCTGTTCCTCCTTCTTTGTTTTCCTCTACATATTTCTTCACACGAAAGAGTGGTCTAGTGTATAATAAATGCAATAAATGCAATACTGCGCAGGTATTAGTCTTAAAGCTGGTCAGTGACCATGTAGAAACTAAAAAGTTCGGGAGCTCGGGTTAGAGCGACTACTCCATCTCACAGCGTAACCGGACGTCTGTCGCACCAAGTTGATTCTGAGCTGCTCTGACTAAGAATTACTATTACAGCATTTATCTGTTTTATCTAACTGAAGTTTGTGCTTTTGGTGTTAATAAAAATAAGGTGCAGTGAAAGCTTTGAGGAGCTGTTTGATCATTTGTTCTAGTGTTTGTTTATTATGTCTTGTTTTATTTCCTTTAGTATCAGGTGTGATAGAATTGAAGGGAGAATCTGAGAGAACTGGATCTGACTGTGAATACACTGAACCTGTCCTATAATGAACTAACAGACTCAGGAGTGAAGCGGCTCTCTGCTGTACTGAAGAATCCTCATTGTAAACTGGAGATACTGAGGTAAGTTCATCTCTCTGAGTCACAATAACTCACTAAAAGTTATAGACCTACAGTTAGATACATTTTAGTGCACTAAAATACTTTTAAACAGGGATAAATTGTACAAAACCTAGTGCCCCGTGGTGACCCTGGGTAAAATAGGTCCCTAGCACCCCCTTGCTGATCGTAAGAGGCAACAAATGGGGCAACTTGTTAAGATGTGAGTTGCGACCTGTGTCAGTGGGCCGATCCTGGTATTTGAGGAATGTGACATACTGCAGATGTCTCAGCTCCAACACAATACTTTGGCTCCAATTTCATTTAGACGGGAGGTTGGAATGCCCATTCCAATCAATCGGCTGGTCAAGACTTGCCCTGGATATCCTACAGGTTACCAGAAGGCATTGGCTAAGGGTCAATTGAGTCATCTAAACATTTGTTTTACTTTCTCAAGTATATCATCCCCATATCTTTGATGCATACCCGGTGGAAGTTCGCGGCTCTGTGAATCCCCTTGTAGGGCTCCGAGGTGGGCGAAGAGTAGAGATGACGAAACATAAATTCAATCAACATGGCAAAAACTCAAACCACCAAACAATGCTTATTGGATCAAGATCTGGTCTGTGATTTAGGGAATAGCTATAGCTTTCCCCATAAAAATGACAACATGCAAAGATATATCCTGCTGGAATCGCTGGCTCCCGATGCTCCGCTATCTAAACTATCCCCATTTGCTATACAGAAAGGTATTACTGGTAAAGCAGGGACAGTGAATAATGTTATAAAACTAAGTTCTGGACAGATCTTAGTAGAATGCAGGAAAAAAAAAACAAGTCGAGAACCTACTAGACACAACTGTGCTTGCTGGTGTAGCTATAAAGGCTTTTAATCACCCAACTCTAAATAACAGTAAAGGAGTAATTCGTACCAGGGAATTGGAGAATATGGAGGAGAATTAAATAACTGCAGAATTGAAGTCCCAAGATGTGATAGATGTGAAGAGAATCACAATTAAGAAAGAAGGCCGCATTATCAAGACTGGCACTTACATCTTAACCTTCAACAAACCCCAACACCCAGAAAAGATTCAACTACGGTACTTAAGTGTTTTGGTTGATATGTTATTACCTAACCCACTGAGATGCTTCAGTTGCCAGAAATTCGGACATGGTTCAGCTAGTTGCAAAAATAGACCCATCTGCTGTAACTGTGATGGGGAAAAGCACTGAGAAGATTGCAACAGACTGCCTAAATGCAGTAACTGTGCAGGAAACCACCCAGCTTCCTCAAAAGTTTGCCCTTCCTGGATCAAAGAGAAAGAAATTCTAATGTTGAAAATCACAAAGAAAAGGAGGCTCAAAGATTAGTTAAAGATGTCCACACCTTCAAACTAGAGAAAACTTTTGTAGCTGTTGTAAAACCACAACTGCAAACTGTTGAAATCCAAACAGACTTAAGTTGGATAAGTGATAAAGCACAAAAGATTGAGGAACTCAAGAGCAAGACCCTAAGTAACCAAAGACAGACAAGAACACAACAGACCCAGACAAATCAGAAAGACAATCCATTGGCTGATAAAAACCAATCAAGCAATAAGAGCCATAAGAAACCATCTTCACATAAATTAAAAATAAACCAAGATAGTAAAGAAAAGAAGACTGACCCCACTAAAAATATCGAAATGACAGTGGATACATACCCTCGAAGCCGGAGCCCTTCTCCAAATGTTCGAAGCAAAGGGCACCCCCTTGTCCTACCCACTTGAAACTGGATAAACACATAATACAGTGGAACTGTCGTGGCCTGAAAGCCAATTTTGCTGAACTACAACGTCTAACTGTAGTACTCAACCCTCTTGCCTTTTGCCTTCAGGAGACCTATCTCTCCCCAAACTGCACAATGTCCCTGAAACAGTTAACTTTTCTAAACGCATATGGTCCAAATATTCAACGCCCATCATGTGGCACAACTATATTAGTAAGGAATGTCATTCACAGTCGCGTCCAAATAGACACCAACATACAGGCAGTAGCAGTTCGTCTGACATTACATAAAACAATCACCTTGTGTTCTATCTATATACCTCCTGATAATGTCGTAACATACCAAGAATTGGAAAGACTTATCAGACAACTACCAGCACCTTATATCCTCATGGGTGACTTTAATAGCCACAACACTTTGTGGGGAGGAAAGTACCTTGACACAAAAGGAAAAAGAATTGAAAAACTCATTATTGAAAATTACTTATGCCTATTAAGTGATGGTTCACATACCCATTTACACTCAGGCCATGGAACCTTTTCTGCCATCGACTTAACTATTTGTAATTCCAAACTGCTGACCGATTTTTCATGGCTTGTATGGGATGACGCTTGTGGAAGTGACCACTTCTAACTTCTAGCATCCGAAATACAGCAAACCCCCCAAAATGGAAATTACGAAAAGCAAATTTGCATGCATTCCGAGCTGCTTGCCATGAGAGATTTATCGGGAACTGTCAGGACCATGAAGACTCCATAAAGTGGTTTACAACTACACTGATTACAGCAGCAGATGGAACCATCCCAAAATCATCCACCAAACGATTCAAAAGAAAAAACCCACGGTTCGATGATAAATGCAAACAACTTATACAGACACGGAAAAAAGCAGTAAGAGCATTCAATAAACAACCAACAGTTGAAAATCTCACCAAAGTAAAAATCAGCCGAGCACAAGCACGAAGATACATAAATGAAGCAAAGAAACTAAGCTGGAATCTGTTTGTATCAAGCCTGACAAGAAACACATCTACAAAGAAAATATGGAATGTAAGTAGAATGAAAGTCAAAGGAGGTGGATTACAAGTAAAACATATAAATGACCTAGGCCCTACTAACTCAGAAACAAGAAATAGCAAACAGTTTAGCAAAAACTTCTGAAAGAAACTCGTCAGCAGAAAATTATCATCCAAAATTTTGGAGACTCCGGGAAATCCAAGAAAGGATTGAATTAAACTTCCATACTGAAAAACTAGAACCATATAACCAACTCTTTACTATGGAAGAACTATCAGTTTCCTTAAACTGCTGTCATGACACTGCAGTAGGCCCAGACAAAGTCCCTTATCAATTTTTGAAACACTTACCCCAAAACATTTTATCTATTCTATTGGAATTTTTTTTTTATAAAATCTGGAAAACCCCACTATCTTGCATAGAAGCAACAGTCTTACCTATACCTAAACCAAGCAAGTACCATACAGACCCTAACAACTATCGACCAATAGCATTAACAAGTTGTACTGTATGTGCAAAATCATGGTAAGCATGGTAAACAATCGACTCGTTTGGAAATCCGATCATCAAATAAGTGACTTCCAGTGTGGTTTTAGAAAAGGAAGGAGCACTCTGGACCATCTTATAGGACTGTAGCAATATGTCCGTGATGGCTTCATTAAAAAGGAGCATGTGGTAGCTGTTCTTTTTGATTTAAAAAGCATAGGACACCACCTGGAAATACAAGATTCTAAAAGATCTGCATAAAATGGGTTTCAGAGGAAACCTACCTATCTTCATATCCAGTTTCCTATCCAGCAGAAGCTTTCGAGTTCAAATAGGAGACTCAGTGTCAGACTTGTGTACTCAAGAGTTTCCCAGGGCAGCATCCTCTCTGTCACACTGTTCATGATTTCATGATAAAAATAAATAGCATTGTAAATACTATTGGCCCAAATATACTGTGTAGTCTCTATGTTGATTATGTCTGTATCTGTTGCAGGGGGGAAAACATGAGTACAATTAAAAGATATTTACAATTATGCATAAACAAAGTACAAATAATGGGTTCAGATTCTCTAAAACCAAAAAAACTTTTGCCTTCTGCGGCCAGAACTGTTCATCGACAGAGAACCAATTAAAGTTGTCGAAGAAACTAAATTCTTAGGTCTGTTCTGGGATAACAAAATGACCTTCATCCCTCATATTAAGTTCCTAAGAAACAGATGCCTGAAAGTTTTGAACATTATTAAGTTACTAGCTAAAACTAAATGTGGCTCTGATTGCACAATGTGGCTACGACTGTACAGACTGCTGGTCCGATCCAGGTTGAATTATGGGAGTATCTTTTATGGATTCGCCAGAAAATCATACTTGCAAATGATAGACACTGTTCACCATCTAGGACTGAGACTCGCATTGGGAGCCTTCAGGACCTCACCAGTACAAAGCCATTATATAAGACGCTTGAAATTTATGCTCTCCAGTATGCAACTAAGATAAAGACAAATTCACATAATCCATTTTATAATCCAATCTTTTAACCACAATATTTGCATCTGTATGAGGCCAGACCAAATTACATCAGCCCTTTCGGAATACGCACCAGACCTCATATAGAAAATTTAGGCATAAATCTCGACATCAGACACACTTCTGCCCAATCCCTCCTTGGAGCTTGGAAAAGCTTAATATTAACTTGGAACTGACTTATAATAAGAAGGCTTAAACACATCCGTATATATTACGCCAACAAGTCCTTGAAATAAAAAGCATTTTCCCCTACTATTAACCCATATACACCACTATGGAACTCGTATCCCAGACCAAAGTTCCACCTTTACGGCAGAAGCCCAGGCTCTGTTACTTGCTCTGGAACATGTGCTTTGTTATATATATACACACACTCACATAAAGGATTATTAAGAACACCTATTCAATTTTTCATCAATGCAATTATGTAATCAACCAATCACATGGCAGTTGCTTCAATGCATTTAGGGGCGTGGTCCTGGTCAAGACAATCTCCTGAACTCCAAACTGAATGTCAGAATGGGAAAGAAAGGTGATTTAAGCAATTTTGGGCGCGGCATGTTTGTTGGTGCCAGACGGGCCAGTCTGAGTATTTCACAATCTGCTCAGTTACTGGGATTTTCACGCACACCCATTTCTAGGGTTCATAAAGAATGGTGTGAAAAGGGAAAAACATCCAGTATGCGGCAGTCCTGTGGGCGAAAATACCTTGTTGATGCTAGAGGTCAGAGGAGAATGGGCCGACTGATTCAAGCTGATAGAAGAGCAACTTTGACTGAAATAACCACTTGTTACAACTGAGGTATGCAGCAAAGCATTTGTGAAACCACAACACGCACAACCTTGAGGCCGCTGGGATACAACAGCAGAAGACCCCACCGGGTACCACTCATCTCCACTACAAATAGGAAAAAGAGGCTACAATTTGCACGAGCTCACCAAAATTGGACAGTTGAAGACTGGAAAAATGTTGCCTGGTCTGATGAATCTCGATTTCTGTTGAGACATTCAAATGGTAGAGTCAGAATTTGGCGTAAACAGAATGAGAACGTGGATCCATCATGCCTTGTTCCCACTGTGCAGGCTGCTGCTGGTGGTGGTGGTGTAATGGTGTGGGGGATCTTTTCTTGGCACACTTTAGGCCCCTTAGTGCCAATTGGGGCATCGTTTAAATGCCACAGCCTACCTGAGCATTGTTTCTGACCATGTCCATCCCTTTATGACCACCATGTACCCATCTTCTGATGGCTACTTCCAGCAGGATAATGCACCGTGTCACAAAGCTTGAATCATTTCAAATTGGTTTCTTGAACATGACAATGAGTTCACTGTACTAAAATGACCCCCACAGTCACCAGATCTCAACCCAATAGAGCATTGGGATGTGGTGGAACGGGAGCTTCGTGCCCTGGATGTGCATCCCACAAATCTCCATCAACTGCAAGATGCTATCCTATCAATATGGGCCAACGTTTCTAAAGAATGCTTTCAGCACCTTGTTGAATCAATGCCACGTAGATTTAAGGCAGTTCTGAAGGCGAAAGGGGGTCAAACATCGTATTAGTATGGTGTTCCTAATAATCCTTTAGGTGAGTGTATATTATGCTTTGTATAAATGCTTCGTTGCGTTCGCGTGTGTGTTGTGGTCCTGCGCCGCTCCAGACACCAGTCCAGGTTTTCTGACTGTCCCCACAACGGCATCTACCCGTCTCTCCACACGGTCGCTTCAGCCCTGAGAGTGACATCATCCATCAGCGCTACCATGTATAAATCGGAGAGGCGTGTATGCAAGTTGGTTGTGTTGGACAGGGATTAGTTTTTGGATTATGATTTTGCCATTTTGATATTCTGGTTTTGACTTTTTGCTTCCCATTGACTTTGGTTATTGCTTGCCCATAGTTGCTTGGCTTTTTGTATATAAATTATATATATATATTTCACTATATTTCACTGTATGTTTGTGCACTCACCAGTAGTAGGGGTGTGGCTGCCATTTATTTTGGGAAGAGGGAATTTATTCACTGTTTTTGGTTTAGGGAGGGAAGGTACCTGTATTTTTGTTTGTTTTGTCATTTTATTTGCAGGATATCTAGCTACTAAAATACAAATACCCTTTTGTTTATTATTTTGGCCTGGGTCCACCCCAAAGCTAATATGGTGATCAACCACTTTGATTTTCAACCACAAGAAAGGCAACAGCTTCATTATGCAAAGGTGTTCCTTCATTTAAAAACAACTAGTTTGAGACTTGTATCCGCTTGTCTTATTTGAACTGTATTACAATCCCCCATCCCACCCCCGCTGTTAAAAAAAAAAAAAAAAAAAAAGTAACTCAGTAACTTTTACGCTGAGTAAATTTTTTATGAGCTACTTTTTACTTTTACTTGAGTAGATTTATATAATGGTAACTTTGCTTGTATTTCAGTAAAATTTCACTGAAATAACAGTACTTTACTTGAGTACAAAATTTTATTACTCTTTCCACCTCTGGTCTAATAGAAAACCACCTGGGATCCCCTCTGGTCTCTCTCTCTCTCTCCCTCTCTCTGTTCAGCTACAGCTGCTGATAGAGAGGGGATGAAAGAAATATAAATATAACACTCAGTATTGTATGTTTTTATTAGCTATTAAATCCTCATGACTTTCTGAATAATAAAATTATTTTACAGACACATCATCTTTAAAGTAAATATTTGTCAGGTATAACCTCTAGAGACGCTTGTGTTTTTTGTTTATGGACTCAATTTCCCAGAGTGCACCTCAGTCAGGTGACGGGACCTCTCACCTGAACCGAGATTGCTAATTAGAGTGGCTTTAAGTAGCCATGGTTTCGAGTTAGTCTTGGTCTTACATCTGTTGTGTTAAAGTGTTGATATCCTGTTTTGGTTTAACTTCCGTGCTGTTGGATTTCTTGGTTTTGTGATAGTTGCTGTTTTTGGTTGTTTTAGGCCATGTCCACACGTAGCCGGGTATTTTTAAAAACGAAGAAGAAAAAATCTCATTTTTTTAAAAATACCCGGCTACGTGTGGACATGGCCTTAGTTGCTTGTTTGTTTATCATTATTAAAAACACCTTTGAAAGTCTTAACCTTCGGCGATTATGCCTCACCTGCAAAACCACTATCGTGACAATATTAAAACAAGATAATCTGATGAAGTGTGTGTCATTGTGTCTCTGCAGGTTGTGTAAGTGTGGTGTCTCAGATGAAGGCTGTGCTGCTCTGACTTCAGCTCTGAGATCAAACCCCTCACACCTGAGAGACCTGGATCTGACCTATAATAATCTAAGAGACTCCGGAGCAAAGTGTCTTGCTGTTGTTCTGGAGAATCCTGACTGTAAACTGCAGACACTGAGGTAAGATCATCTCTCTGAGAGTCACATGACCTGCTCCTCAGTAAGACACATTCTCTAATAGTGAGACTGAAGCAGAGGTTTTAGGTTCATCATCAATGTCCTGAGGAGGAAGATTGTTTCTTTTCACTGCACACTGATGATTTCTCACAGAGTCTTTGAGTCAGATGTACGTATGTGAGAAGAAAACATTTTTGTGATTCACAGAACCTGACTTCATGTGACTACAGTGTGTCTGAAATGACTGTGAAATTTAAACTGTAACTAATCACACACACTGCACCTGAGATACAAACTAACTGCACTAATCTGCAGGGTTTAAAAGCAGCAGTGACATGAAAAAAATTAAAAATAATAAAAAATAACTCATCCACAATACGTCCTCAAATACATGCCACAACGACAGTTCTTTTTAAATTTTTTTCTTTGAGTTGAATGTTTTAGTTCATTTTGTTGATCTGTTATGAACAGGGTTGCCAGATATGTATCACAGAAGCAGTCCAGTGGAGAAGCAGTATTAAACCCATGCCGTTTTCCTCAATAGTGTAGAGGATTTATAAATCGTGGCAGTAAAATTCACTTTCTGATCATTAAGGACAGTCACATGAGTCTCTGTTGTGTGTGTGTGTGTGTGTGTGTGTGTGTGTGTGTACCTCCAAAACACTACTCTTTTACTTCTTAAAATGGCTTTTTGTTGCTTTTGTCTATTAAAAAAAAAAACACTTCAAATTTGTGCTTTCTGTGACATATAATTTTCCTGAGAAACAAAAGAAATGTTAGACCCTTCTCTAGCTTGGGGCTCCACTCCACCCAGGAAAGCATTTAATATTTTTTTTGAGTGAAGCAGAAAGTTTATATAAAGCTTACCAAAACGTGTGTGTTTGTATGAAAGAAAGCTGTAAGTTTTACTATAGAGTAAACCCACAATGCTTCACACACATCTGCTGCTGCCATATTGTTAGATCGTTAGACAAACAGAGCATCTGCTTAGATAATTATATATATATTATATATATATATATATATATATATATATATATATATATATATATCCTGTAACTGTCAATGAGACTTCTGCACCTCTCTGCAGGTATTTTGGCCCACTCCTCATGAGCAAGCTGCTCCAGTTGTTTCCGGTTTGAAGGGTGTCTTTTCCAGACAGCATGTTTCAGCTCCTTCCAAAGATATTCAATAGGATTGAGGTCAGGGCTCATAGAAGGCCACTTTAGAATAGTCCAATGTTTTCCTCTTGGTCATTCTTGGGTGTTTTTAGCTGTGTGTTTTGGGTCATTGTCCTGTTGCAAGACCCATGACCTGCGACTGAGACCCAGCTTTCTGACACTGGCCAGCACATTTCTCTCTAGAATCCCTTGATAGTCTTGAGATTTCATTGTACCCTGCACAGATTCAAGACACCCTGTGCCAGATGCAGTAGTGTTCCAGAAGTGTTCTTTTCTTCATGTGCTTCATTTTTCCGTCTGTGAACATAGAGCTGATGTGCCTTGGCAAAAAGTTCCATCTATCCATAGGACATTCTCCCAGAAGCTTTGTGGCTTGTCAACATGTAGTTTGGCATATTCCAGTCTGGCTTTTTTATAATTTGTTTTTAACAATGGTGTCCTCCTTGGTCGTCTCCCATGTAGTCCACTTTGGCTCAAACAACGACGGATGGTGCGATCTGACACTGATGTTCCTTGAGCATGAAGTTCACCTTGGATCTCTTTAGAAGTCTTTCTGGGCTCCTTTGTTACCATTCGGATTATCCGTCTCTTTGATTTGTCATGAATTTTCCTCGTGCGGCCACGTCCAGGGAGGTTGGCTACAGTCCCATGGATCTTAAATTTCTGAATAATATGTGCAACTGTAGTCACAGGAACATCTAGCTGCTTGGAAATGGTCTTATAGCCTTTACCTTTAACATGCTTGTCTATAATTTTCTTTCGAATCTCCTGAGACAACTCTTTCCTTCGCTTCCTCTGGTCCATGTTGAGTGTGGTACATACCATGTCACCAAACAACACAGTGACGACCTGGAGCCCTATATATAGGCCCACTGACTGATTACAAGATTGTAGACACCTGTGATGCTAATTAGTGGACACACCTTGAATTAACATGTCCCTTTGGTCACATTATTTTCAGTATTTTCTAGGGGTACCATCATTTTTGTCCAGGCCTGTTCCATGAGTTTTTTTTTTAATAATTCCGTTGAAGCATGGTCGAAAAGCAATGTCTGACTTTCATTGGTTAACATTCATAGAATTCTTATTTATTATTACTTTTGTCAGATTAAAGTTATTTATGTGACCATTGTGAGTTTTTCTTCCATTGACCGAAGGGTACCAACAATTTTGTCCACGTGTATATATACTGTGTACTGTGCTTAGATTTCAAAGAGGTCATCATGTCTAAATGTGTGTGTTTTTGCTTACAGTATGATAGCACTAGGACTGATATGGCTTAGAGTCAAATCAAAGCTGTGGTGCTGCTGGAGCGCACCAACACAATGTCACTTTTTTTTCCAAGTGAGGAAAAATGCAGTTCATGTTGCCATAGTAACCTTAAGATGAGTTGATTGATTCATGATGTTAATTCTTGTATTGAGTAAAATGTACAGAAACATTCCACCTTAATAGTTGAGAGAGAATGTAGCTGGACTGCTGGCTAACATTAATGAAATGAAAAGGCATAAAAATATTTATTTTATTCATATACAAAGGTAAAACCAGTGAAAAATTGTAGGTTGGGTTTTACCGGTCTGAGATTAGTGTGTGCACACGGTTCTTAAAGAAATAACACTATAGCTCTGGTAAGAATATATAAATCACATTAATAGTTTTTTTCTGAGGTAGGTCTGCTATAGTTAGGTATTTACCAGATTTGAGGGATGTGTACAATGTCTGTCATGCTCAGCAGCAGGTGTTTGTCAACCAATATAGTGACCACTAGAAATTATGTAGAGTATCAGGTACACTGTTTGTTAACCTTGTCTTCTGAATGTAGACACACTGTCAGGCTAATGCTAATTGTAGCTTGTCCTTACTTTCAATTGTAATAGATCTGTTGTGTGTGGATATAAGTGTTATTTCACCGTTATATCCTTAGTTTCTGTCACGGTACACCATGTCACATCCACACCTCAAGCCAAGTGATCACCTGTGACTCCTCTCCACACTCCAGTCCGCTGCTTTCATTTTGCCGCCTCATTCACTGGCTCAGCACACCTGTTCTTCATTTCATTCATTACTCCACTCTATAAAACTCTTTCACAAACCACCACCTCTTGCCAGATTATTGTGTGCCCTCATGCCCAATTTTCCAGCGTTTTTCACTGCCTTGACTTTTGGATCTCGACCCACGCTCTGTTTCACGGACCTTGCTCTCGTTTCACGCTTTGGATTACTGCTTTTTTGGATTTCTGGATATCGACCATCGCTCACGTTTCATGACCACGAATCAGGATTACGGACTGTATTGGATTTCATGACCTCGAAGCAAGCACGTTCACAACCACGATTATTCCCCGCGGACCTGAGTTGCGTTCAGCGCGCACCGGCTCTTCACTTTCACATTCTCTACGCGAGGCTCGCGCCGTGCCGCCGCATCTCCGCACAGCGGGAGCTTTCATTCACAAAACAAACAGCGCGTTCATCACAGGATAATCGCCGCTATATTCCACACGCGCTCTGCGCTTGGATCCACTACGCCTGTTCGGATCGTGACAGTATAATCTGGCCAATTATGGATCTAGCAGATATCGCGCAGCTGTAGGCGGCGCTACAGAACCAAGGTGCGCTTTTAGGCTCTCATCAGCAGGATATTCAACACATCATGACTACACTTAGCACTGTCACGCAAACGCTGACATCTTTCGCTGATCAGATTAAACGGCTGCACTGTATTTCATCTCCTGCTCCTCAGGCACCACCAACACCCACCACACACCATGAGCCACGGCTCCCTGCACCGCCCACATATGATGGCGATCCACTTACCTGCCGTTCCTTTCTGTCTCAATGCTCTCTTGTACTGGAGTTACAAGCGTCGTCCTTCCCCACGGAACGGTCTAAGGTAGCGTACATTATAACCCTTCTTACTGGAAAAGCAAGAGAGTGGGGAACATCATTATGGGATGCCCAGGTCCCCTGCTGTGCCACCTATGGGACATTCACCTCCGAAATGAGGAGGGTATTTGACCGCTCATTTTCAGGTCGCCAGGCAGCAGGCCAATTACTCAAGCTAAGCCAAGGAACCTGTTCTGTACATGATTACACCATTGACTTCAGAACCCTAGCCCCCTCTTGTGGCTGGGATGATCAAGCGCTCTTCGACGCCTTCCTCCATGGACTTTCTGATCCGATTAAGGATGAACTAGCAGCTCGAGAGCTTCCCTCCACGATCCAAGAGCTCATGGACCTTGCAACACGTATCGACGTTCGCAAGCATGTCCACTATCAGATGGACCATCAGTGGTCCAGAACCCCAGCTCTTATTCAACCACCAGTCTCAACCATCACCATGCCTACCCTCAAAACCTCACATGAGTGCATGCACATTGGTCGTACTCATATCTCGTTAAAGGAACGTCAGCGACGCCGCAACAAGGGCTCCTGCTTCTACTGTGGTCAAGCGGGTCACCTAGTACGAACCTGTCCTTTAAAAGCCCTGGGCCCCCGGTAATTCTGGGAGTACAGGGGGCCCCCACACTCAGCTCATTCCCAGATCCACGACCAGTGCTTTCCATAACCCTGACCTACGATAATAAGTCCCACGTCCTGAACGCCCTCGTAGACTCCGGGGCAGATCAAAACCTGATAGCTGTCTCCACGATCACCAAGCTCAAGATTCCTTCTGTTCCACTTAGTCGTCCCTTCCATGTCCAGGCACTAGATGGCAGCAGACTCCCTCCGATTACACACCGCTCAGTCCCTCTCACACTTCAATTCTCAGGTAACCATGCCGAAAGTATCTCTCTCCTAATTATCAAGAGCCCCCATGCACCAGTCGTCCTTGGCCTCCCATGGTTAAAGCAACATAACCCCCACATTGACTGGACAAGGAGAAATGTCCTTGAATGGAGCCCTGCCTGCTTGTCTTCCTGTCTTCGTTCTGCTTCTCCCAAAAATGAATTAATCACGTCTCAAGAAGAAATCCCCAGCTTGTTCAAAGTTCCTGCTGAATATCATGATTTGAAACAGGTCTTTAGTAAATCACGCGCCGTCTCGCTCCCTCCCCACCGCCCCTACGATTGCGCCATTGACCTCTTCCCTGGTACCTCGCCCCCAAAGGGACGCCTCTATGCCCTATCGCGCCCCGAAAGAGAGGCAATGGAACTCTACATCTCTGAATCCCTAGCCGCAGGCATCATTCGCCCCTCCTCTTCCCCGGCCGGCGCTGGATTCTTTTTCGTAGAGAAAAAAGACAAGTCCCTTCGTCCCTGCATAGATTACAGAGGACTCAATGAAATCACAGTTAAGAATCGATATCCGCTCCCCTTGATGTCTACAGCCTTCGAGCTACTGCAAGATGCCTGCCTCTTCACTAAACTGGACCTGAGGAACGCTTACCATTTAGTCCGGATCAGGGAAGGTGACGAATGGAAGACAGCCTTCAACACCCCCACTGGCCATTACGAGTATCTGGTAGTTCCTTTTGGCCTAACCAATGCCCCAGCAGTTTTTCAAAATCTGATCAACGATGTCCTTCGAGACTTTTTAAACATCTTTGTTTTCGCATACCTTGACGACATCCTGATTTTCTCCCGTTCAGTAAAGGAACACAGAACACACGAACGTCAAGTCCTGCAACGCCTGATGGAGAACAAACTATACGTCAAAGCCGAAAAATGTGAATTTCACCAAGAATCCACGTCATTTTTAGGGTACCTCATCTCTCCATCAGGCATTCAGATGGATCCAACTAAAGTAAAAGCGGTCACTGACTGGCCGCCACCATCATCTAGAAGAGAGCTCCAACGCTTTCTGGGCTTCGCTAACTTCTACAGGCGATTTATTAGAAGTTATAGCATGGTGGCAACTCCTCTCACATCACTCATGTCCACAAAGACCCCCTTCCAGTGGAGCACTGAAGCTGAGAAAGCATTCAACGATCTCAAGCATCGTTTCACCACGGCACCCATTCTTGTCTTTCCAGACTCCTCTCTTCAATTCATTGTGGAGGTAGACGCTTCCGAAACAGGAGTCGGAGCTGTTCTCTCTCAGCGGTCCCTCAAAGATAATAAGCTTCACCCATGTGCATTCTTTTCCCGTCGACTCTCATCCCCTGAGCGCAACTACGACATCGGGGACCGTGAACTTCTTGCAGTCAAACTCGCCCTCGAGGAATGGAGACACTGGCTGGAGGGAGCTGACCTCCCATTCCTCGTATGGACAGACCACAGAAACCTAGAGTATCTCAGGTCAGCCAAGAGGCTCAATTCACGCCAGGCACGCTGGTCCCTATTCTTCTCTAGATTCAACTTCACATTGTCCTATCGCCCAGGTTCCAAGAACGCTAAACCCGACGCCCTCTCTCGACAGTTCTCCACCACTCGGGACACACCAATCCTGGACACCATCCTACCACCACAATGTCTCGTGGCCATGACACGTCTGGAAGTGGAGAACCAGGTCTTGCAGTCCCTCGAACAGGAGCCAGGCCCTAGTAATGTTCCTTCAGGACGACTCTTTGTCCCAGCTGCCATTCGACCCCAAGTACTGGACTGGGGCCACAGCTCAAGATTAGCCTGCCACCCAGGAGCAACCCGCACCCTATCCCTACTACAGCAACGTTTCTGGTGGCCATCCATCATGGAAGATGTCAGGAAGTTCGTGGCCTCATGCGACACATGTACCAGAAACAAGACTCTCAACCGTCCTCCTGAGGGTTTCCTAAAACCCCTCCCCATCCCCCACCGCCCCTGGTCTCACATCGCTCTCGATTTCGTCACTGGATTACCCCCCTCAAAGAATAACACCTGCATACTCACTGTGGTCGACCGCTTCTCTAAATCAGCTCACTTTATTCCCTTACCCAAACTCCCATCGGCTAAAGAAACAGCTGAACTCATGATTGACCACGTGTTTCGGCTCCATGGATTGCCCGTAGACATAGTTTCAGACAGGGGACCCCAATTCTCAGCGCAATTCTGGAAGGCCTTTTGCTGCCTCATCGGCGCCACGCCCAGCCTCTCTTCAGGTTTCCACCCCCAGAGTAACGGTCAGACAGAACGCATCAACCAAGAGCTTGAGAAATCCTTGAGATGCATGGCTTCACGTGATGCAGCCTCATGGAGCTGTTATCTTCCTTGGGTGGAATATGCCCATAATACACTCCTCACTTCCTCCACCGGAATGTCCCCTTTCCAATGCTGCCTTGGTTACCAACCACCACTGTTCCCCACCCAGGAGGAGGAAACTGCTGTCCCGTCAGCCCAAGCCTTCGTCCGCCGCTGTAAGAGAACATGGCGACGGGCTCGTGCTCAGCTGAAACGCACAGTGAGTACATTCCAGCGTAAGGCTAACCGCCATCGTTCTGCGGCCCCCAAGTACCGGATTGGCCAAAGGGTCATGCTGTCCACACGCGATCTGCCTCTCAAGACAACGTCCAGAAAACTCTCGCCAAGGTTCGTTGGCCCTTTCACCATCTCACGCATTATCAACCCGTGTTCTGTCAGACTGGCCCTTCCTTTGTCCATGCGTCGAGTTAACCCCACTTCCCATGTATCCCAGATCCGCAGATTGGCACCTTGCCCTCTGGCACCTTCCCCCCGTCCTCCCCCACCACCTCGGCTCATTGATGGTGGCGAAGCCTTTACTGTCCGAAGACTTCTTAAGTCTCGCCGTAGAGGCCGCGGCCTTCAGTCCCTCGTGGATTGGGAAGGCTACGGCCCTGAGGAGAGAAGTTGGGTTCCTGCCAGATTCATCTTGGACCATTCCCTCATCACAGATTTCCATAAACTTCACCCGGGGGCTCCTTCTAGAACGCCAGGTGGCGTCCGTAGGGGGAGGGGTACTGTCACGGTACACCATGTCACATCCACACCTCAAGCCAAGTGATCACCTGTGACTCCTCTCCACACTCCAGTCCGCTGCTTTCATTTTGCCGCCTCATTCACTGGCTCAGCACACCTGTTCTTCATTTCATTCATTACTCCACTCTATAAAACTCTTTCACAAACCACCACCTCTTGCCAGATTATTGTGTGCCCTCATGCCCAATTTTCCAGCGTTTTTCACTGCCTTGACTTTTGGATCTCGACCCACGCTCTGTTTCACGGACCTTGCTCTCGTTTCACGTTTTGGATTACTGCTTTTTTGGATTTCTGAATATCGACCATCGCTCACGTTTCATGACCACGAATCAGGATTACGGACTGTATTGGATTTCATGACCTCGAAGCAAGCACGTTCACAACCACGATTATTCCCCGCGGACCTGAGTTGCGTTCAGCGCGCACCGGCTCTTCACTTTCACATTCTCTACGCGAGGCTCGCGCCGTGCCGCCGCATCTCCGCACAGCGGGAGCTTTCATTCACAAAACAAACAGCGCGTTCATCACAGGATAATCGGCGCTATATTCCACACGCGCTCTGCGCTTGGATCCACTACGCCTGTTCGGATCGTGACAGTTTCACCTGTTTAGTGATATAAACTGTTATGGAGTTACATTTCTGGTTGATGGTGTAACAATAGGAACTATATAGCAGCAGCGGATGAAAGGTGGTAGGAGCTACAGGCTAACAGAATAAGCTCTCGTACCGAGCTAATGTAAACCGATCCATTGCTGTTCAACATGGAGGGATTAAAAAAACCACCTTCACCATTGTGCCTGGACTCTAGTAACCTTTCAAGTCATATGTTCACCATTTAAGTCATGGAAAACGTGGAGGGAAAAGTTTGTGCTTTATGTGGACTTAACTATGACCGCCGAGAAAGACAAGCGGCAGAAGGTGAGACTTCTGTTACATAGTCGGCAAAAAAGGCAAAACTGCTAGATATGCTAATGGACGACACCGCTAAAGAAACATGAGAGCTGGAATTAAAATGTAATTAGTAAGTTTGATGGGCACTGCAACCCCAGCGTTAACGAGTCTATGGAACGCTATCGGGTTTTGCTTGAGAAACAAAGGTACTAGCGAAACTATGGATAGGCATGGAGCTAAAACTGTTGGCGAAAACATGCAACTTTGGGACTTTAAAAGAATCACTTATCTGTGATAGAATTGTGTGTGGACATAACAATACCATGAGGGAAAGACTGCTCCGTGAGAAAGATATGGCGCTAGACACGTGCATACAGCTTTGCAGGTGTGCAGAATTGTCTTGGAAAAATAGCAAAGAGATTTCTGAAGAAAAAAAAAACATGAAAAAAGTAGACAAAAAAGCCCAACATTCGGAAAGACATGCAAAAAGTGTGATAAAGATATCCACTTTGCAGTAAAGTGTAAGACAACCCGTGAACAAAGAATAAAGAAACCAGTACATAACACACAATGTGATAGCAATGATGAATATGAAGAAATCCTTTGTGATAAAGATGCAGGGGCAGAGAAAAAGAACATAACACACAATGAAAAAATAGACTGTGGGGCAACATGTAATGTGATACCAATTAATCTCCTCAACCCTATACAAGACTCAAAGACACAGACTGTACAGTGGAACTTCAGATTGCGAGTAACGCGGTTTGCGAGTGTTCCGCAAGACGAGCAAAGATTTTTAATACATTTTGACTTGGAAAACGAACAAGTCTTGGTTTACAAGTACTGAGTATCATGTATCATGCATGCGCTTCTTGTTTTGACGCAGAGCGTCACGTGATCACAACTGAGCCAATGGTTTTTCCTTCTCTTGTGCTGCGGAATTGTGCGTAATCGTCTCCCCTGCTCAGTCTTAGTCTCTCACTAATACTGTATAATCAACATCTGTGCACGCATGTACTGTTTACTATAACACCATGACTACACGTGTGCGTGTAAAACATCTTTTATTTTGTGTTTGTATGTGTACAGCGCGTGTGTACTGTTTATTATAACACGTGTGGGCACGTGTGTAAAGTAAAAGAAAGTCTCATTAGAGAGGTTAAAGATCCATTCTCTCTCTCTCTCTGTATCAGCCTGCACGTTGGGTGCGCACGTCATTTGACTCCGTGCACCTTCACACACGCACCCCCCCCCCCTCCTGTCACCTACACACACACACACTGCCAACTATTGAAGACATACTGCTGGACCTGTCCAAAGCTAAGTTTTCACTGTTTGTGATGTTAAAAATGGCTTCTGGCTTGTAAATCTAGAAGAGTAGTCTAGTTATCTCACAAGATTCTCTACTCCATTTGGCCATTACAGATGGTTAAGGATGCCGATGGGAATAAGTCTGGCTCCCGAAGTATTTCAGCGCATACTGACACAAAGCTTAGAGGATCTTAAAGGAAAATGTGTATCCTGTACATCATTGCAGATGATGTGCTAATAACAGGGCAAGGTGAGACACAAGAAGCTGAGCACGACCATGATGAAAAGTTAAGAAGGTTTTTGAGCCGTTGCAGAGAAAAGAACATTAGACAAGCTAAAACTTAGGCAAAGAGAAGCAGCATACCTTGAACACCTTCTAACAGCATATGGATTTAAAATTGACCCTGAGAAAGTTCGTGCCAATAAACAGATGCCTATACCAACAGATATGAAGGCAGTTCAAAGACTACTGGGTATGGTAAACTACCTAGCAAAGTTTTGCCCCCACCTCTCAGACCAGTGCTAGGTGTTGAGGCAATTGACATACAAAGACTGTGAGTGGAACTGGACAACTCAACATGAGGAAGCATTCCAGAAACTGAAGGAAACTATTTCTAATGCTGAAATATTACAACCCTGATGAAGAATTGACTATACAGTGTGATGCCTCAAAATGTTACAACCCTGATGAAGAATTGACTGTACAGTACAGTGTGATGCCTCAGACAGGATTGGGTGCAGCACTCCTACAGAGTGGTAAGCCAGTCGCATTTGCAAGCAGAGCACTCACACAAACCGAGTGAGGCTATGCGCAAATGGAGAAAGAGTTTCTAGCTGTGGTGTTTAGCATGGAAAAATTTCGCCAATACACATATGGTTGCAAAGTTATTGTACAAAGTGATAACAAGCCATTACAAAACAGTGAGAAAACCCTATTGAGTGTGCCCAAGAGACTGCAAAGAATGATTTTGCATATTAAGTGTTACAACCCGCAACGTGGTGGTCGCTATGTATGTGTCTGTGTTGCTGTGCTTTGTCGCGTGCGTGCCTGTGTGTGTGTGCGCGTGTGCGTTTGTTCATGCGTGTGTGTATATTGTATCCAGGTCGCGCGCCAATCCGGATCCACTCCAGATTTTCCAACTGCCACTACACCGGCAACTGCGCTTCTGCCCTGAGTGACGTCATCAGCGGACCATTTTTAAACCGGAGAGAGACGCGGGAACGGGGAGGCGTGTAGGCGAAGTGTTGGTTGTGTTGGAGAGTTTTGTTGTGATAGTGAAATTTTGAGATTGGATTGTGTATTCTGGTTTTTGACTTTTGGCTTGCCTTTGACTTTGATTCTTGCTTTGTCCTTTTGGTTTGGTTGCTGGCTTTTTGTAAATATTTTTGTTTGTCAATTCAGTGTATGTTTGTGCACTCACCGGTAGTAGGGGTGTGGCTGCCCATTATTTTGGGGAAAGGGTTTTTTGTTCACTGTTTTTGGTTTAGGGAGATAGGTAAGGCCTCTGTATTTTTGTTTGTGTTTTCTTTGCTAGGTCAGCTAGCTGCTAAAATACAGATACCTTTTTGTTTATTATTTTGGCCTGGGTCCACCCTGAAGCTAAGCCTGGTGTTGTGTTTGTGTGTTTTATTTGCATTTGTTTTTGTGTAACGCAATACAAACCTCACTTGAGTGTAAAGTTACGCATTTGTCTAGTTTTTGTTATCTTACACCACTGTGTCCCACATTCAACATACAGTTTAAAATAGAACCCCGAACCAATCATTTGCTGTACGGCCCAACCCTAGACTGGGACGTAACACAGAAGTACGATTTGGATGTAGTTTATGTACCAGGAAAAAACATGCTGCTTACAGACACACTTAGCAGAGCATATCTTCCTGAGTGTTCATCTAACGGCTGAAGCTGAGATAGAGACTGTTAATATGGTACAATGTTTACCAATTTTTGCAGGTAGACTTCATGCAATCCAATGTACAACAGCTGATGATAAAACGCTACAGATGCTAATCAAAACAACATGCCATGGTTGGCCAAAGGATAAAATAAAGATGTCAATTGAAATCAGGCCTTATTTATCATTACAAGAAGAGCTGACATATCAAGATGGGATAGTGTTCAGGGGCGAAAGTGAAAGATCATTGGCCACTTACATGCACTTTTCATCTGTACTCTTCTGCCTTTTGCAACTCTCTGATGTCCTTCTTCAATGAGAAAATACATAAAATCCATCTACATCTAGGTTCACCATCTTCCCCAACTACAACTTCTGAACTCTATCCTATTCTCTATCCTTTCTCTGCTTTTCAGCTTCCCAGTATTTCAGATATTATAGATCTCATCCATAAATCTAAGTCCTCTACTTGTTCTCTGGATCCTCTTCCCACTGTTCTAGTTAAGGCCTGTCTACCCTCTCTGATTCCTCTTATTTCCGCTATCATTCACTCCTCTCTTACTACTGGTATTGTCCCTATGTCACTTAAAACTGCTATTATCACTCCGATTCTGAAGAGGTCTGCTGATCCGTGTAATTTCAATAATCTTCGTCCAATCTCCAACCTACCGTTTCTGTCTAAAATCATTGAAAAAATTGTTGTTTCTCAACTGCACTCTCATTTAACTCGTAATGATTTGTACAAACATTTTCAGTCTGGTTTTCGCCCTTTCCATAGCACTGAAACTGCTCTTTTAAAAATTACTAATGACCTTCTTATTGCAGCTGATTCTGGTTCAGTCACTCTTCTAATTCTTCTTGATCTAAGTGCTGCCTTTGATACTATCTCACATACTATCCTTCTTAATCGACTTATCTCTATCGGCATTTCTAACACCCCCCTTGACTGGTTTAAATCTTATCTATCAGGGCGCACACAGTTCATAAAATTACACTCTTTTCGTTCTGAATCTTCTCCTGTTAACACTGGAGTTCCACAGGGTTCTGTCCTAGGTCCTCTTCTCTTTATCACCTACCTTCTTCCACTAGGCAACATCTTTAGAAAATATGACATTCTCTTCCACTGTTATGTGGATGACACCCAACTCTATTACTGTAGCCTAATGTAGCCTACTGTAAAACCTAATGCTACCCTCCCACCTTCCTCTCTAACTGCTTTAATGAACTCAAATCCTGGTTCTCGTCCAATTTCCTTAAATTAAACAGTGAGAAAACTGAATTTCTCTTAATTGGGACTAAGTCCACTCTCTCTAAAATAAACAGCTTTTCCCTTTCTATTGACAATTCTAATGTCTCTCCTTCCACTCTGGTTAAGAGTTTGGGTGTCCTCCTGGACAGTGCACTTTCCTTTCAATCCCATATTAATAACATTACCCGGACCGCTTATTTTCACCTACGCAATATCAATCGTCTACGCTCTTCTCTCACTCAGAAGGCCACTGCTATACTTGTCCACAATCTTGTAACCTCCGTATCGATTATTGTAACTCTCTTCTTTTCGGTCTTCCTCATAAAACTCTTCATAAGCTTCAACTGGTTCAAAACTCAGCAGCTCGCATCATCACTAAAACTCCTTCATTTCACCACATCACTCCAGTTTTGCAGCAGCTTCACTGGCTTCCGGTACAGCACTGTATAGACTTCAAGATCCTTCTTCTTACTTTCAAAGCTCTCCACAATCTTGCCCCCTCTTACGCATCTGATCTTCTTCATATTCATGTTCCCTCTCGCTCTCTCAGATCTGCCTCTTCTCTCCATCTTTCTGTGCCTTCTGCTCGTCTCTCCACCATGGGACAGAGGGCTTTCTATTACTCTGCTCCCCGGCTCTGGAACTCTTTACCGCCAGAAATCCGCAACATTGATTTACTGTCTCTTTAAATCCAAACTCAAATCTTACCTGTTTAATCTTGCTTACCCACCTTAAATCCTTCCTGCCCTCTCTCTTGCACAGTTTCTCTTGGTATTTAATTTTGTTTTGTTGCTGGTATATTTTGTTTGTTTTTGTTTTGTCTTGTTTCTACGTGCCTTTATGTAACTTTTGTACAGTGTCCTTGAGTGTTTGAAAGGCGCTTATAAGTAAAATGTATTAGTATTATCACACCTGGGGGTAGAGGGATGCCTGCAGAGGGTCAGAGAATGTGTTTACTGGCGCGGCATGAATGAGCAAAATGTATATAGGCAAGTGTGACATTTGTAGGTTAGTAGACAACAAACAGCAAAAACAAAACTCCTAATCACACGCAATATGCCAAGGAGATCTTGGGCAAAGGTGGGCCCAAATTTGTTTCTCATCACAGTAGATTATTAATCAAATTATTGGGAAATAGATTACTTGCCTGATACAAAGTCTACTACAGTAATAAAGAAACTGAAAGCCCACTTTGCTTACCAAGGTATTCCTGACCTGGTTTTCTCAGACAATGGACCACAATATACATCACAAGAGCTCCATAAATTCAGCCAGTTATGGGAGTTCCAACATAAAACGTAATCACCAGGCCACTCTCAGAGTAATGGCAAAGCAGAGTCAGCTGCCAAGACTGCTAAGAGACTTTTGTGCAAAGCCAAAACTGCTAAGCAAGACCCATCTTGCGCTAAGCAAGACCCATCTTGCGCTTCTGGACTATCGTAACACACCATCACAGGGCATAGATACCAGTCCAGTTCAGAGACTTTTTAGCCGACGCACTAGAATACTCATGCCTACCAAAGCAAGTCTCCTTAAGCCTAAAGTAGAACAAGTGCATCACAACCTGAAAGACCGACAACAGCGTCAGCGTGCTTAATACAATAGATTTGCTAAAGACTTAGACATCCTGAAACCAGGTGATTGTGTGAGAATACAGCCACTTGAACCACACACTCTGGAGGAAAGGCGTTCTGAAAGCAGTTGATGTTCGATCCTATGAAGTGCGACTAGAGGCTGTTGGTGTTATCAGGGGAAATCGGAAACACCTCAGACATACTCTAAAAGACATGTCTGAGGAACTCAATGACATAAAAATTACTAACCCCAATAAGTCGGAGCATGAACCACCACACACTGTCCCTGAGCGATATGCACACAGGGACAAAGACAAACCTGTTACCACAAGATCTGGTCGCACTGAGGCGCATCCATAACTATACAAAGACTTTGTGATTTCCAAAAATGGACTTGGAATACAGCCTGTGGGGGAAACGGGGATGAAGAAACAGGACTAGAATTTCTGAAAGTTTGTAAATATTGTTGAATGCAGTTATGTACAATTTTGAGTAACGTTGACCTTGTAATGTTTAAGTTTGGGAACTAAGAAAATGCCTCACAAAGAAATGTTTTGTACAGTTGTTTTGGAGAGATATTTTTTCTTTAATGTGCACAATATAAAGGAAGCTGGAAAAAAAACAAAACAGAAAGGATGCAACAATAGGAACTATTGTTTGTTGAGATGCTTATTGCAACCCGGACTGTTGTTAGTGTTACACAGCATGTACGAAGAGTGAAAGTAGACTACAGTGTTTGTTGTACTTTAACCAATATTACAAATAATAAAGTGTGTACACCAGTTTGATAAGCAGCAGAAACAGGTGGAAAATGTCTTATAACATTTCTAACATAAAAATATGTATGTTACGGTATGTTTTTGCTTAGCCATTTCTGCTGTCTGTGTTCTGAATGGCTAGGAAAGTGCATGTCACCAAAGGGGCGTTCAATAGCAGTTTCACTACACTCAGTAAAATGATGTGCTTTAGAAATAAATGAAAGAAAGAAAATCAGACATGCAGGATCTGAGCTGTATTTCAGCTGGAACATTAACACACACATTTTGGAGCACTCTAAGACTTAAATAACTTGTTAAAAAAAGAAGTATTGGTGAGATTTAAGATGAGCAGTAATGATCTAAACCATTTTTAACTCAGAGAAAGTTTGATATCAATTACATCCATATTTCATTGTGAACAAAAATGTTTACATAACATTCACTTTACAGTATAATACCTTACATCACCACACACACACACTATGGGATGTACCCATCAGGATGCACTATGGGAAGAAGGTGAGGCAGAAGAGGCAGTGTGATGTTCTCTGGATTTTCTGCTGGAGAAACCTGGGGTCTACCATTAATGTCGATGTTACCTCTTTGTGTACAAGTACAAACGTTTGTGTTGACGTGGACTCCAAATTCTACAGATCTCAATCAAGTCAAGCATCTGTTGGATGGGCTGGAAAAACAAGGAGCCCCATCTAACAACTTGTTGCCAGTTACCACACTCACCTTCAGAGGTTTAATAAAGTCCTGTCCTTAAGGGGTCAGAGCTGTTTTTGTAACAAAAGGCAGACGGATGTAGCCGACCTGTGTATGTTTAGACACACACACTATATGGTTTGTTCTCACAGACTTATTCTCAGTAAGTTTGTCTTCCATCTGAACATCTGCTACTTTATGCAGTTATACATTAGACAAAATAGCCTTTTCTTTACCAGTGTAGGCCCACAGGGGCTTTTATGCTCAGAGTGGGCAATAACCATCAAGCCTGAGAAGTGTCCTATTCCCATGACTCTATTAATCCTGTAAGGTTTCTTTGTTCTAAAATTGTGTATTTGTTCTTCTGTGCAATGAAATCTTTAATTAATTTGTTCTTGAATAATCAGTAGTTCTTCTGTTAGAAAGTGTGATGCATTAATTATGTTGCATTAAGTGCATGATATGTATGATTTATTTTCCAATTAAAGTTAGACAGGTTTTAAAAATGACCTCTGACATGCTAATATAAAAGGCTCATAAATTATCATTTTAAGTAAAACCTCTGACAAGTAAATAGGAAAAGCCTAGACTTGAAGAAAATAGACTTGATAGAAAATTCTGAGCTAACTTAATGTAAATCTATTAACAAAGTGTTTCATTACATCTCTACAGGTTGGTGTATTGTGGTGTCTTAGATGAAGGCTGTGCTGCTCTGACTTCAGCTCTGAGATCAAACCCCTCACACCTGAGAGAACTGGATCTGTCTGTGAATACTCTAGGAGACTCAGGAGTGAAGTGTGTCTCTGCTGTACTGGAGAATCCTCACTGTAAACTGGAGATACTGAGGTAAGATCATCTCTCTGAGAGTCACATGACCTGCTCCTCAGTAAGACACATTCTCTAATAGTGAGACTGAAGCAGAGGTTGTAGGTTCATCATCAATGTCCTGAGGAGGAAGATTGTTTCTTTTCACTGCACACTGATGATTTGTCACAGAGTCTTTGGGTCAGATGTACGTATGTGAGAAGCTGCAGCACAAAACCTGACTTGATGCAACTGCAGTGTGTCAGTGTGTCATTCACATAATTTTCATAAAATGCCCAAATATTCTTTCTCTCTCTCTCTCACACACACACAGCATGTTTTAATGTTCATAACCTGAGAGAGTGAAGTGTGTGTCATTGTGTCTCTGCAGGTTGGATGGTTGTGGTGTCTCAGATGAAAACTGTGCTGCTCTCGCTTCGGCTCTGAGATCAAACCCCTCACACCTGAGACAACTGGATCTGTCTAGGAATAACATAGGAGACTCAGGAGTGAAGTGTCTCTCTGCCCTTAAAGACAATAAACGTTACAAACTACAGACACTGAGGTGAGTAATGATCTTTACAATGTAAACTGAAACATATCAATAGTCCTCCTGCTATCTCTGACTTCATTCACTTAAATTAACAATTGACCATTTAACAATGGTCATTGTCTCAAAGCAGCTTCACAAAATGAAAAGAAAAGTATGCAAATGTGTAGGCAAAAGTAAAAATGTATAGATAATAGTGATTTAATTGTCCCTGATGATCAAGCCAAGGGTGATGGCAACGGTGTCAAGGAAAAACTCCTTGAGATGGCAATGGGAAGAAACCTTGAGAGGAACCAGATTCAACGGGGAACCCATCCTCATGTGAGTCATAACAGATAGCAGGAATTTGATTTTCCTGACATACTGTGTTAGGCAGCTGGAAGTTCAACCTAACCAAAGAAGTTCATATGGAGTCAAGTTTAGTCCAGCACCAGAATGAGTCAGACAGGTGCAGAAGGGTCTGGATCACCGGGAGCTCGGGAGCAGCGTGTGTAGTTCCAAACCATCATGAAGCAGAATCCAGCTGGAGGTGGTCCCTCAGTATCCTCGCAGGGTTTGCCTCTCCAGATGCCTCAGAATGGGTAGCAAAAGAATTAACAGGTGGGAAAGAATTAGCGCAGTTGCCGTTCATTATATTAGCAGCACTAGATGAGTGTGCATTTAAATGTACTGGAGTATGAGCTTATGGGATGAACTATGCGTATGCAGGCTAAAGAGACGTGTCTTAAGTCTGCTTTTAAACTGGGAGACTGTGTCTGAGCCCCGTACATTATCATGACGGCTATTCCAAATCTTAGGAGCCAAATATGAAAACGCTCTACCCCCTTTTGTGGACATTGTTATTCTGGGAACTGCCAGAAATCCAGAGTTTTGTGATCTTAAGGAGCACTGCGGATTGTAACATTTGTCAGAAAACTGGCTAGATATGTAGGAGCTAAACCATTTAGGGCCTTGTATGTAAGTAATGCTAGTTTGTAACTAATTATAAACTTAACAGGTAGCCAGTGCAGGGAGGATAGTATTGGGGTTATATGATCAATTTTCTTGATCTGGTGAAACCTCTGGTCAGCCGCATTTTGGACTAACTGTAGCTTGTTTAATGTTAATATTACAGTAGTCCAGTCATGCCTGAACTAGCTTTTCTGCATCAGATATGGAAAAAAAAAATCTAAGCTTGGCAATATTATTATTATTATATTGGAAATATGATTTTCAGGGAACAAGTTGCTGTCTAATATTAGCCCTAGGTCTTTCATGATTGAGCTAGTAGTAATAGTACATCCTTCTAAGTGCAAGCTGAAATGTGGGAGCATTTGTGTACTGTTTGTTTGTTTATTTATTTATTTTAATATTTCTGACTTGAAGTGGAAGCTAATCCCATGTCTTCTAAAGATGTTACCTAAGGGAAGCATGTATATGGAGAACAGCAGAAGTCCTAAAACTGACCCTTATGGGAACACATATTTTACTGGCATTACACCGGACATATCTCCATAATGACCAAAAAATGGTATCGATCAGACAAGGAGGATCGAAACCATTTTAATGCCTGTCCCTGAATACCTACTGTATGTGATTTTGCATCTATAAGCGATCTATAAGAATATTATGATCTATAGTGTCGAATGCAGCACAAAGATCAAGTAAGACGATTATTGATGTGTAACTTTGGTCTGAAGTCAAAAACAAGTCATTTGCGATTTTAACTAGTGCAGTTTCTGTACTATGATGGGGCCTGAAACCTGACTGAAATTCTTTGAAGATATTGTTTTCCTGTAAGACTGTGCATAATTGTGCTGACACCACCTTTTTGAATATTTTTGATATAAATGGAAGGTTTCAAATTGGTCTGTAATTGGTTATTTCATCCTATCGTTTTTTTTTTTCTTTTTCATTTAATAAATTCTCAAGCATTTACTACTAAACTGTGATGTAATACTCTCTGCAAATATTTTAGGTTTTGTTAATCTAGCCACTGTACTAAATAGGAACCTGGGATTGTTTTGGTTTATTGCTATCATTTTGCTCAGATGCTCAGCCCTAGCAGCTTTTAGAGCCTGTCTGTAGCTGGACATACTGTCTTTATATGCAATTCTAACAACTTCTAATTTAGTGTTTCTCCACTTCAGCTCAGGGTTATGGGTTGCTCTCTTGAGGGCGCAAATATGACTATTGAACCATAATGCTGTTTGTTTTTCTCTCTCAGCTTTTATAATCTAATGGGGGCAACAGTGTCTAGTGTGCTGGTAAAAATAGTCCCTATGCTGTAAGTCATTTTCTAGATCATCTGCATTTAGGGGTCTATTAAGAAGTTGAGACAGATTTGGCAGATTACTTGCGAATCTGTCTTTGGTCGGATTAATATTTCTACTAACCAATAACAAGGGGAGACACAGCTAATCTGTTCTACAGGTAGAGTATATGATGGTCTGTGACAGTATCACTTTGGGTTTGGACCTCTATATCATGGGATATAATTAAATCTAGCGTATGGTTAAAATGACGAGTTGGTGTATTTCTGTCCTGTTTAACACCAAAGGAATTTAGTAAATCCAGACATGCGAGTCCTAAGGTGTCATTTGCATCATCTACATGCATGTTAGTCTCCTACAATCAACACTTTATCCAAGTTAATAAATAGATCTGACAGTAGATGTCTAAACTGCTTAAGAAAACCGCAGAAAGTGCTTAAGAAAAGCATGGGGTCCTGAGGGTCTATACACTGTGCCCAGAGCAAGATATAGCAGGGATTTATTACGTATTCCAGCGAGTGTAACATTAAGGATGAGCATTTCTAATGAGTTAAACCTGGGTCCTATTTTATGGGTAATAATGAGTGAATTGTTATAGATAGTTGCAACACCACCTCCACGACCAGTTTGACAGGGCTCATGCCTATAGAAATATCCTGACAGTCTAGTATGAGTAGACTCATTCAGACCAATATATTAATTTGGTTTAAGCCAGGTTTTGGTGAGGCAGATTGCATCAAGACAGTAATCTCAGATAATTTCATTAATAATATGTGCTTTACGCGCAAGGGATATAATGTTGAGAAGCCCAATTTTTAAAGGTAAATTTTGGTTACATATTTGGCCTTTTTCTGGTTCTATGGTTATTAGGTTTTGAGAGCTTATGGGAAATTCATTCTTCTTATACTATTCGGGGAACAGACACAATTTCTATAGGATAAGCTATGTGTGCACTTGTATCAGTGTGATGAGTTGCAACATGGCTACTATAATTGAAATCTAAGGTATGACTTACCTCCAGTCAGATGGTGCGTAGTGTCCTAGAAATGTTGTCTGAGAGTACTGCTGCTCCAGCTTTGCCAGGGTGCAGGCAATCAGTATGATAGAGCCTAGAACGCTCCCAGAAAACATTCCAGTCCTGACATGACAGTCCTTGTCGTGGGCGATATTCTGTGAACCTTCTCAACCAGGCTCCTCAAGTCCTCCTTCAGGATCTCCATCTGCCTCAGCCTGGTATCGTTCATGCCAGCATGGAGGACCACAGCTCAGATGTTCTCTTTCAGGGCTGCTGGCACCTATGCATCAAGTGCGACATCAAGAACTTGAGCATCAGGTAAACAGTGAGTGCACACCTTACCTTTAGCCGTGGTAGAACAGATGTGCCAGAAAATGGATGATCACCGCATCGTGTACCATCTGGTGAAGGGGAGTGAAGCGGTTCTGGGTCGAGATCTCGAAGATGGGTGGCAGTGGAGGGTGAGAGGTCCTCACCCGGAGCCTGGCTTGTGTCTTCTGCTGCAGCTGCATCCAGGCTCTGTCATGTCCCAGTGCAGTCCGTAACGATTAAAGCGCGGCTTTCCACAGAGCCAGCTTCACCTGTAGGTTGCGGATCTGCTTCCACGGCCTCCGGCTCCAAATCCACCAAGTGCAGCTCAAATGTATCCTCACCTGCACTCAGAGGTAGAGACATAGCCGACATAGTATTTAGGCGGCGTAGTAACACAGATAATCGATGTGAAAAACTTAGGCAAACTTGTGATAGCCGGGCAAAAGGGCTAACGATGATAATGGAATAGCGTACAAGAAGCGGGTGTGCGATATAAAAAGTGTTTCAAGTGAGTGTTATAAAAAATACTGAAGGCCAATTTTTAAAGGTAAATTTTGGTTACATATTTGGCCTTTTTCTGGTTCTATGGTTATTAGGTTTTGAGAGCTTATGGGAATCTGTTGTGTTATCTGTTGTGTTCACTCTTTGTAAGAGGACAAAAAGTTTCATACTATTTATACTGCTGCTTCTGTCTGAATGAGATGATCTCAGCTTTTCCCTGTTTCTGATAAGCAGCAGACTTTCTCCTCAACTCTCATAAAAACTCATGACACTGACACTCCTTCCAGCCCTCCACCTCCTCACCGTGTCTTCTGTTATTCCTGTAAAATTCACCTCCGCTTCTTCTTAAAGTCAGAACATAAATATACATGTAGAACAGGAGATAAAACACACAGCAGTGTGAGATACTTCATAAAAAGCTCTAAAGCCTGTGATTGTATAAAATGTGATGACAGTGATGTGATAAACATCTGCTCACATTCCTGTTAGAACTTGTGGAAGGTCTCATTTGTTCTAGTTAAATGTTCTAACACAAATATTGTATATGTATGAATGAATGAATGATGAATGAAATTCTAAACAGGAAATGATGTTTTTCTTGAAGCAGAGATGATTATATGCTGTTGATCATGAAGTACAAAAGTCTAGTTTGTATTTTGTGATGTGTGAATTGTGTTCTTTTATTTTCAGGATGAACATGTAATGGACCACTGTGTGTGAGTGTGGACTCCAGTTATCCTGCATTTCTATGTTGAGGAACAGACAACACAGCCATTTATTTATAACTAATTAAACAGACTCAGAGACGTGGTGCGTGTTCATCTTGCACAATGAATCAGACTGCACACAATTCAACACTGAATATATAACAACCTCTGATCTCTGGATAAAATACCATGATCTTCAATCTGATAAAAGCCTGAGCGTTTAGCATCTACTAATGTCCTTCACTAGTATGAGAATGCGCCATGTCACAAAGTAAACTGCTTTCATGAACACGACAATGAGTTCAGTGTTGTTCAGTGTTCTTCCCAGTCACAGGATCTGAATCCAGTAGAACACCTTTGGGGTGTGGGAGAACAGGAGATTCACAGGATGAAGAACCTACTGTGATGTGATCAGGTCAACATGGACAAGAATCTCAAAGGAGTGTTTTTCAGAGACCAGACTCGGTGCTACTGTTGCTCTCGGTAGAATCTTTACTGTGTACAACAGCACGCTTTCTGTTTCCAAAAGCTTGAAAAATGTTCAGTTGCTCTCTTTTGCTCATTTCTAGGCTCTTGCATGCCTGCTAACACATAAGATCAGCTAAATGTGAAAAAAAAAAATACAAATGTGCATTAAACACAAAATTTCAGTGATGCAAAATCTAACAAAGTACACCATGTTTTGCTGTTTTAGCACCTCACCCATAAATCCATGCTACTACTCCCAATGACTTTGTATAGCGCATTTAACAATTGTTGTCGCAATGCAGCTTTGCACAATCAAAAGAAGAAGAAAAAAAAAAAGAAAAATGTGTGTTTTATTGCACATTCTATTTTATTTACATTGTTTATTTAACAGTCGACTGGTTGATTGATGGAAAATGTTAAATCAACATGTCAAAAACTGCTTCCAGTGTTAAAGTGATAAGGATTATGATAAGGATTAGAAGAATATTCGAATAATATTAAAAAGAGCTCACGAAGAGCTATCAGTAGTGATGTGACGTACTGCGCTAATCAGCTAAGTCCCTGCAATGTCTTATATTTTCATCTTCTTAGTAATATTGCTCCAGTTGAAAAACATCACTGTCCCTCTCTCATATGACAGAAATGATGAAATATTAATGTAATGGAGGAGGGTCACTTTGATATGTGTACTGCTGCCATGGAACATTGATCAAAACGTAACAGGTACGAAAATAAACACACATATATACACTATTTACAAAAAAAATACAAGCACGTTAATAGGAGGAGACACCAACAGATGGTTTAAATGGGCTATTATCTTGTGCTCACAATAGAAAAATGCATAGTTTAATGAAAATTATGTATTATTCCTATGCCCAACCAGGGGAAAACATCTTTGAGAGGATCACATACAGTACTGGTAAAAATGACTACGAACACATCTGCTCATCTTACATTCTTTGACCAGTAGGGGGGGTTGTGTGCTAATCAAGCCTCGAGAAATAAACCCTTTCGTGAACCAATTGGCTGGAAGGCTTCAGAGCTTCATGAAGCTTCATCTTACCATCACTAGCTATCAGTAGGTCACAAAATGTTACCTCTGATAAAACTGCACTATATTTTTTGCAATGTTACGACCATAAACTATAGGAACACCAAAAAAACTTAATCAGGCCTTAAATTAACTCTGGCCTGAGTCGATGCTGCAAACTTATTAGCCGCTTCACTTTCAACAGCAAACAAACAAAAAATACATATATGTAGGTATTGTATCACTGTGTCACAATATCTCATGGTGGTTGCTTAAACCCATTGTGGGCTATGGTGCAAAAACATCTGTAATTATGTTTTAGCTGTTTAATTTAAAGAATTATTGAAGTAAAAAAAACAGTCTGATAATGTAGTAACATCAGCATCGTTCCACATTTACAAGAAGAAGCCAATCACATTTTATTCTAAAAAAAAAAAAAAACACGTCACACTCATCAGATAGGAGCTGAATGTAAGTAAATATATATATATTTTTTAAGTGAGGCTTTTAAATGTTTTGTATTGTTTTAATTTCTTCAATTTTGTGAACAGTCCTACTCAGGCTTAGAAATAAACAGTTTGATACTTTGTTACACACTAGTAACTGGGTTTATTTTACTGCATAACACAAAATGTCTCAATATGAGGACAAAGTAAAAAAAATCCTATTTAGGTTCTACTAATCCCAAATAACAAGGAAAAGAATAAAAACACATTTATTGATAATAAGCAACAATTCCATTTTTTATTTCCCTAACTCGTGCAGTAGGTGAGGCGCTGTCGCTGGATGCTGTTAGCGAATAACCTCCACAGATCAGAGTCTGGAGCGATTACGAATACCAACTTCACTTTTTTTGTTCACATCCCTTATGGACGTTGGTGCTGAGCACGGTCATGCAGGTGGAAGTGAAGTGTCTCTTGTAGACTCAGACTGTCTCACTTCAGAAATGGGGCTTCAATATTCTCAAGTTCAAGATGAGCTCAAGCTGGTTAAGAGACACTCTGTGTGTAATAAATCACACAAACAGCTAACATTACTGTCCGTGAGCTTTTAAATCACATCTACAACTCAGTGAGCTGAAAGATGAACACACAGGACATTTATTCTAATCACTGGAACACGCCGAGTCATGACACCACGTGATCACTGTGTGACACAATGCTAAGAAATGCTAACTGAAAATGAGTTATAACTTCAGCTTGTACAAAAGATGTGTAACTAATTCCACAAATACACTCACATGATGAAACATACTGACCTTAAGCAGCTTTTAAAAAGTTTCAGTGGTGAAGCGGCTGCGTTACTCACCAATGACCCGCAGCTTGTGCTTCGTTAAGACTCCAACAGCGTCTGTCTCTCCGTCACGGAGTTCACTGTCACCCGATATTAGGGTCCCGCCCCCTTTTACACCATTAGATGGATTGATGTCACTCATCTTCATTTCATCCAATCGGAGCGTTTAAGAAACAAAACAAAGCGTCCACAAGAGATGTGGGTTCGGTTGCATCGAGCACATGTTAACTCTGTACATCTCAAACTAACTTCGTGACAAACAGTCTGGGGAATTGACATACAAGCCCACGCCCACTACACGCACGCTCACTCAAACACACACACAGATTCAGTGAGTTTCCTCCGGGTGTGGAAGATGTCTCGCGCTGTACAGGTTTCTGGAGCTTTACAGAATGTTCTGGACAGTGGGAGGAGTTTATTTTTTACCTCAGAACAACACTGAGACTCTTATAGAGAACAGAGGAGGAGAATCCAGCGAACTGTTAGCATGGATGAGTTATTAAGTCTCATATAATCCTTATTCTCATCATTATAAAACTCTGATTATTTTATTTTTCCTCATTTTGGCTAGATTTGACCAGATTATATGAAACATTATCTTGTATGAAACAACGTTCTAATGTATTTCACTTCGTTTTGGATAGCTTCAGCTTACTGGTTCAGTTTTTGGTTAGATTATCTATAATGCTATCTATAATGTTATTTAGCACAAACACTTTAGCTCCCAGTGGCTGAACTACTGCCTTATGTAACTTACAGATACGTGTGGTATTCACAGATGTCTATATGTAAAAAAAAAAAAAAAGTTTAAGTTGTTGTATGACATTACAAAAGCTTGTGTTGTCTTTATTCATAGTCATTAGTGATTGATAATGATGATTTATTTTACTGTGTTATCATGCTCATGTTGTCGTTTTTTATAAACAGCTGTGTTGTTGCTGATATTCTGATGATTGACAGGTATATAGAAACAACACTTGACTCTAACACTTCACATAACCCGCCTCTCTCTGACAGTAAAATGTCTAAAGCCGTTCTCTTTTGAATTGTGATCTTTCTGACCTGCTCAGGTTTGTCATTTACTAATTGTAAAGCACTTACAGTGTTATACTTCAGTGTGAGTAACATGTGTACTAACCCTTTTAACTCAAGGTAAAGTGATCAGCCTGTATTTGCTCTCGGGTTTGTCCACGGGTTGGTAGAGAGTGGGAACTTGAATTCGCCAGGTACATCTCTTTTCCTTCTACCCCGACATCATCTGTGTGTGCTGACACACTGGGAGCTACATGCTGGATAACATGAACCTGTTCAGTGGAAATACCTGGGTAGAGTCACGTATGCGGTTGTCCCACACACCCACATTACTGCGTTTTTAGGGAAAGCTCTGTGAAAGGACAAACGCTGTCATTTGGGAAATATCTGCCACTTATACTAGACTTAGGTGACCTACCTTTTGAACGATTGGTGATGTGAATATACAGTAACTGGTGCATTCGGACCATCCTAAGTCAGGTTCCCATTTTCCCTTTTGTTCTTGCACGACTCGAGTGTCCCCTTTTTGCCAAGGGACCACATAGCTGGAATTGCCTCTATATTTCATAACAGGCAGTGGGGTGCATTAACTCTCTGGGGCATCAAAACACAGGGTATTGTTATAATGACAGCCAGAAACGTCTGAGTTTGGCCTCCCTGTTTGTTTGTAGTATGTCGAAATCTGCAGGATGTCCATGGTGGATATCGGTACGATGCAAGACGTGTTGTCTGCATTTGCTTCCGCTGCTGTGACATTATTAAGGGGCGGAGCTACCCGGCTGAAGGGCATGGCATATCCAACACGAGTCGTTGTGTGTGCCTGTCATATGATCAGCGATGTCTAATGATAGAGCACATCCCCAGTTCCCTGCACAGCTCCTGAGATTAGCGTTATGATTTTTTAGCATGCCGTCTCCTCACATTGTTCTAGTTTAAATGGAAGTGGCTCGGTTTTGTTAAGTAGACTTTACCGAGGCTATTTCTCCCCGAGTCCTCAATAAGGAGACACGTCGGGGTAACAGTTACTATTATCATACCCAGATTGTGTTGAGGTGTTGGAGCTTTCTCATTTTTAACTGAAGGTCCAGTCCGGCTAATTCAATGTCCGTCGTGTCTAGGGCTGTAGCTATCAAATATTTTAGTGATCGAGTATTCTACCAAAAATTTAATCGATTAATTGAGTAATTGGATAAAATGTACTTTTGCTCAATTAAACAGCAATATAAAATATACTGTTCAAAAAAATTAAGAACACTTAGTCCCGGTTTGACTTGAACTTGCATACACATATGAGAGGCGTTCAAGTCAAACTGGGACTAAGTGTTCCCTTTTATTTTTTTTAATGCATACAGCATTTTATCAAAAAATAAACATTGTCATTATTCACAATATAAGGAAGAGCTTAAAGTTGACTGAGATGAATTAAGTGCATTACAGTGCCATACATTCTTATTTTAAAACCTTTTCTCAAATGCGAAAAACTAAGGCACACATTAAAATAAATAATTATACAAAAACACTAAGTTGTGCAACTTAACTTTCAGAACTAAAAGTTTCAAAATCTACAGCTCAGCCGTAACATAAACCTTTACTGACTTCTTATTGGATGCTTTGTGATAACATTTAGGATGCAAAAATCCATGGACAGGAACAAGAGTCAATATATTCATCAGAATATAAATGTCTCTCTCTTGGACATGTGTGCACACTAGCCTTTAAAGCGTGTGATTGCAATGAAGAGGGGTAAGCATGTTAGCATGCTCCGAACTGAGGCTTGTCCTGCGCTTTAAAGCAATGAAAACATTTTTCATTGATAAAAGTTTTTTTTTCGAACTGCTCGCTCACTCACCGTTGGGGGCGGCGTAACACACTCGGAGGACAGCGCTATCCGCTCCTTCCGCTTGCGTGAGCTCACAGACGTGATTGGCTGTAGAGCCGTGATTAATGTGGGAGCACCAAGTACCTCTCATCCCTCCCCTCTGAGAGAGCTCGGCCAATCAGCTCTCTCTAGACATCCGGCTGCAAGAGGTTGCAGCATCACCCGGGATTCGAACCGGCGAGCTCCGGATGATAGGGCGAGCACTTTACCACTGCGCCACTCGGAGGTCCTACTATATATCTTTAGACTACACCTGTCTTTCAGTTGCTGGTACTGAACATAAACACATTGGGTGATGCTGCTGCTACAGGATCTGATCTGGCTGAGAAGTAAATTACAAGGATTTTAGATTTCATGCTCCTGTAGCAAAACTGAAATCATGCAACCAATCTTTTCAACAACAGTTTTTGTAAAAGGTCTTGTAGAATCTGTGATGAACAATACTGAAGTAGTTTATAATAACAAATTTAATTCAGTGAAAGATTATTCTTGCTTTCGTAGTTCATCTAAGTGCACCTCCATCATGCCCTGCTCGCTCCTGCACTCTCTACAGGGAACCCCTGTGCGTTCTGAGGCTTCTCTCAGCAATCTGGGTTATACTGATATTTTTACTTTTTTTTTCTCTCAGTCTATGGAGGGGAAGCTTCAGAGTCCGTCAGAAGCTGAGCTGGCGCCCTTTGACCCTATCCTGCCCCCTTCCTCCATCACACAGGTCATGCCTCTCACTAACACGCTTAAGGTGATACACACACACACACACACACACGCACACACACAGTAAGATCTGTCTCAGGAGTAAGAAAAGTCCTGGTTTATTTATTAATGTGTGTTTTATTAAAGCTGTAAATGATGAGTGTTTCAGGGTCTGGGTGAGCTTCTAGTCACTTTGAGCTACATGTGGACTCTAAATCTCTCTGAAAAGCAAATCACAGCTACTGCAGTCTCTGTGTCTCTCTGTCTATAGACTAGGAGTGTTCGAGTCAAACCGGGACTTGTGATTAACAGAACACAGTTCTGAGAGTAAAAACGTTATTTCTCTATATAATCTCCTGATACACTAACGCACTTATCCCATAACCGTACTTTACCTGAAGTATTCTGTAAATGTCAATTACTTTTACACTTTCAATCACCAGAAATTTCACCACAAGTCCTGGTTTGACTTGAACGCTCCTCCTACATGTGTGTGTTACGTCTTTCTGGTGACTTTAATGTATGGGCTGCTCCGATCAGGATTTTTAGGGCCGATCTCCGATTACTAGAAACTGTATCGTCCGATACCGATCACCGATTACAGGGTCTACTCGAAGACTTATCATGTAGCATTATTTATTAAACTATATCTAACAACAATGTAAATTAAGTATTGAAGTTACAAGAAGAGGAATGTCATGAATTGACAACTGTATTTATTGGCAAACAACATGTGCAACACGTCAACTTAAAACATAGCAGCCTGTGCTTGGTTAGTAATTGGGAACAGCTTAGAGCCCGACAAATACAACTTTTTCTGTAGATTGTATAAAATTAAATAAATAACAGACGTGTAGGATGTGAGTCGCCGGAAGTTTTGCAAGGTCCGCAAGCATCCTCGAGGATAGCCAAAAAATTAAAGATCTTAGCGCTAGCCAACTTTGAAAACTGCTCATGTTCCTTTACATGACTAACCTTCAAATGTCTGATGAGGTTCGTGGTGTCAAAATGCTTTGGCTGCTTCCCGCCTCGTGGAATTGGCTTATTACACAGGTTGCAGATTGCTAATGTATTGTCTTTTTCACACAACACGTAGAATTGCCAGACCGGTGAAGCCATTTTAGCAGCGCGCAAAAAAAATTTCTGCGAGTTTTGCATCATCGATCGGCTTTTTTGGCCACTATAGAGACTGCCGATCAAACTTCCCAAAGGAATTATTGGCCGATTATGATCGGCGACCGATCAATCTGAGCACCCCTACTTTAATGTGAAACATGTGGTGTAAACTTCCACAGTGTCACCCAATCAGAAACATTCTGGGGGCGGAGCCTCCCTTTATCAGTTTCCTGGTTTTCATTTTCTGTGCAAGTTTACTACATGAGTTTTAATAATTAATTTCCAACAGTAACAGCCAAATGTTATTGTAATACATGAAGGTCAGCTGTTCTGTAACAGTTCTTGCATAAACAGTATTGTCAATCAAGAACTATTTCAGAACAGCTGACCTTCATGTCTTAAAATAACTGACTGTTGTTGATGTTGTTACCTAATTACCTAATATCATATGTGTTATTTCATAGTTATCTTTTAGTTTTCACCCAGTATTGTTCTAGAATGTAGAAAATAAATCCAAACTTGTGCCCAGACTTTTGACTGCTACTGTAACAGTATATAATACTGACCTGGATGTTCAAAGGAGATTATTGTGTATTTTGGACGCCTTCAGTATTGTTTTACATTGTAGAAATAATTAAACATCAGGAAAGACTAAAAGATTCGTTTTTTTATGTGCACAACTAATGTAATAAATCAGTATAAAGTGTGAAATATTTATCATCTGCTTTCTTCTGTCTTTTTTCCCTAAAAGTTTTACATTCACATTACAATCCACATTGTTCTGTTCTGAGTTTTTGATCAGATCAGATTTCTTGATCATGGTCATAATTACAGGGTGTGTCTAAAACAGTGCGCATGCGCATATCGATATTTTTTTGTGCAAGACATCTGAGTTAAAACACATCATGGGTTGGTGTGAGCGCTCTTTTGCTTCAAATAATGAAATTTATGAAATATCTGTTTGGGGTTTTGCTCTACAGCAGTGGTCTCCAACCTTCTTTGCTCCACGGACCTGTTTTATGCAAGACAGTTTTTCCATGGACCGGCCATCATGTGCTCGTAACAAAGCAAGATAAAGTGCACAATATATACAACGTATCAGAACACAGAATCCGTGTGAGCTCTGACATTCCTATCTGGAGACAGTGAGACCTGAAGTGTATTCCTCATGTTCAGTCTGCTCCGTATAATTTTATTTTTGTTGCTGTCACTGCAGACAACCCCGTCTCACAAAGATGAAAGGCGGAAGCAGGTTTTTTAGTGCTTTTTTTGGAGATTTGAAGTTATTCAGCATTGATTTAAATTCAGAACGTCAGCAGAGTTGAATTTGTTTCAAACACACTTTTAATGCCATATTTAGACAGAGCGAGCTTGGATCATGTGAATTAGTGATGGGTCGTTCATGAACAATTTGTTCTTTTTGAAAGAGTCTTTAACGTGACTCAGAAGAGCGAGTAGTCTCAGAGAGTGATTCGTTCATTTTCTACTGGATGCACATCGGAAAACCTCCGTAGGTTCTGTACAGGAAACAGAATAGAGCAGTTCATCTCCTGAGTCTTCTGATCCGAATCGTTCGTTCCTTTGTCACGTGACTCCCATAGACGTTATGCAGTTATATTTACATACAGTATATAAACACCAAACACAGTATTACATTGCTGTTTTATAATTCTATTTATTTTTGTTTGTAAAATAAAATAATTTAAATTAAAAATAAAGATAGATTGTAAAATTTTAACACATATATTATTTAAATTACTTTATTTTACAATTCTGTTACAATTTGTGTATGTAGACGTGTTGGGGGTCTGTTTATTGAAAATGTTGAAAAATAAATTTTATTTCTGATCAAAGGAACGAAATGAACTAAATGACTCAAAAAAGATTCGTTCATTTTGATGAACGAGATTCAAAGAACCCGGTCACTAAAATGATCCGATCTTCCCGTCACTAGTGTGAATCACATGTTGTGGTGTGCAGAAGGAATAATGTGGGAGATCGTTAAAAAAACACTCTGATATTCAATAAAATGGAAATACAATGAAATAAATAAATATTTTTTATTTTTCTGTGGTTGTGGACCACTGCTCTGGAGGACGGGGAGTTAAAACATCAGATCTGTGTCACATTAATAGGAACGTAGCCTGTGTCAGTTCATCTAAATGAGTCGATTCCCTGAACGACACATGACTCGGATGAAGTGAAAGTGTTTCTCTCAGAGACTCCATTTTGTCTTCGCTGGAAAGAAAATAAAACCTTCAATACGCGGCAGAAACGGTGATATTAATGTCATACAACGAGGACTTCTGAGTAAAAGTGAGTGATTTGTTTATCAGAAACGACTTTATATCGGAATAATGAGTTTATATTTAATATTAAACGGGGTTTTTCCAGCAGTAAAACTGCGTCATGTCAGCGGAACTGAACTGTTTCTCTCCTGTGTGTGTGTGTGTGTGTGTGTGTTTGTGTGTTTATACTCGAGATTAACTCATCTGTGTATCATTAATTAAACATTCAGAGTGTTTGCGGGAATTTAGATTTAATAATCTGGAACAAAAGAATAATAAAGTTGAAGATTTGAGACTTTTGCGGAAGTCCAGTAAAGGCCGCACGCGCTGTTGTATATTTACCGATATTTCTGTAAAGTTATCTGTTGATCACAGGTTAGTTTATTGTGATTTTCCTTGTGAAGGAACCGATCTCGGTCATTTTCATGAATAAATTCCAACTCCTCAAACCAAAATTAAAACAAACACCAATATTCGGCGTAAATGAACCTCCTTCCAGTTTAATGCCCCCTAGCGGGAACCTGCGGAACTACATCCAGCATATATAGTGTGTGTGTGAATTAATGAGTTAGAGGCTGGAGTATTACACATGTGTGTTCCTCACCCTCACACACTCCTGTGTCACTCTACTAAAGTGTATTGAGGAGAGGAAGAGACCCTGTGGATCAGTGCTGTGTTTAGAAGATGAGATGAGGAAAGACAAAGTAAACACAGAGACGTGACTGTAGTATTTGTGATGTGGAGAAGGATTATAATCTGTTATTAAAACTGTATGTAATGGGATTTGGAGGGAATGTGTTTAACACAGGATCCTGCTGAAGAGACCAACACAGTATTCTGATGGAGCTCTGTTGGATTTAATCATTTTGTCTGTTTTGTCCTGATCATGTTTTTCCCTTTTCACCTGCACTTTACCCCGAAATATTCAGAACATGTCGACTCAGACTTTACCTGAGTGACATATACAGTATTCCCTACATGTTACACAAACAGAAATCTCTCTCTCTCTCTCTCTCTCTCTCTCTCTGCTCCTGTATGACGTGACACACTGCATAATGCTTATGAACTAATCTTACTGTAACTTCCTCTCTCATTACTGTAAACACAAGATTATGTTTGACCAAAGTCAATTTCATTAAAAAGATGTGGCTATTTATCACTGATTGTAATTGCGTGATTGTTGTTGTGTGTTTAGGAGTGTAATTTATTCAGCAGTAGAGGTCAGTATCTTCAGGATTCAGCAGTGTGTGCATGAGCTCTCTGTACATACAGCAATATTCAAACATGGGAGGCCCTGATCCGGAGACAGAGAATGAGACCCCGCCCTCAGAAAATCAGTAAGTTACCATGTCCTAGTGTTTTATTCACTGAACATTCATATCATATTCATATACTGAACAAAAAAATAAATGAAACACTTTTGTTTTTGCTCACATTTTTTATGAGATGAACTGAAAGATCTGAAACATTTTCTACATACACAAACTAACCGTGTCTCTCAAATATTGTTCACAAATCTGTCAAAATCTGTGATAGTGAGCACTTCTCCTTTGCCGAAATAATCCATCCCACCTCACAGGTGTGCCTTAGACTGGCCAGAATAAAAGGCCACTCTGAAACGTGCAGGTTTGTCTTATTGGGGGGTCTGAGGACTCAGAAAACCAGTCAGTATCTGGTGTGAGCACCATTTGCCTCATGCAGTGCAACACATCTCCTTCCCATAGAGTGTGGTTCCACGTGGTCTGCGGTTGTGAGGCTGGTTGGATGTACTGGCAAATTCTCTGAAACGTCTTTGAAGACGCTTATGGTAGAGAAATGAACATTCAATTCACGAGCAACAGCTCTGGTGGACATTCCTGCTGTCTGCATGTCAATTGCACGCTCCCTCAATACTTGCGACGTTTGTGGCATTGTGCTGTGAGATACAACTGAACATTTCAAAGTGGCCTTTTATTGTGGCCAGTCTAAGACACACCTGTGTAATAATCATGCTGTCTAATCAGCATCTTGATATGGCACACCTGTGAGGTGGATGGATTATCTCAGCAAAGGAGAAGTGCTCACTATCACAGATTTTGACAGATTCGGACACATCAGTATCTTAGTAAGACCCTGAAGAGACGTAACTAAAATGTATATTTTATATTTATTTATTTAAATGAATATAAAAGCACACAGGTGAGTGTGTGTATGAGTGTGTGCTCTGCGATGGATTGGTACCCTGTCCAGAGTGTACCTCACCTCGCCTCGTGCCCCAACTCTCCTGGGACAGGCTACCCGCCCTCGACCCTAAATACAGGATAAAGTGGTATAGATGATGTACCGCTAAAGTAAACGCACACCACCAGTACAAACACACTGTGCTTCTGAATGGTGTTAGACACGAGTGTGACTTACATCAAGCACAGCACACAGGTGTTGATTTTAATCTGCATTTTAGATTGTGGTCAAACAAACCGTGATAGAAACTGGAGTGACATACTGTATATACAGCAGTTTAAAGTAACTACATTCAGATGTCTGCACTGTGGATCTGCTGTGAATTCTGGGTAGTGTGATCATGTTAAACACAGTTTCAGTATAATTTTTACAAGTTTATGCAGAGAGAATGAGAAGAGGCTGTTTGCTGGTATTTGCCCCATGTGCTATGATTGAATCTTTCCTGAAGAAAACTGTTGTGACACAACAGAAAAACACTTAAGTACTCTAAAGCAGGGCTGCAACTGACAACTATTGTGATTTTTTTTTAAACATTCTCTTTATTGAGTTTTTACATTGGCACAACATTTCAATACACTTTATTTATCCCAAATGGTACATAAGAAAATTAAAAACAAACAATTAAGGAGGTAAGCAAAAAAAAAAAAGGGGGGGTGGGGGTTTAAACCAAAACAAACAAACAAACAAAAAAAATAATAAAAAGATTATAATAAAAAAAATATATATATATATAAATAAATAATAATAATAATAATAATAATAATAATTTAAAAAATACCATAAATAATAATAATAATAATAATAATAATAAAGGGGGTTAGGGTCCCACTACTGCTTTTTTGTGGAAAAAATTAATAAAAGGCTTCCATGCTGTATAAAATTTTTCAGTCTTTTTTTTAGTGAGAATCTGATCTTTTCCAATTGTAGGTGATGCATGACATCTTTAATGAGGGTTGAATGGTGTGGTGGATTTTTTTTATTTCCAAACTTGTGTAAGTTGCTTTGGATACGATTAACCAGCACAAAACTGATGCGATTAAGGGGCTGTGGTCAGATAATACCATTGCCTCATAATCACAATATGTAACTGCTGATAAAAGTTTATGATCTATCAAAAAAAAATCTATCCTAGAGAAAGTATGATGAACCGCTGAAAAAAAGGAATACTTTCGTTGATTTGGGAAGGCGAATCTCCATGGATCGGTTATTTTAAAAGTTTTCATAAATCTTTGCAGCGTTTTGGCTGACTTGGGTAGGGGAATAACTCTACTTGAAGATCTGTCTAAGAGTGGATTCATCACAAAGTCAAAATCCCCTCCCATTATAATTTGGTGTGTATCCAAATTAGGCAAAGCATTAAGAAGAGAAGATATAAATTGTGCATCATCTATATTGGGAGCATATACATTTACTAACAATATTGATGTGTTGTAAAGTTTTCCTGCTACTATAACATAACGTCCATTGGATTCAGAAATAACTTTTGTTGCGGTAAATTGTATATTTTTCTTCACAAGAATAGCTGTACCTCTAGTCTTAAGATTATAATTTGAATGAAAGATTTGACCAACCCATTTTCCCCTTAATCGACTCTGATCTTGCTTTCTTAGGTGTGTTTCTTGTAGGAATACAATATCAGCTTCCAGTCTCTCTAGATGAGCTAATACATTTCCCCGCTTTACAGCCCCATTAAGCCCTTTGCAGTTCCATGAAACAAACTGAACACCTGTTTTTTTTTTTTATAGCAAAGTTTGTTATCCTGCTGGTCATGATCAGAAACTTGAAAAATGTTGGAAAAAGCAGCATTTAAAGCGAAAAGAAAAATGAAAAGAAAATGTTTTAAATAAATAAAAAGAAAGAAAAGCCCAAAAAATGAGGAGGGGAGAAGGGGGGTGAGTGCCAATTCTTTTTTCTTGACGACAACAACAACTACAACAACAACAAAAAAAGCTGAACAAATTGAACAACGGCTCCTTTTACCTTTATCTAGCTGAAAGTCACACAACAAAAAACGGAGCAAATTTAGAAAACCCTTTTTTCCCCATCACATCAACAAAAAGGCTGGTAAACTGTCTGACTTACCACTTGGCTCCTTTCTAAAAAATATTACAGAAATAAAGTTGCACAACAGCCTCACTCGTAACTATTTCACTTTAGCATTTCCGATTGTTAAATTATAGTTATGTATCAGATAAATTTGGTGAACTCTGAAGTTTAGCTAAACTATAGTTTGTTATTCCGTCTGTCCGTACATGCTGAGAATGATGACGGCCATCACACTTTTGCTTAAACAATTAGTCCAACCTCTCACGCCTCGTCCCTCTGCGTTTGAGATTCCTTCCCCAGAAATTTCTCAGCTTCACCAGGACGCTCAAACGTGTAAATAATCCCATCCACTGTAATTGCCAGTCTGGCCGGATAAAACAAGCTTATCCTCGCGGCTCGCAGCTTGGCTTTCACCGGATTTAATGCAGCCCAAAGTTTGCCAACTTCTGGACTTACATCAGGGAAAATGTACATCGGGGACCCTTTGTAGTGGAGGCGACCTTTATTTCTGGATAGTTTCAGAATTTTTTCTTTGTTCACATAGTAGTGGAAACGAGCAATTATTGCCCGAGGTCTTTCCCCCGGTTTGGGTTTTGGTGCTAGAGACCTGTGCGCGCGATCCACCGTCATGCTAAAATCCCGCAGGTCATCAGCTCCGAATAACTCCAGTAGCAGATCTTTGATGAATCGAGCCGGATTTCCCGCTTCAACTCCTTCGGGAATCCCCACAAATTTTAGGTTCTGCCTCCGGCTACGATTCTCCAAGTCCATATATTTCTCCTGTGTTTTTTTGTGTTCTTTGGCGAGGCGCTCATGAGACAGTTCTAGAACTGCCACTCTGTCCATGGTGTCACTCAAGGCCTTCCCCATCTCTGTGCTCTCGCTTGCTGATTCGGCCTGTGTCTTGTCTACGGCGGCCAACTCCGAGAAAATTTCCTCTCTCAGCGCACGTAGGTTCTCCTTCACCTCTTCTCTATTTTTTTTTCATCTCCAAATGAAGATTTTCCATTTGTGATTTAATGTCCTGAATCATTTCCGTTCTGTGTGTCTGTAGTTCGGCTCTGAGTGCACTCCGCGAAATAGGAGAGTTAACGTCTTGCGTTGAGTCGTCCATTTTTCTCGTCCAATTGATATATTAATCAATTAATCAGACGAGTGTTGGCACAATTACTCAATAGCTCTTATGTTGTACAGTAAAGTCAAGATAAAGAGATCAGACTCACCAGAACCCAGCTGTGTCTCCATGAAGAGTAACAAGTCTATGGTGCTTCCTGCAACCTTTAAACGTGGAGACTCCTCGTCTGTACACAGGTAACATCCCATAATTCTCAGAGTTAAACACATTATCTGTTCATTCTGTATGATGTAGTAATATTCTGTTACATCTCTAATAATCACATAAAAATTCTGAATTAAAACAGAGGCAGATTTATTTGTTTATCACCGTGTTCTCTAAATATTAATGCACTCATACAAAATTATTCAGTGAAATTAGAGCTAAAATTTAGATTTTGGTGTAAATCGATTAAAGTTATTGCTTTAATGGCTACTTTCTGTTCCCAGTGATGTACAGAGTACCGAGTAATAGCAACACCAAAAACATGACTGTGACACTGACACGAAAACAATAACTTAACACTGCCTCCATTCAAAAATCCTAGATTTTGAATGTAAAATTTTTAAGGACGTCCTTTTATAATAATGTCCTTAAAAACACAGTTAAACAGTGATGACCTGAGACAAAACACTGAAGCCTTGATCTGAGACGTCTCCCTATACAGGCTTCACAGTAATGATGGGACAGTGTTGACACAATATTGTAAATGGTCAAACTTTTTTTTTTCCTAATGGCAACAAATCCAGCCGCTTGAACATTCTGTCTCATGTCCACTCTATAATGTTGTACAGTAAACTCCAGAGAAAGAGATCAGACTCACCAGAACCCAGCTGTGTCTCTATGAAGAGTAACACGTCTATGGATCTTCCTGCAACCTTTAAACGTGGAGACTCCTCATCTGTACACAGGTGACATCCCATAATTCTCAGAGTTAAAGTCAAACACATTATCTGTTCATTCTGTATAATGTAGTAATATTCTGTTACGTCTCTAATGATCACATAGAAAGAATTAAGCAGAAAACCTTGAATTAAAACAGAGGCAGATTTGTTTGTGTTTATCACCGTGTTCTCTAAATATTAATGCACTCGTACAAAATTATTCAATTAAGTCTGACACGAAAACAATAACTTAACACAGTAACCTTTCAAAAATCCCAGATTCTGTTCATTATAAAATGATGTCTTTAAAAATGTAGTTAAACAGTGAAGAATAGACCTGAGACAATACAGTAAAGCCATGATCTGAGACGTCTCCCTATACAGACTTTACAATAATGATGCGTCAGTGTTGACACAAATATTTTAAATATTTATTATATATATTTATAAGTTATAAAACATTTTTTTCTGATGGCAACAAATCCTGCTACTTGAACATTCTGTCTCATGTCCTCTCTATAATGTTGTACAGTAAACTCCAGATAAAGAGAACAGACTCACCAGAACCCAGCTGTGTCTCCATGAAGAGTAACACGTCTATGGATCTTCCTGCAACCTTTAAACGTGGAGACTCCTCATCTGTACACAGGTAACATCACATAGTTAATCCCATAATAGCGTCCCATAAGTCAAACACATCGTCTGTTCATGATCTAGTAATTAAGGATGCAACAGTTGTGAAATTCTGGACTGATGGTGACATATAAAATTATAATATGGTTGATGGCTAATACCGATGGTTGTTTGTTTGGTTCCAGCTCTTGTGTATTTGATACAGAAGACATTCTCGTGTGCATATTATAACAATATAAGAATCTTATTATAGTGGCTATACGGTAGTGCTAACTAATGCCAAAAGGGGGCGTGCCGTCTTGTTAGTGTAAATAACACTTGAATGTGTAGAGAAGAGGAGTGCTACGATGCCGCTCTAATTAACCTCCATGCTGAACCTGTAACTCCACAATGAGCGATGTAAGGAATGATTATTGTATTCTGTGTCCAGTCATGTTTGACAGAGTGAATGTAGACTTGTGGATCCTGGATTAATGTGAATGATGCTTTATTTTGTCAGAGTAAAGGTACAATGTGGAAATGCATATGCAAGTCAGTTATTAGCTCTTCTGGGGCTAGTGCTAATATTGCTAATGTCCCAGCAAAGGGGGTTGTAACTTGTGTAAGTTGCTTTGGATAAGAGCGTCTCCCAAATTCCTAACAGGAAATGGAAATGTTATATTAGTTGGTATTATAGTATTATAGCGCAAGTTGCAGCTGGATCAGCTACTGTTGTCCCAGTCAGACTACGATTAACCAGCACAAAACTGATGCAACATAACAGAAAAATGTTGACCTCTGCCAGCGGTGAAAGTTTGCCGGGGCTGATATCGGCCGATTGCAGTCAACAATGTAAATATCACTCGACAGCAATGTACAGCCGATTAATCAGCGCATCCTTAGTATCCTGTAATATTTAATCATATTGTCATGGTGCATTTACCATCGTGTTCTCTAAATGTTAATGCACTGATACAGAATTATTCAAATACAAGTAGGGCTAATTTTAAATTGCAGTATAAAGTGATTAAATTATTGCTTTAATGGCTGTTTATTGACCAACACTAACAGTATGACTGTGACACTGACACGAAAAGAACATAACGTAAGACAATCACCATTAAAAACATGCCAGATTGTCAAATGATGCATTAAACAGTAAAGAATGGACATGAGACGAGACACTAAAGACATATGAGACGTGTCCCTAGACAGGTTACACAATAATAATTGTAATACATTTATTTTTGTCTGTAATGGCAACATACTGACACAAAGTCAAACTGTAACTCGGCCACATCAGCCTTCATGTGAAACCCTGAAGGGACATACAGGTGCATCTCAATAAATTAGAATATTATTGAAAAGTTGATCTATTTAATTAATTCAATTTAAAAAAGTGAAACTCGTATATTACATAGATTCATAACACACAATAATATTAGAAATGTTTCTTTTAATTTTGATGATTATGGCTTACAGTTAATGAAACCCCAAAATTCAGTATTTCAGAAAATTTGAATATTGTGAAAAATTTCAGTATTGCAGACTTGTGGTGTTCTACTCTAATCAGCTAATTAACACAAAACACCTGCAAAGGTTTCGAGAGCCTTTAAATGGTCTCAGTCTGGTTCAGTAGGCTGGCTGTACACAGTGATGTATTCAAGCACATTAATGGAAAGTTGAATGGAAGGAATGAATGTGGAAGAAAAAGGTGCACAAGCAACAGGGATAACCGCAGCCTTGAGAGGATTGTGAAACGAAACCCATTCAAGAAGTTGGAGGAGCTGGAGTCAGTGCTTCAAGATCCACCACACACAGACGTATCCGGGACTCCGGCTACAGCTGTCGCATTCCTTATATCAAGCCAATAGCCCCCTCCCTCCTCTCGTGTTAGTTCAGCTTGACACACACACACACACACACACACACACACACACACACACACACACAGCGCGTGCGCACACAGAATGTTTTGGGGAAACACTGCTCCGTCAGGATTTATTTTTTCAAAAGTAAAAAAGTACTTAATAAAGTAACATTTTTACTTTATATTTTGTATTAATAATTATTACTATTATTTTTCTCTTTTTTGGGGGGATTTTTCCCCGATTTTTCTCCCTAATTTAGTCGTGTCCAATTCCTCCCCGTCACTAGGGGGCTCCCACATTAAGGCTACTACTACCACTCAGCCGGGAGGGCCGAAGACTATCACGTGTTTCCTCCGAACCACGTGACGCCAGCCGACCGCATCTTTTCGAACTGCTCGCTCGCGCACCGTTGGGGGGCGGCGTAACACACTCGGAGGACAGCGCTATCCGCTCCCTCCGCTGCGCGAGCTCACAGACGCCCCTGACTGGCTGTAGAGCCGTGATTAATGTGGGAGCACTATGTACCTCTCATCCCTCCCCTCTGAGAGAGCTCGGCCAATCAGCTCTCTCTAGACCTCCGGCTGCGAGAGCTTACAGCACCACCCGGGATTCGAACTAGCGATCTCCGGATGATAGGGCGAGCGCTTTAACCACTGCGCCACTCGGAGGCGCAGTGATATAATTTTTATATCAATATTTTTGGGTTGTGGAACGAATAATTTACGTTTAGGCATTTGGCAGACGCTCTTATATATATTATGATTGTTGTAGGAGCGTTTTGATGTACAAGCACGCTTCCGGGAACAAATTATGCCCGCAATCCAAGGTTTAATTAATATCTGGTTACTCCATCACCAGTACAAACACGCTGTGCTTCTGAATGTTATTAGATGCGAGTGTGACATACATCAAGCACAGCACACAGGTGTTGATTTAAGTGTACGTGTATACAGCAGTTTACAGTAACTACCTTCAAATCGCTGCACTGTGGATCTCCTGTGAATTCTGGGTAGTGTGATCATGTTAAACACAGTTTCAGTATTATTTTTTCCAAGTTTAAGTTTTGGTAGTAGTAGCCTTAATGTGGGAGCCCCCTAGTGACGGGGAGGAATTGGACATGACTAAATTAGGGAAAAAGTTCAAGTTTTGGACAGAATGAGATGAGGCTGTTGGCCTGGTGTTTGCTCCGTGTAGCATAATGTCTTCTTCTGATTGGCTTAATTTTACATTTCTAATTAGGAATGCTTTGAAGCAGGTTGGTTTCCTCTCTGTAACATTGTGCTCTCTTTACTACTAGCACTGGTGCTGCCATCTAGTGTGCATGATGAGGTAGAGCTTATCAAAATATTAAATGGAAGTACAGTGGAACCTTGGACTTCGTCTTTCAAAACACTCGTAAACCAAATAATTCGTTCCACAGCCCAAAAAAATTAATACATAAAAATAATTGATACAATATATAGATAAAAATAAAAAGAAGCAAAAAATAAGTCCTGGTGTTTCCGTTTGTGCACACAGGCACTGTGTGTGTGTGTTTGTTTGTGTGCGTGTTTGTGTGTGAAGCTGAAGTAAGTGGAGGGGGGAATGAGACCCTCCCTTCTCCTTCTTCTCGTATTACACAGTAAAACTTCCTCCTCTCTTGAGTTTCACTCACGCACACATAACGGAAACATCATAAAATAAACAAGAAATCTCAATAACGACACTCGCTTGAGCAACACACTAACGGAATCACTGCTGTAAAGTCAAAATAAAACAAATTAACCTGCACTTTACCTTTGAAAAGAATCGCGACAGAGCAGTGTTTCTGTGTAGAGCAGAGAGAGAGAGAGTGTGTGTGTGTGTGTGTGTGTGTGTGTGTGTGTGTGTGTGTGTGTGTGTGTGTGAGAGACGCAAGTGTGTTATAATAAACAGTACGCGTGCTGTACACACACGCATACAAACACAAAATAAAAGATTGATTATATCAGTGAGAGACGCACTAAGACCCAGCAGGGGAGACGATTACCCAGAATTCCACAGTGCAAGAGAGAGAGAAAAACCATTGGCTCTGTTGTGATCACATGACGCTCGGCGTCAAAACAAGAAGCGCATGTGTTATACTTGATACTCGGTACTTGTAAACCAAGATGTTTTCCAAGGCAAAATTTATTTAAAAATCTTTGACCGTCCTGCGGGACACTCGCATACCGAGGTCTCACTGTATCATGACACACATGAGCTGAAAGTTTGTCTCTTCTAGTATTTTGAATCACGATATTACTGACATCTGAATTCTGTCTCATGTCCTCTCTATAATGTTGTACAGGAAAGTCCAGAGAAAGAGATCAGACTCACCAGAACCCAGCTGTGTCTCCATCAAGAGTAACAAGTCTATGGATCTTCCTGCAACCTTTAAACGTGGAGTCGCCTCATCTGTACACAGGTAACATCCTGTAATTCTCAGAGTTAAAGTCAAACACATTATCTGTTCATTCTGTATGATGTAGTAATATTCTGTTACACCTCTAATGACTAGAAGAAATAGTAATTAAAACGTGGAGATTTCTTTCCAGTTTTTCCTTCAAATGTTAATTCACTCATACAAAATAATTGTTTTTTAATTAGTACTAAACTCTAGGTTTTCCAACAAACATCTACAAGCTAAGCAGTACAGAGAATGAACAAAACATTAGGGTGAAAAGTTAGGCTGTAGTATGTAAATAGTGGAAGTTATTGTCTTAAATTTTTTTTGTCTGTTCTCAGTGATCCACAGAAGACAGGAGACGGAGACAAAAAGATCATTATTACAGATACAGGGTAAGATCAACACTAAATACATCACACACTGGTGTTAAAAACCTCACTGCTGTTATTTCATACAGAATGATTAAATCATAGTAAACATACAGGAGATATACAGAGTGACAAAATCATAAAGAACTGTCTGTGGTAACCAGTCAGAAAATGTGATCTATAATAATTAAACCCGATGTCTCAACATGTCTTTGTACTTCTCCCTGTCACAGACACGACTTGGAATCTGCTGCAGTAAATGAATTCCAGAAGAAGTTCAGATTAAATCTGATGAAGAAGTTTGAGTGTGTAAATGGAGTGATAATAAATCAGGAAAACCGAACACTCCTGAATGAGATCTACACAGAGCTCTACATCACAGAGGGAGACAGTGGAGACGTCAATAAAGAACATGAGGTGAGACAGATCGAGGCAGCGTCCAGGAGAACAACAACAGAGGAAACACCAATCAAATGCAGTGACATCTTTAAGTCCTTATCTGATCAAGACAAAACCATCAGAACTGTGCTGACAAAACCCTTATATAAAAAACCCAAACCCATCAGAACTGTGCTAACAAAGGGAGTCGCTGGCATCGGAAAAACTGTCTCTGTGCAGAAGTTCATTGTGGACTGGGCTGAAGGGAAAGCAAATCAGGACGTCCCCCTCATATTTCCACTTTCTTTCAGAGAGCTGAATCTGATGAAGGACCAGAAACTGAGTCTGATGGAGCTCCTTCATGTCTGTTTTAAGGAAACAAAAGAAACAGAAATGTCCAGTTTGGAAAAGGTTCTGTTCATTTTTGATGGATTGGACGAGTATCGTTTCTCTCTGGATTTCCAGAACACAGTGAGAGTGTGTGATGTAACTGAATCAGCATCAGTGCCTGTGCTGCTGATAAACCTGATCAAAGGGAATCTGCTTCCCTCTGCTCTCATCTGGATCACCTCCCGACCTGCAGCAGCTGATCAAATCCCCTCTGAGTGTGTCGATCGAGTCACAGAGGTACGAGGGTTCAATGACCCACAGAAGGAGGAGTACTTCAGGAAGAGGATCAGTGATCAGAGCCTGGCCAATAACATCATCACACACCTGAAGTCATTAAGAAGCCTCTACATCATGTGTCACATCCCAGTCTTCTGCTGGATTTCAGCCGCTGTTCTAGAGAGAATGTTGGGTGAAGCAGAGAGTGGAGAGATTCCCAAGACTCTGACTCAAATGTACACACACTTCCTCATCATTCAGATAAACATCATAAGAGAAAAGTACTCAGAGAAGCAGGAGAGTGATGAAGAAATGCTTCTCAAACTGGGACGACTGGCTTTTCAGCAGCTGGAGAAACACAACCTGATCTTCTATGATGAAGACCTGAGAGAGTGTGGCATTGATGTGAGAGAAGCAGCAGTGTACTCAGGTGTGTGTACGCAGATCTTCAGACAGGAGTGTGAGCTTCACCAGAGTACAGTGTACTGCTTTGTTCATCTGAGTATTCAGGAGCATCTCGCAGCTCTGTATGTGCACCTGATGTTCATGAGGGAAAAGAGAAATGTTCTTCAACATAGATTTTATTCTAAATCAGGGATTTTATCCGGGCTAGAGATGTTCTCTCAACCCCAGATGTTTTCCCAACCATACATGTCCAACCAAACTAAGATGTTATCCCAACAGCAAATGTTCTTCCAACCCCACACATTCTCCCAACCTCAGATGTTTTACAGACATCCGTCTTTTCAGAGATGTTCTACGGATATGGAGAATTTAACAGAAATTATAATCTCAGATGTCCACATTAGTGCTGTACATCAGGCCTTAAACAGTGAGACTGGACATCTAGATCTCTTCCTCCGCTTTCTTCTGGGTCTCTCACTGGAGTCCAATCAGAAACTCTTACACACTTTAGTAACACAGACAGGAAGTAGCTCCCAGAGCAAAGAGAAAACAGTTCAGTACATTAAGGAGAAGATCAGTCATCTTAATGATTTTGATTATCGTAATGATCGTACTACAGAGAAATCCATCAATCTGTTCCACTGTCTGAATGAACTGGGTGATGATTCTCTAGTGGAGGAAATCCAACACTACCTGAAATCTGGAAAACAAAGTGAACTCTCTCCTTCACAGTGGTCTGCTCTGGTGTTTGTGTTACTGACATCAGCAGATGAACTGGAGGAATTTGACCTGAATAAATATATCAGTCCAGAGAAGATAACAGAAACTGTTCTTGTGAGGGTGACGCCTGTGATTGCAGCATCCAGAAAAGCAACGTAAGTAAATCTGTATAAATCTGTTCTACTGTAGAAAGAGAGAAACTGAAACACTTTGATAAATATGTACTTTAAGATGTTTTGAGCTTCAGGTGATACAGAGTGATGTTAATGTGAATAAATAAATAGTTAAATGAGTGAATAACTATCACATGAACAAAGACATGATATTATTACATGTGTGGAAAACAGTTTTTGTCACTTGAGGAGAAAATAAGTTTTTAACTCTTGAATTTATGTCTTGGTGCCTGAAATAATGAGAACTTATTGAAATGATGATTTATTATGACAGTAAAGTTGTTTTGTTTTTAATGGATATTTAACTCATGTTCACACCTCCGGGAGGAGAGACTGCAGAGGAGAGACTGTAAAAATCCTGTAAAACTAAATTATCATTAACATAACCCTCATCAGTTTCACACCCATGTCTCCAGTATTTAAAATTTTCATTGTCATTAAAAAAAAATAGTTTTTCACATTAAATGTGTTAGACTAGAAGTGCAATTAAACTACTGAGGACATGAAGAACAAATGCCATTTATTCATGATAAAACTGTTCTTGCATGTTTTGATGTATTTGAAAGCTGTGTGTGTTAAACATATTTCACATGTGATGCTCTCAGTGAGGGACACGTCAGAGCTGGATTCACTAAAAGACTAAATGTGGAGAGCCGCTGCTCTTTGTCTGCTGTTTGTGACTCAAATTCAGATCCTGAAGCTCTGCGTGTTCCACAGAGTAGATGAGTCGCCTTCAGTGTAACATGTTTAGTGATGTAAAAGTTAAAACAGAGTTAAATCTCTGATCTGTCTGTTATTTAAGGATGAACAAGGTTATGTAGGTGTCTGAGGTTAGAAAACGTGTGGAAACGCCTTGTGTGTATCTGTTTGCAGTCTCTCCCTGTAATCATTGTATAAACTGTACGGAGTGTAACTTGCATGTAGTGCAGCCGGAGCACCAGAACCACACTGCAGCACTTTATTCCTCCAAGTGAGGAGAAAGAACATCTGCATCATCTGGTGGAAATTCATCTACAGTTTTATAAGAGCCTGGAGACTTTATCAATAAAGTGTAGGTCATGGAAAAGCTACGTTTTTAATTTGTGAGCATCAGCGACCATCAGGGTGTGTGTGTGTGTG
>QNUK01000038.1:2321088-2403588 GCA_013621035.1 Clarias magur
CAACTCAGAAACCTCCAATCTGAGAGAACTGCATCTGACTGTGAAGACACTGAACCTGTCTGGGAATAAACTAACAGACTCAGGAGTGAAGCGTCTCTGTGCTGGACTGGAGAATCCTCACTGTAAAGTGGAGAAACTGAAGTAAGATCGTCTCTCTGAGTCACAATAACTCACTAAAAGCAGCAGTTAATAGTTTATACAGTGTTTTAGTAACTGACATGAGTACAGCATGCAGAACTAATATATTACTCACTAATAATAATAATAATAATAATAATAATAATAATTAAACAGACCTACAGTTAGATCCATTTTCAGACACATTATCTTTAATGTAAATATTATACTATGATGTAATGTTGAAGTGTGTGTCATTGTGTGATATGAAAAATTAAATCATTATTTTAAAACAGCATTTTTTATTTGGTTATCTTTGTTAAATATTAAAACTTGATTATCTGGATCATTTAAATGTGACAACTATACAAAAAAATACAAATTAAAAAGAAGGGCAAATCATTTAAAGCACTGTGAATATTAACCCAGGATGTAAATGTGTAGATGAAGTGTGTGTCATTGTGTCTCTGCAGGTTGTGGGATTGTGGTGTCTCAGATGAAGGCTGTGCTGCTCTGACTTCAGCTCTGAGATCAAACCCCTCACACCTGAGAGAACTGGATCTGTCTGAGAATAATAATGTAGGAGACTCAGGAGTGAAGTGTCTCTCTGCTGTACTGGAGAATCCTGACTGTAAACTGGAGACACTGAGGTAAGATCGTCTCTCTGAGTCACATGACCTGCTCTCAAGTAAGACACATTCTCTAATAGTGAGACTGACAGAGGTTTTAGGTTCATCATCAATGTCCTGAAGGAGGAAGATTGTTTCTTTTCACTGCACACTGATGATTTGTCACAGAGTCTTTGGGTCAGATGTATTATGTGAGAAGCTGCAGCACAAAACCTGACTTGATGCGACTGGTGTGTCTGAAATTAGCAACCGTGTGTCTTGACAACCGCGTCTCTGCCTGTTCAGAAATCCGCGGGTTAACAAGTTCTATGTGAACTCGTTCAAAACAGTAAAATATGGAGCTTTGAATAAACGTCTAGATCTGCATTTACTCCGCACTGCCACCTGCCAAACACGAAACAGCAGTGAAAAAGTCCTGACAGAGTATCATATAATTAATACTTATATAAATTACTCATATTAAACAGTATTTATAGTGTAGTGTTATACAGAGTACAGAGTTTAGAGTATAGTGTTATACTACTGTGTCGTTTTATTACTAACTGATTCTTCTTTTCTGCTGAGGTCCTTAATAAAAAAGTATGTTGCATTTACTTCAACTTTTGTTCTATTTCAAGGTGTAGTTGTTGTTCTTTGATGGACGTATCTGTCTCTTAACCACACACACACACACACACACACACACACACACACACACACACACACACACACACACACAGAGGAGGTCAGACACAACACATAGTGTAAGGTGAAGAACACACCTAGAGTCTTACTGACACAGGGAACACACACACACACACACACACACACACACACACACACACACACTGTTAGCTTATGCTGGTACTGTATCTACATGAAGCTCCTTCACCACTGGGCTGGTTATCATTTCAGTATCACTAATTACAGAACCAATGTCTTATCTGTTTATACTGTGTGTGTGTGTGTGATGATGATGATTGATGAAGCTGAAACTCCCACCAAGTCGATTCTGAGCCGCTCTGACTGTGAATTACTATTACAGTATTTATCTGTTGTGTAACTGCTGTTTGTGCTTTTGGTGTTTATAAAAATGAGAAGGTGCAGTGAAAGCTTTGAGGATCTGTTTGATCATTTGTACTAGTGTTACTTCATTATGTCTTATTTTATTTCCTTCAGTATCAGGTGTGATAGAATTGAAGGGAGAATTGCTGGAGCTCTGGTCTCAGTGCTCAACTCAGAAACCTCCAATCTGAGAGAACTGCATCTGACTGTGGAGACACTGGACCTGTATGATAATAAACTAACAGACTCAGGAGTGAAGCGTCTCTGTGCTGGACTGGAGAATCCTCACTGTAAAGTGGAGAAACTGAAGTAAGATCGTCTCTCTGAGTCACAATAACTCACTAAAAGCAGCAGTTAATAGTTGGAAATGGTCTTTTAGTAACTGATGTTCTGTAAGAGTACAGCATGCAGAACTAATATATTACTCACTAATAATAATAATAATAATAATAATAATAATAATTAAACAGACCTACAGTTAGATCCATTTTCAGACACATTATCTTTAATGTAAATATTATACTATGATGTAATGTTGAAGTGTGTGTCATTGTGTGATATGAAAAATTAAATCATTATTTTAAAACAGCATTTTGTATTTGGTTATCTTTGTTAAATATTAAAATTTGATTATCTGGATCATTTAAATGTGACAACTATACAAAAAAAATACAAATTAAAAAGAAGGGCAAATCATTTAAAGCACTGTGAATATTAACCCAGGATGTAAATGTGTAGATGAAGTGTGTGTCATTGTGTCTCTGCAGGTTGTGTGATTGTGGTGTCTCAGATGAAGGCTGGGCTGCTCTGACTTCAGCTCTGAGATCAAACCCCTCACACCTGAGAGAACTGAATCTGTCCTGTAATAATGTAGGAGACTCAGGAGTGAAGTGTCTCTGTGCTGGACTGGAGAATCCTGACTGTAAACTGGAGACACTGTGGTAAGATCGTCTCTCTGAGTCACAATAACTCACTAAAAGCAGCAGTTAATAGTTTATACAGTGTTTTAGTAACTGACATTTTCTGTAAGAGTACAGCATGCAGAACTAATATATTACTCACTAATAATAATAATAATACAATTAAACTGACCTACAGTTAGATACATGAGCACTAAAATACTGTTAAAATTAAAATACTGATAAACTGTACAAACCCTACTGTAGCTCATTACTTGTAACTTCTCTTCAAACATCAACACTTTTGTGCCTCTAGTGCACTTAATGTAGATAATCTCAATAACAGCAGTAATACTTTGGTGTGTGTTAATAATATCTTGGGATTGGTGAAGAGAAGGAAGACTGTCCAACATGACAGACACGTCCTCTTAACAACAAGTATTACGTCTCACACCTGAGAGAACTAAATGTGAGAGACTCAGGAGTGAAGTGTGTCTCTGCTGTACTGGAGAATCCTCACTGTAGCTGAGGTTAATGTTCTGCTCTTCTGGTGTACGACGCACTTCTGCTGCAGTTCAGTCGGCTTTGTAACTCGTGGAGCTCCGGCGGTGCAGCAGAGCTGAAAGCAGCGGTTTTGTTTATCGTTAAAGGTGAAAGTAAACGTACAGGAAAGACGAACACGTGTGTGATGCTGCTGGGTAACAACGAGTGATTTTACACTGATGAGTGATGTGATCCATTCTGTGTTTATGGTCTCCATGAGGGTCAAACCAGAGATTTACTCTGTAGTCACATCACACCAGAGATCAGCCTGAGAGAGAATAAAGGCTGTGGATCCTTTATTTAGTTCTCTGTGTGTCATCTACAGTATCTGGTGTTACAGTAAAGAGCTTTAATAAAAGGGCTTCCTCTGTTTTATTATAATACCACATGGGGAAAAAGTTAAAGCGAGTAATTTATTCTCCTCAAAATAAATGCTTTAAACTTTATATTATTTTAAATTATGATCCTGTTCTCACCCTGATTCAGACATTTTATAATTTTTAATAATATAAATCTGTAGTGTTATAAATAAAGGCTGTGGAGGTTCAGGTTTATTGTCCCTGTGTAGTGAACTGTAAGTCTAATAGAGAACCATCTGAGACTCTCTCACACACACACACACACACACACACACACACACACACTTACACAAAGGTAATAGTCAGTCTACTGGTCTCTGTTCAGCTACAGCTGTTAAGTTATGAATTAAATTAAAAAGTTAGAAACGAACTATAACACTCAGTATTATTAATTATTATTAATTACACTGTTAATTAGTATAAACAGGTGATATTAAATCCTCATGACATTCTGAATAATAAAATAATTTCACAGACACATCATCTTTAATGTAAATATTAAACCAAGATGTAATGTTGAAGTGTGTGTCATTGTGTGATATGAAAAATGATGTCATTATTTTTAAAAAAGCAGCACTGTAAATATAAACACTGGATGTAAATGTGTAGATGAAGTGTGTGTCATTGTGTCTCTGCAGGTTGGGGCAGTGTGATGTCTCAGATGAAGGCTGTGCTGCTCTGACTTCAGCTCTGAGATCAAACCCCTCACACCTGAGAGAACTGGATCTGTCCTGTAATAATGTAGGAGAGTCAGGAGTGAAGTGTGTCTCTGCTGTACTGGAGAATCCTGACTGTAAACTGGAGACACTGAGGTAAGATCATCTCTCTGAGAGTCACATGACCTGCTCCTCAGTAAGACACATTCTCTAATAGTGAGACTGAAGCAGAGGTTTTAGGTTCATCATCAATGTCCTGAGGAGGAAGATTGTTTCTTTTCACTGCACACTGATGATTTCTCACAGAGTCTTTGGGTCAGATGTACGTATGTGAGAAGCTGCAGCACAAAACCTGACTTGATGCGACTGCAGTGTGTCTGAAATGATGTGAAATTTACTACAACACTGTAACTAATCACACACACACACACACACACACACACACACACTGCACCTGAGACACAAACTAACTGCACTGTGTGAGCACACACACACACACAGTGTATGTGAGTTCTACATTAGACAATACAGGAGCACTGTTTACCAGTGTAGACCCACAGGGGCGTTTACCCTCAGAGTGGGCGTTAACCATCAAGCCTGAGAAGCGTCACATAAACTTCCTGTAAATTGTGTATTTATTTTTCTTCTGTTTCATTTTTTTTATTCCTTTTTGTTGTGGAATAATTACTACTACTTCTGTTAGAAAGTGTGATGCATTAAGGCTACATGGATTGTATCATAACCTTATTGTGTGTGTGTGTGTGTGTGTGTGTGTGAGAGAGATACTTTAAATATTTTTATCTGAACTTGTATGATATTTCTGTTAGCATCTTGTTCACTGTGAAATATGGATTTAGTTGAAATCAAATCTGCCCACGTTTTAAACATGACCTCTGACATGCTAATATAAAAGGCTAATACCTGCTGATATTAAATAGAACCTCTGACAAGTAAATATGAAAAGTCTAGAAACCCCTTACTAACTGAATAGATGTTTAATAAACAGGTTATAAAAGCCTCCGACGCAGGAACATCAGCTTATAATACAAGTTTAGCAAGAAGCTGCTTAATACTGAATGTAAATACGTAAAACACTGAAATATTACACTTCTAAAAATAACTCAAAGATTATAAATTAGAGAGAATTAATGAAATGTCTTGGAGTCAGATGTTTAAATCACAAAGTTAAAAGACACATTTAACCTTCAGCTGATCCTGTACAAAAGTCATCCTCGCTCTCCAGCACTTATGTTCATGTGTCTAAGACCTTTACACATTTTATTTACTGTAGATTTGACGTCCTTAATCTGTAGAATCTGATGAACCTGATTTCTAAGTATTTTACACTCCATCAGTTTTATAATTCAGGATTTTTTATTTAGACTCGAAGAAACAGCAATAAATGATCAGTCAGTAATATTGTTTATTAAAGACATGAGTTTGATTCTCCTCAAAATGAAACTTTAAGTCTGATTGTGTTTGTTTTTCACCCTGATTCAGACTTTCACTTCCTTTATTCTGCAGTAATATAAATCTATAGTGTTTATATAAATGTATTAAACAAAGGTCACAGGGAAAAAGAAGTTTATTGTCTCTCTATAGAGCACTATAAGTCTGTTAGAGAACTATTTTGTAGACTCACCATCTTTAAAATGAAATATAAGCCGAGATGTGAATCTGTTGATGAAGTGTGTGTTATTGTGTCTCTGCAGGTTGTGTGATTGTGGTGTCTCAGATGAAGGCTGTGCTGCTCTGACTTCAGCTCTGAGATCAAACCCCTCACACCTGAGAGAACTGGATCTGACCTATAATAATAATGTAGGAGACTCAGGAGTGAAGTGTCTCTCTGCTGTACTGGAGAATCCTGACTGTAAACTGGAGACACTGAGGTAAGATCGTCTCTCTGAGAGTCACATGACCTGCTCCTCAGTAAGACACATTCTCTAATAGTGAGACTGAAGCAGAGGTTGTAGGTTCATCATCAATGTCCTGAGGAGGAAGATTGTTTCTTTTCACTGCACACTGATGATTTCTCACAGAGTCTTTGGGTCAGATGTACGTATGTGAGAAGCTGCAGCACAAAACCTGACTTGATGCGACTGCAGTGTGTCTGAAATGATGTGAAATTTACTACAACACTGTAACTAATCACACACACACACACACACACACACACACACACACACACACACACACACACACACACACTGCACCTGAGACACAAACTAACTGCACTGTGTGAGCTGCAGGGTTTAAAAGCAGCAGTGACATTCTCAGAGATGAAAATGAGTTCTGTTACTGAGGATTATTTCACTACATCTGTGTCTATGTGCTATGAACAGGGTTGCCAGATCTGTGTTACACAAACAGACAAATGGACAAACAGTATTAAACCCATGTAGTTTCACTCATTAGTTCTTTCTCTAGTATTTTATAATCATCTCATATTATTACACATTTAGCCATAAATACAGAAAGTCTATGAGTAAACACACAGACTCAAATCCATTCATATAGTAACACAGAGCTAAAGTAGAGAACACCATCAGTAGGTGTGTGTGTGTGTGTGTGTGTGTGTGTGTGTGTGTGTGTGTGTGTGTGTGTGTGTGTGTGTGTGAGAGAGAGAGAGAGAGGAGATCACAGGGCATGAGCACTACTGATTACATTCACATAATTTAAATAAAATGCCCAAGTTTTCACTCTCTCTCTCTCTCTCTCTCTCTCTCTCTCTCTCTCACACACACACACACACACACACACACACACACACACACACACACACACAGTGAGATGTTCATCATGTCTTGATGTTTATATCCTGAGAGAGTGAAGTGTGTGTCATTGTGTCTCTGCAGGTTGTGGGATTGTGGTGTCTCAGATGAAGGCTGTGCTGCTCTGACTTCAGCTCTGAGATCAAACCCCTCACACCTGAGAGAACTGGATCTGTCTGATAATAATGTAGGAGACTCAGGAGTGAAGTGTCTCTCTGCCCTTAAGGATGATGAACATTACAAACTACAGACATTGATGTGAGTAATGATCTCTTTATACATGAGATCAATGACATAGTAAACGACTGAGTAACATTAGCTTGTACATTTCTCTTTATTCTGTTTAATCAGACTTTTTCTAACAATGATCTTTAATGCTGTTTGGTGTTGATTTAAACTTCATGTGAGAGCAGAAGACAGGGAGTCAGACGGAGTTTACAAAACATCCCACCTGAGTGCATGAGAGTGATTGTAAATGAACAGCTGGTCTCCTTGTGACACCCTGCTGTCTCTGACTTCATACTGCTGCTTCTGTCTGAATAAGATCATCTCAGCTTTTCCCTGTTTCTGATAAGCAGCAGACTTTCTCCTCAACTCTCATAAAAACTCATGAAAATCATCATCTTTAATGCCACACTGCCACAAATATTAGATTGAATCAGCGACTTTACTCACTCTGACACTCCTTCCAGCTCTCCACCTCCTCACCGTGTCTTCTGTCATTCCTGTAAAATTCACCTTCTTAAAGTCTGCACTTAAATATACATGTAGAACAGGAGAGAAAACACACAGCAGTGATGTGATTATAAAACTCTACAGTCTGTGATGTGATTGTAAATGTCGGCTCACTTTCCTGTTAGAACTTGTGGAAGTTCTCATTTGTTCTAGCTGAAGAGTCTGACAGATTTTATAAACATTAAATTAAATAATATACATGAGATAGTAATGTTTTCCTTACAGCAAAGATTATTATTCATGTTGTTGGTCATGACCCAGCACCGTCTAGTTTGTGGTTATTAATTCAGATATTTTTCTTTTAGATTTGACTGAAGATGAACAGCTGAGTGCCGAAGATTAAATTTTTCCTACCTTTTCATGTCAGCAAACAGAGAACATATTTATAGAAATGTAACTTAACAGACTCAGAACTTGGACATAAATTCCTCAATGCCATAAAATCCTGAAGGACTAATAGGAACAGCAGGTGAAAAAAACAGACGGATTCGAGCTGAACCCAGTCAGTGGAACAGAGAGCTGGAATAGACAGGAACTGTTTCAGGACATTGGTGGGATTCTCACCTGACAGGACTGGCATTGGGGAAGTTATCTTTTTGTTACAGGATCAGAGCTCACCCAGCAGGAACCCTATATGTTGTATAATGTCATTGGAGTGGTCATTAGGTACCACTAGGTAGGTAAAAGGTTAGGATTACTTTGATGAAATGATCTTGGGATCTCAGCTTTGTCACCCTGGGGAGATAGAGAACATCTTTGAAATGCTCATACTGTTGTTCAAATAATTTGCAGTTATTTGACTTATTTGAAATGATGTTGTTTGACAAAATGCACCACTGGCAGGTGACTTATACAGCAGTAAACTGGAGACAGGATGATGGGCACCCAAGACTCTCCCATACCCACAGAGACCAAAGGCCAGCCTGTCTCTTGAAAACAGTCAATGCTGGCCACAACTAAAAAGTGTACCATAGCTCACCACACACGTTGCCCAGCAGGCAAAGATTTCAGAGATCTCAATCTGATTGAGCACATGTGGAATGCACCATTTAAACAAATCTGATCCATGGAAGTCCCACGCCTCAACCCACAGCATCTAAAGGATCCACTGAGAATGTCTTGATGCTAGACACCATAATACACCCATCCCAGAGGTCCCATGGAGCCATGCACCAATAGTCCAGAGCCACCCTGACACATGGAGAACCCTACAACCTAGGTTTAACCTACAACATTTTCACATGATTTAGTGTCACATTTGCAAGATTGTGTTTTCATTTGTTTAACATTGTCCTAATGTCACATTTTTCTTGGCATTAGCCAATCAAACCCAGTATAGAACCACTTATAATTTCTAATATTAACAATATAATGCTTTCCATTATTTTGCATACAGTAATTGTATCATTAAAATATATTGTGATCAAATTTATATATACTGTTGTATATAATTTTGCTTTATATGTAGTTTTAACCCATGTTGTTGTATGTATTTAACAGGATTTTCCCGCCTAAACAATTACCGACAAATGTATTTGTCTATGAATAAAATATATTTTGAGCTTTATTTTGGGCAATAGATTCTTATTTCTTGCTATTTCAGGTGTAATACTTAAGAGATTAAGAGAGAAAGATTTATTTGAAAACCAGTAACAAACACTTTGTTTTATTAAATGTGGAAACACGTCATACTTTATATACAACACAGTGAGAATGTAAGGGCTTTATGAATTATTATATCTAGAGTGCAAGTGTGTGTTTAGGTCTCGAATGTTCCCTCCTTCACGATGGCCATTGCCAGGTTACGCGCCAGAGCCAATTGCAGCAGCTCCAGTTTTGTGGACTCGACCTCATCATCCTGAAACACAAACACACCCTGTATTTCATACACTGTACATCAGAGATTATTTAGTTTTTCTGATTGGTCTGCAGGCGCTCATTCATTTTATAACACCAGCTCTTGATAGTAGCACAGCTGCAAGTTACAGGTTTATAATAATTCTATTGCTTTACAATTTCTAAGTGGATAACAGAAAGTGTGCACTCTGATATGGTAAAGTTTTCTGTAAGATGTTTATGTAACATGTATGGAAGGAGTCTCCAGTGTCAGCACTTCTTAACAGTCAGTTTTATAAAATGCTGTGATTAACTGTGGGTGTGTGTTGTACCTGCGCTAGATGCTCTGGTTCCAGCTTGCTTTTGTCAGACGTCGGCTCTTCCAGACAGAACATGAATTCATACGTCTGATCCACTGAAAAGATCACCTACACACACACACACACACACACACACTCGATTAGTAAGGAACAATTCCAAATATCAGGGCAACCCCCCATTAAAATATGAACAGGTGAAATATCTATATAAAAGTTATCTGATTGAAGTTATATACACTTGGAGCTTAAAAAAACACTCATTGAGCCTGAATGATAAACTGAGCCAGATTAGCTGATTGTTGTTACTTATATTCATAGTGTGTACAGTTTTTTATTTAAAAAAAAAAAAAAAAAAGGTATTCCTCAGACACATGGTATTTAAGCTGATGTTATTCACCTTCACAGTAAAAGCTGTTCAGGGTATAAAACATTATATCTACGGCTGCAACAACTAATCGATAAAACCGATAATTAAATTCGTTGTCAACACTGTACAATGCCGTTATCGATTAGTTGGACTGCTCACGTTACTAAGGAGCGCGACCACAAGATGCACAAATACACAAAGATACACACAGATACAATGGCGCAGTGGAGGTTACAGACGTGTCTCCAGGAAAAAGCGCGCGCCTATGGCGTTATATTCCTGCCACAATTTTGAGCATTTTGAGAGCAGACAAAGCACTCTATGCGCGTGCAGTGTCTCCACTGCGCGCTCGACAGCTCGATTCCACGCGTGCAATGTCTCCCCTTGTGCTTCGTCAAGACTCCAACAGCGTCTGTCTCTCCGTCACGGAGTTCACTGTCACCCGATATTAGGGTCCCGCCCCCTTTTACACCATTAGATGGATTGATGTCACTCATCTTCATTTCATCCAATCGGAGCGTTTAAGAACCAAAACGTTAGGTTACTTGCGTAACCCCGGGTCTCTGAAAACAGAGCGAGGTATGTCACTATGGGAAACGCCTCAGGCGTGATAGACTATGGAAGCACCAATCACACCACGTCTGCACGCAGAGCAGACCAATCACAGCTAAGATAGTGGCCCACCCCCTACATATAACCAGCTGTGATGCCCTGAAACAGCATTCTTAAGCACGCTCTTCCCCCGTGCAATGCGAGAAGGGAAGCTTGGTGAGATGCCTCGCTCTGTTTTCAGAGAACCGGGGTTACGCAAGTAACCTAACGTTCTCTTTCAACAATCGCTCGGTATCTCACTATGGGAATGATATGGCCCACTCCCGTAGCGCATGCTTTTCCGAAGCCGCTGACAGACCTGATGAAAATGAAACTGAAAGCCACATCTTATTTCCTTCATGAGCCGATTTTGAGCACCTCATGAGCCAATGTCGGCGCAGTGACGTCCAGACGGTAAAATCTGATAAACGTATGAGGGGAAGCCCAGCTTGCCGCTGCGCAAATGTCTCCTACCGAGATCCCTTTAAATAAAGCCCATGAAGTGGCCATACCCCGTGTGAAATGAGCCTTCACACCCATCGGGGAACTAAGACCCATAGCTGTATAAGCCGACTCGATTGCCTCCACCATCCAGTGAGAGAGACGTTGCGATGAGATCGGCTTGCCTATACACTGAGCAGCCCATGAAACGAACAGCTGATCATTCCTCCTGAATGCTCGCGTTCTGTTCACATACTGCCATAACGCCCGCACTGGACATAAAGTATGCAAAATGCTTTCTTCCTCCGAGGCGAACGGTGGTGGGTAAAAAGCATTCAGCTCTAAGGCAGTGCAGTTATAGCTCGAGTCCCAGACCTTAGGCACGAAGGCCGGGTTCGGCAATAGCACAACCTTTTTGCCATCAGGACTAAATTCCATACACGCCTCATGCACTGACAACGCATGTAACTCCCCCACTCGCTTAACCGAAACTAAGGCGAGGAGCAAGATCGTTTTCAGAGATAAAAGTTTCATATGAACCGTCTCCGACGGTTCAAAGGGAGCCCGGGTTAAGGCATTCAGGACCTTGGATAAATCCCATGACGGGATGCGTTGCTTTAGTACTGGTCTCAGACGCCTCACTCCTTTCATAAAACGGCATATAAGAGGGTGACGACCAACCGAAGCTTTTTCAATGCCAATGTGGCATGCCGAAATAGCGGCCAGATAAACCTTAATGGTGGAAAAGGCTCTGCCGCTGTCCATTAAGTTCTGTAAGAAACAGAGAATATCCGACACCGAACACTGGAAAGGAATAACTCCTCTACGCGCGCACCAGTTCTCGAAAACATGCCATTTGAGATTGTACAATGAGCGCGTTGACCAAGCTCGAGCGCACTGGATAGTGTTTATAACTTCCTGGGGAAGCCCGAGCGCATTCAGATTCAACCTTTCACGGGCCAGACCCAAAGGTTGATTCTCTCCGGGTGGGGGTGAAGTATCTGACCTCCTGCTTGTGACAGCAGATCCCTGCGCAGCGGAAGTTGCCAGGGCTCCCCCTGAAGGAGCTGGACAATCTCCGCCAGCCACAGCCTCCCTGTCCAACGAGGGGCTACTAGGAGGAGAGATAATCCTTCTTCTCTTACCCTGTCTAGGGTGGGAGAAATTAGGCTTAGCAGTGGGAATGCGTAAAGCAGCCCGCTTGGCCACTCGTGTGCCATCGCATCCACACCTAATGGGGCATTCACGTCCTTTAGAGAAGTACAGCGGACACTTTGCGTTTGCCTGCGAGGCGAAGAGATCTACGGCAGCCCTGCCGTACTTTTCCCAAATCTGATTCACCACCTGTGGGTGAATTGTCCATTCTCCGTATAACGGATTTCCCCTTGAAAGGAGATCCGGTCCTACGTTGAGAATCCCTGGAACGTGCGTCGCGCACAGTGAGCTGAAGTGCGCGCTGCTCCAAACAATCAGCTTGCGCGCTAGATTGTGGAGTTGTAGCGAGCGCGTTCCCCCTTGACGATTGATGTATGCCACCACCGTCGTGTTGTCTGTTCTGACTAAAACATGGCATCCCCTTAAAAACGGTAGGAAATGTCTGAGAGCCAGAAACACCGCCCATAACTCCAAAAGGTTTATGTGCACCGTGCGCAGCTGGGGCGTCCAACGACCGTTTACCGATCTGCCCTGAAAGACAGCCCCCCATCCTAGGAGGGACGCATCCGTTGTCACAACCTTTCTCATGGACACGCTGCCCAACGGAGCCCCCGCCCTGAATAGGGAGGGGTCCCTCCATTGATGAAGAGCCCCCACACATTCCGCGTCCGCTCTCACTCTGCGCGCGAGGTGTCGGCGAGGACACAGATGTTTCGCCGCTACCCATCGCTGGAAGTCTCTCATTTTGAGCAAACCCAGTGAGATCACTGACAGCGAAGAGGCCATCATACCTAGAAGGCGAAGGCACAACCTGAATGTCACCAGGTTTCCCCTGCGGAAATGGCTCAGACACTGATAAAACGCAGTTATCCTCCTTTCTGAAAGAATAGCGCGATAGGTCACCGAGTCTATCCTTAGACCCAGATACTCTATCCGCTGTGACGGGATCAACCGGCTCTTGGCATAGTTGATTCTGAACCCCAAACTCGTGAGATGGGACGTGAGCAACCCTGTGTCCCGCTCCGCGCGCTCCCGTGATTGCGCGCACACTAGATAATCGTCCAGATAAGCTGATATCCTGAGAACCCTGTGTCTCAGTGGTGACAGAGCTGCCTCTATACACCTGCTGAACACTCGTGGTGCTAGGCTCAGCCCGAATGGAAGAGTAGCAAATTCGTACGCTTCATTCTGAAACGAGAACCTGAGATATTTCCTGTGTGCGGGATAGATGCTTATGTGAAAATACGCATCTTTGAGATCTACCGCAGAAAACCAATCCCCCCTTTGGATGGAGCGAGTCAGAGCTCCGACCGTGAGCATCCTGAATTTGTATTTTCTTAAGTGCCTGTTCAAAGCACGCAGGTCCAGTATCGGGCGCAATCCCCCTCCTTTCTTTGGGATTAGAAAATAGCGGGAGTAATAACCGTTCTGAGTTTCCCCCACTGGAACTCGTCTTATAGCCCTCTTTTCCAAGAGGGTGGAAATTTCTTCCTCCAAAACCTGAACTGACTCCCCTTTCGCCATAGATGCTATAACCCCGTTGAAAGGAGGGGGTTTTAATGCAAACTGAAGCCTGTAACCCTTGGTTACCGTAGCGCGGACCCATGGAATAGGAGAACACTCCGTCCAGGCTTCCCACTGAAGCGCCAGAGGATTTAGGCAAACCGATTCCATAGATGGAGCGTTGGCGTCATCTAGTGGGCGGAGAAAAAAACGGCCGGGATCTGTCTGGCCCAGAGACTGGTTTATCTCTCGGTTCATTGATTTTATTGTTTTTTTGGCTTCCTGCGCCCTTGGCAATGAGCCTGGATGCGACAGGTGATTTTTTATTTGCTCTGGGTTCAGAAACTGAAGTGCTTCGTGAACATGCACTTGAGAACTTGTGCTTAAACTCCGCAGACCACATTGAACTGGTGGTTGAGTTTGCACGTGAGGTGTTACTGAAAACCCTCCTTGGAACGCTGCGTGTTGAGGAAACACTGAACTGGCCTGAACACAGCCTAACATTCCTTTTATCCACATCCTCCGCTTCTTTGCGGGTGGGGGAAAAGATGTGTTGAACTCGGGAGAGGACATCGCAGAAAACCCTAGGTGCTGCCCGTCTCTCCCATGCAGAGTTTGTGTCCTAGGTCTCCTTCGTCTTTTTGCTAGAAGGGTTAGAAGACCTGGATCTCACCGCCGTTGCAGCAAATGACTGCTTTCCCCATGGCTTAGCGTTCGGAGCTGCGGGGGGGGGCAAGCCGCCTGCTCCGCGCTCTGGGGTCTCGCAGGTCTAGGCGCGTTCACGAACCTCCTGTTCTGTGCCGGAGGGACTGGCCGAGGGGCAAGAGGAGGGCGCAATGGCCTTTTTCTCGGCAGACAGATGTCAAATGCCTCTCCTTCCTTCTTCTGGAGATCGCACCTCTGCCTCATCGCCTCTACCGCTGGACCGAACAGACCGCTCGCATTCAAGGGAGCGTCGAGAAAATCTAATTTCTCCCGTTCCCCGATGCTTGAGAGGTTCAGCCACAGCGATCTTTCGCCCGCGACGGCGAGAGCCATAGTTCGGCCGCAGCTCTGCACCGCACCGCGTGAGGCACGCAGGTTGAGATCTGTTATATTACAGATCTCTTCCCAGACAGATGGGCTTGGGTTACCTGCGTCTAGCTGCTTGCCCAGCTCCTCCAATAATTCGGCTTGGTAGGCCATCAACATTGAAGTCACGTTAAGAGCTCTGACTGCCAGCGCCGAAGACTTATAAATCTTCTGGTACATGGATGCGGTAAAGCGATCCATTTTACCCGGAAGCGCCGGACTAGTGGATGAGAGGGCGGTCCGCCTGTTTGGATGCAGGTGGTGGGCCACTGACTGCTCCACTGCGGGAGGATTAGAGAGACCGAGCGTCTCCATCTTACTCGCATCCAGAGATGAGTAACCCTTGACAGGCACCCGATGAGAAAAGGGTCTATCCCACGATTTTTTCATCTCCGTTAAACACGCCGGCAAAACCGGAAGCAGCTGTTTCGTCGGGGGAAGGCGGGAGGGGAGCCTTTTCCCATCATATATGTCCCGCTTAACGCTTGGATCGCCCGAAGTTACCGGCCAGGTGATGCCCAGCTTAGCAGCCGCGCGTTTGCAGACCTCGATCATATCGCAGTCCACCCCCGCCGATGTCGCATCGCCACTCTGCGCGCTTGCTGGCCTGGATGGTTGGGTCAGAGAAAGGATCGCATCCTCCTCCTCATCATCCGGTTCCTCTCGGAGGAGGCGAGCTAACATTTCCTCGTCCTCCTCCTCATCTCCCTCAACTTCGTCGCCGTCCGCCAGCAGCTGCTGGTCGAAAAGTGGTGTAAACTCCGGGGACTCCGAATCCATAATATTCCCCCATGAAGTGAGATCACGCGGGGGAGAAGGCTGGGTCCCTTTAGTCGAAGGAGAGGCAGTAGCGAGGACCGGATCCTTTTTGGAGGACGCCGCCACTCGGAGCCTTCTTTCCAGTATTCTAGTCGGCATAACCCGACAGTGCGCACAGTTCTCTGCATCCGCCAGCGCGGCCTGGGCATGCTTGACCCCCATGCATGCGATACACATAGGGTGAGTGTCGCGGCCCGAGATCATGAAACCGCACGCTGCCGGGCATGAGCGCGAAGGAGCCTCCCTCACCTTCTCCGCGGATGGTTTGGAAGCGGACATGGTGAGTCAAAATGTTCCTTTTAATAGCTCGCCTCAATGCGTTAGCTAGGATTAGCGACACTCAGTAACGAGTGGAAAGAACAAATAAATTAAAGAAAAATAAAATAAAACCCACAACAGGTTTTCGCTTGGCTGTACTGCGTTCGGCAACGTTAACCTTGACGGTACGTTTATGAACTGAGGCAGCGCAGCCTGTGGTGCTGAGGAAAAGTCTTCACGGGGAAGAGAACAAGAATGCCGTTTCAGGGCATCACAGCTGGTTATATGTAGGGGGTGGGCCACTATCTTAGCTGTGATTGGTCTGCTCTGCGTGCAGACGTGGTGTGATTGGTGCTTCCATAGTCTATCACACCTGAGGCGTTTCCCATAGTGAGAGACCGAGCGATTGTTGATAGAAAACAAAGCGTCTACAAGAGATGTGGGTTCGGTTGCATCGAGCACATGTTAACTCTGTACATCTCAAACTAACTTTGTGCCAAACAGTCTGGGGAATCTACATACAAGGCCACGCCCCCTGCACGTGCGTGCGCACACAAATCAGACACACACACACAGAATCAGCAAGTTTTCTGCGCGTGTGGAAGATGTCACGCGCTGTACATGTTTCTGGAACTCTACAGAATGTTCTGGACAGTGGGAGGAGTTTATCTCTACCTCAGAACAACACTGAGACTCTGACAGAAAACGGAGGAGGAGAATCCAGCAAGCTGTTACCATGAGTGAGTTATTAAGTCTCTAATGTTATTTAGCACAAAACCTTTAGCTCCCGGTGGCTAAAATACTGCCTTATGTAGCTTACAGACGCTTGTGGTATTCACAAATGTCTGTATGTAAAAAAAATAAACATTTATTTTATTTTAAGTTGTTGTATGGCATTACAAAAGCTCGTGCTGTCTTTATGCATGATCATCATTTTATTATCATGCTCATGGTGTTGCCTTTTTTTATAAACAGTTGTGATGTTGCTGATATTCTGATGATTGACAGGTATATAGAAACAACAAGAGGTGTCTAATACTTTACATAACCCACCTCTCTCAGTCAGTAAAATGTCTAAAGCCGTTCTTTTTTGAAATGTGATCTTTCTGAACTGCTCAGGTTTGTCATTTACTAATTGTAAAGCACTAACAGTGTTATATTTCAGTGTGAGTAACATGTGTACTGACCCTTTTAACTCAAGGTAAAGTGATCAGCCTGTATTTGCTCTTGGGAACTTGAATTCGCCAGGTACAACATCTCTTTTCCTTCTACCGCTGACATCAGCCATGTGTACTGACACACTGGGAGCTACATATGCTGGATAACGTGAACCAGTTCAGTGGAAATACCTGGGTAGAGTCACGTATGCGGTTGTCCCACACACCCACATTACTGTGTTTTTAGAGAAAGCTCTGTGAAAGGACAAACGCTGTCAATTGGGAAATATCTGCCACTTATACTACACTTAGGTGACCTAGCTTTTGAACGATTGGTGATGTGAATATACAGTAAGTGGTGCATTCGGACCATCCTAAGTCATGTTCCCTGTTTCCTTTTTGCCAAGGGACCACATACTGTAGGTGGAATTGTCTGTATATTTCTTAACAGGCAGTGGGGCGCATTAATTCCCTGCAGCATCAAAACACAGGTTATTGGTATAATGACACCCAGAGACTGCTGAGTATGTCGATATCTGCAGGACGTCCATGGTGGTTATTGGTACGATGCGTGACGTGTTGTCTGCATTCACTTCTGCTGCTGTGACATTATTAAGGGGCGGAGCTACCCAGCCCGAAGACATGACCTGGCATGTCCAACACGAGCTGTTATGTGTGTCTGTCATATGATCAGCGATGTCTAATGACAGAGCACATCCCCCGTTCCCTGCACATCTCCTGAGATTAGTGTTATGCTCATCATTGTTCTAGTTTAAATGGAAGTGGCTCGGATTTGCTAAATAGACTTTACCGAGGCTATTTCTCCCCGAGTCCTCAATAAGGAGGCACGTCAGGGTAACGTTTACTATTATCATACCCAGATTGCGTTGGGGTGTTGGAGTCGATTTATTATTTTTAACTGAGGGTCCAGTCCGGCTAATTCAATGTCTGTCGTGTCTACGTACGTGTGATTAATCTCAGTCACTGATATTCTCTGTCTTTTAAAACACTCTTGTATTCTCTCAAACTTCAAGATTAAACTTAACATCTGTACCTACAGTGGATGTAGACAAGATAAGATCATTTCTCATTAAGATAAATGTTTGGGGGGAAAGTGCATTGATTCACATCTTCCGCATCCACTTGCTCTTTCCTTCCCTGTGTGTGTGTGTGTGTGTGTGTGTGTGTGTGTGTGTGTGTGTGTGAGTGTGAGAGAGAGAGAGAGAGAGAGAGAGAGAGATATCTTTACAACATGAATAGCCTACAATAAATGACGTGTAACATGTTTCTGTAACATGCGGTGTACTACATGACATAAGCACGAAATATCAACAAAAATTAGCGGCTATTCTCAAGACACGAACCGGGATCAAATGCCTTCAATGCAGCTGACTTAACCGTTTCACCACATGGGAACCTGAAATCTTCTTTTCACCCCCACCAATGCACATGAAGAAGAAGACAAAAGACAGCCGCTAGTGTTAGTATACATCTCTATACATTGTATCACACTTGTAAAACATTATGTTAAAGAACAAAACCACTCTCAATTACTCATGACCTCTCAGAAGCATGAAATTTCTATCGCCCATGCGTAGCTGAGTTATGTATTCATGTAAAACATGCTGGTGCATCATCATTAACTAGTACATAAAAATACATTTTCGTCTGACATTTAAAACTTTTAAATGTTATTATTTTGAAAGTGTACGAGAGTGACAGAGCAAGGTGACATCCTGGATAGGGAGTTTTTCCTTGCCACCGTCGCCCTCGGCTTGCTCATCAGGGACAATCTTATCATTTTGATCCATACACATTCACATTTCATACAGACTTACTTATTTTGATTGTGTAAAGCTGCTTTGTGACAATGTCAATTGTTAAAAGCGCTATATAAATAAAATTGAATTGAATTGAATGGATATAATAATGAAAATATGTAAATAATGCAGTAACTTCCATTTGCTTGGTCTTATATGCACGAAAGGTCTTAGCATTAAAGCATATTTAGTGAAGGTACTCAGACACTGACACTGTACACTATATCTCCAACATGACAAGCTTGATTTAATCAAGAAAATATGTTTAATTAATGAAGCAGTCACTGCTCCACCTGGTGGCACTATACAGCATTGCAACCAGATTATTAGAACAGTGCAAGAGGACGTTTAAGGAGCTGTTTGAAAAGGCTTCTACTGTACCTCCACAGGAGGTGTAGTTTTAGCCATTTTAAGGCAGCACATAGTTAGATTTTCTCAGCTTCCAGCACATCTGATTTAACTAATCAACCAAAGCAACAGATTTTTCTTAATTGAAGTGGGTGTGGCAGAGCAGGAAAAGACTAAAATATTCAGGGCAGTGATCCTCCAGGAATAACGCTGAGAAACACTGGTGTATACCAGAGCACCAGCAGGATTTTATTTCATACTGAACACAAGAACTGCCTTTATTCCATACCTTTAATGTTAAAGTGCAACATACGATACTCAGTGAGTGAGAGAGACTGATTCAGGTTTTGTTGCATGTTACTGATACACCACCATAAAACTCAGATTCCCAAACCGCATGCATTTCAAAAACCAGACTCTGTGCTCTTGGTAGAATCTTCACTGTGTACAACAGCACGCTTTCTATTTTCCAAAGCTTGAAAGATATTTGCGATATTAAGTACAAATACAAACATAGTATTTGGTAATATTGACTTTAAATTGTGTAACTTGGGTAAAATGTTTCAGGTCACCTTCTACAAGCTTCCTACAATAAGTTGCTGTAATTTTAGTCTGTTCTTCCTGACAGAACTGATGGAAACGAGGCAGGTTTGTGGGCCTCCTTGCTTACACACACTTTTTCAATTCTGCCCATAGATTTTCTGCTGGATTAAGGTCAGGGCCACTTCAATACCTTGACATTATTATCCTTATGCCATTTTGTTACAATTTTGGAAGTATGATTGGGGACATTGTCCATTTTGAAGAACTGTGCATGTCCAAGCTTTAACCTCCTGGCTGATGGTTTGAGATCTTGCTTTAATATATCCACAAAATATTCTTTCCTTATGAGGCCATCTAGTTTGTGAAGTGCACCAGTCCCTCCTACAGCAAAGCACCTATGACAATGACCATTTTTAAAAGTTAAAATTAAACATTTAATAATCACCAGTAAATATCCATAAGAAGTGCTGGACTGCTGCTCGATTAGAAGATCAGGTCGATCTGGTCCTTTTTTTTTTTTCATCCGATCGGGGTATTTTAGCAAAGAAATTACAGAATTTCCTCTGATATTTAGCTGCTTCCACGTCAATCACTATTCAACACATTAACTAACAATCTGCTGACCGTTAATAAGACTCAGTGAGAATGGTCCAATCACATGAGCCCAAATATTTAAAAACAATATTGATTCGCTAAGAACAAAAGTGGGATGGTTCAGGGCGCACAGTGCTGCGCCTCAAGGATGATTTGTAAGAATCCAGTTAGAGATCAGCTTCAAATCACATGCTTTTCAAAAATGTACGTGCCTACATAGACACTCGTTTGTCCGGTGCCCCGCGTACACGAAGACAAATGAACGTAATACAATTTTTTGTAAATAAATTATATTAAGAAATACAGTGGAATATTGTGACTAAATTACTTTATTTCATTATTAAAATGAATAATTATTATGTCCAATAAGTAGATGTTAAAGTAGCATTCTTCTCTGCCTTACTTTAAGGGGGGCGGCGCCCCTGCTGTGGCTATTGATACTTTTACATGGAAGCAAAATAGTCTCATTAATAATTCTCACAAAAGTCACGATGCACACATGCATATCCCAATTCGTGTGCACGGGAAAAAATATATATTCACAAAAAAACAACTCATGTGCACAAAATAAATATATATATTCATAATATATGTTTCACAAATGCAAAAAAATTCACGGATGTACAACTGTGTACAAACTTTTGGAGTGTATAAAATTCACGAGTGTATCATGGCCTGTGAATGTGAAAATCGTCTTTCCTGTGTGATTATCCCTGGATTTTGGAGACTTTAAGGGGCAGCAACTTGAGTCACTTGTACTCTTTAGCCAATCAGATGCGACCTCACCATTCAACCAATCACAGCCCTCCAGTAGCTCAGCTTTGCACAGTAGCTTTTTTTTGCAAAGTCTGAATTAATTACAACGGAAATTAAGTTATTACTTTATTTCATAATGTTTCATTAATGAACTTCGCTGAAAATAACACAGCTAACCACTTCATTGTCTTTATAAACACTTCACCCTCATTACATATTTATCAATCAACACAGTCGCAGTTAGAGTTTTTAATTTGGAGAATAGGAGTTTCTATGGGTCACAGGGTATTTATTCTGATACGGTTGTATTAGAATGCCACAGATTTGCTTTTATTTCATTAACAGTTCAAATGTGTGTAGCATAATGGATTAAAGCTGCACAATTTCAAATTTGCTTTGGTGCCTCACTGAGCCAGAGAGCGGTTGTTATTTATACTGTAGGTATTATTAAACAGCTCCACAAACAGTCTCTTCAGTCAGCATTATTTCTTACAGTATGATTTCCTCACAATAATTAAAATTATCAGAGGTACTGGGATAAAAATTGTATTTCTGATATAAACACTAATCTACAATACAAACCAAAGTAGTTTGAAAATTGTCAATTTGAAACATTGTGAAAGTAACTTTAGCTTCAAATAAAGGTCGTATCAGTTATATCAGGAGGTGACGACAAGTGGTTGCTAAAAATGTACTTCATTCATTCATTCATTCATTATTTTAAGAGATTAGATGAAATTGTTGATTTATCCAGTAATGCAATAAGTAAAGCTTTGAGTCTTGTGGGAGAATTATGTTTATTGTAAAGAATCGAAAATCATGGCTCTCAATTTATCCATTCACGCAGCTTAGAATGAATTATCAATAATTATAAAAGACTGTTTCAACAGGTGATAAGAGTTAATTGATAGAATAAAATAACACCAGCATTACATGGCAGGTGGCAAAACATGTCAGATTACAGCATTTTACTGTAGTCTTTTTTTTTTTTTTTTAAGATATTTATATTTATATCATCTGGAATGTGTATAATTTCATCCATGGCACTAATAACCACGAGCTTCCGTCTGCAAATAAACTGTAGGTAGTCTCCAAGACATGAACCAAACGATCATGAAGTCGTTAAAGAATGTACTGCTGGAGAAATTCCTAAATACTTAAAAAACAAAAAAGATGTATTTCAATGTACAGACAGTAGGTTATATCATTTAAAATAAATGTTTTGATGCTGCATATCTTCTTCAAAGCACATTGTTTCAACATAGTTGCTACATAAAGTACAACATGCTATATGTATCTATTGCTGTAACTGTAAGTTCAAACGGACCAAACACCAGTTTAGAAAGTCATAATGAATGATCAATTCACCACTCACATTGTAAAGACTGTAGATCGTTATAGTGAATGATCCCTCAGAGCTTATTGCATAAATTCAGCAAGTGAAGTGTTGCAGCGCTGAATGGAGCAGCTGTTCTCAGGATACCCCTGTGCAATCATTGTCGATGATATCATCATCGGAGGCCGTGATTGTGCAGAACATGACATCAATTTGAAACGAGTTCTGAATCGAGCACGGGAGGTCAAGCTCAAACTAAATTCTGCCAAATGCAAATTCCGCTTCGACCAGGTTAGCTATGTAGCGAAGGCTTGAAGGCGGTTCCTTCAAAAACAAAAGTAATCTCTGAGATGCCAGCTCTTAAGGATGTTCCCACATTGCAGCGCTTCCTTGGAATGGTAAATTACCTGGGGAAATTCATCACAAACTTCAGAGATGTTGCTGCACACTTAAGGAAGCTGACACACAGGGAAACTGCATGGTGCTGGTATCAGCAGCACCAACATGCATTTGACACCCTCAAAGCGTGTCTGACCACCCCACCTGTCTTGTCATACTATGATGTAAAAAAAACAGTCACATTAACCTGTGATGCCTTATGTTTTGGACTCGGTGCTGCATGTATGCAGGATGGCAGACCAGTTGCATATGCGTCCTGCACACTCACAGACACAGAGATGCGACATGCACAGATAGAAAAGGAGCTGCTGGCAGTTGTATTTGCCTCCACCAAGTTCAGGGATTATGTATATGGGAAATCAACGGTCGTCGAAACAGACCACCAGCCTTTTGTGACAATTTTAAAGAAGCCCATTCACACAGAGAATTATGCTCAGATTACAGTGCTACGACATCACTCTGGTGTACAAGAAGGGTAAACACATGTACCTTGCGGATACCCTATCATGCGCTCCAAACACAGAAGTTCCTCCAGACACTGAAAATGACACCATCAGTTGTATGTCCATCAGTTACATCTCCACTACTCGACTGGAGGAACTCAGAAAGCAAACGGTTGAGGATGAGGTGCTACAGGTTCTCAGCACAGTGATTCAATGAGGTTGGCCAAGCAAAGAACACAACCTGTACTTTCTCTATAGAGACAAACTTGCTGTAGAAAATGGAATTGTTATGAAAGGCCACAAAACAGTATTCCCTCATTCACTACAGAGAGAATATATCAAAATAGCTCACAGAGGCCACCCTGGTCTGGACGCTACCAAGCGCTGAGCAAGAAGTATAATCTTCTGACCAACCATGACGGCCATGACGGCTGATATCACCACAGAAATCCTCACATGCTCTTCCAACAGCACAAAGCCTCATCAACAGAAAGAACCACTGAAACTGTATCCAGTTCCAGATTTGCCTTGGTCAACCGTGGCAACGGATATGTTTGAATGGCGCGGGCAAAACTACTTGGTGCTTGTAGACTCATTCTCCGGTTGGTATGAGATCGACCTTCTTCATAACATGACATCATCAGCTGTAATTGTGGTACGCCCAAATCGGTGCAACCACATTAGGTGATGTATGCATCTATAAACAGTAAAACATTTATGTCTTTAAATGAGGATTAACATTTTTTTGTAATTCAGCGAATTATCATTAGTTATTTAGCAAGACATCCTGATCCTGTGATGAAAGGGAAGGGTGAGGAATAATGAATAAAACAACGGAGAGGGGGACCGGAACCTTTAATGCGGTTATTTGTTCCGGGGTGCGTATACTGATGGGACCTCTGGTTTCCGGTTAGACGTAAACTGGAGAAAGAATCGCATGGTCCTGTGTTCCTTTCGTCTCAGTCTTCTCACTCATTTCACAGGTCAGTACTGCATTTAAACCACCCAAGGATAAAGTTTTAGACTTTGTGTAACAAATGTATTTATTGGAAACCGCATAGTGAAGTTTTGAGCAACTTTTGAATAAGTTAAAACCGAGCCGCGTGTAATCTCGCGATGACTCGCGCTATTATCGCGAGAGTTCGCTCGCGTGCCGCTATTCATTCTGTTTGCACTGTAAACCAGATTTACACATTTTCTTTTGCCTTGAAGAGACATGTACCGCTCCAATTGATACTTAAAGTTTACTAATATGTGTTTACATGTCAATAAGCTGTTTTAAACAAGTTCATGATTGAGTGTTAAGAAAACTGCTGAGAGTTTCTCATGTATTATTTTGTTTACAGTTTTAATAATATCAGTATTGATAGCTGTATTTCTTGAGTATGATGTCACACCTGATGAGGTTACTGTACACCTTTATAGGCAAAGTCCCAGCTTGATAAAGCTAATTTCTAGCACATACAGAGCATTTCAAGTGTTATATAATGCTTATGAATAATTAAAATGTGATAGCACTATGTCCCAGGGAAACCAATGCAAGATCGTATTGTTATTTGTAAGTTGTAAGGTTTCTGCCCAGAGTTGAGTAAATGTGCGACTGGAAGTTGTTGTACATCCAATTGATAAATTTAATTGATGCAAATGCACTTTTTATGTTTATATGAGATAAATATGCTGGACAGAGAATGCATTGATGGTGAAACATGTACTTGAGTTTAAGTGATTTAATAGACGTAAACTGGAGAAAGAATCGCATGGTCCTGTGTTCCTTTCGTCTCAGTCTTCTCACTCATTTCACAGAAATCACAACTCTTTTTGTTATCGTGGTCACCGTGCCTGGGGCCCGTAACATAATCACAAAATTAAAAAGACATTTCTCTGTGCATAGCACACCACATACACTCATTTCTGATAACGCTAGGCAGTATACTAGCCTACAGTTCAGAGACTTTGCCAAACAGTGGGACTTTATCCATGTCACCAGTAGTCCAGAGTTCCCGCAGTCAAACGGCCTGGCAGAAAGAGTGGACCACAGTGCCAAACAGCTGATGGAGAAATCTCACCGGGATGGGTCAGACGTATTACTGAACCTCTTAAATTTGAGAAACATTCCTCAACATTAGTTTCACCTGCACAACGATTGTTGTCACAACAGACACGGTCAACCATTCCCATTAACTCCAAATTATTAGAACCAGCTCCCAAACATGCCCAGAAAGTAACTGCACAACTCTTCCATAAGAGAATGACCCAAAAGAGATATTATGATGCTTCAAGTCATCCACTAGAACCATTGGCAGAGGGCCAAGTTGTCAGGATGCAAACCCCAAAAGGATACAGTCTCGGCATGGTAAAGGAGGTGAATAAGGAACCTCAATCCAATGCAATGGGAGAACATACAGGAGGAACCAACAACACATCCTTCCTGTTTCAGAGCCTCCTCCATCAGGGCTCATACCTGAGGACATTGACGTTCGAAATACCACTGCACATACACCTCCCTCAGTCTGAATCCACACCTGATGACTTGCCAAAACACACAACACAGTCACCTACCAAGGTCAGCAGTACACCTTACAGAACATGTTCAGGTCGCATTTGCAGACCTAACCCAAGATATGAACAGTGAACTCTATTAATGACAAATTAAGTGACACTTTGATTGTTTTCTTAAGTACCTGCTAAAGTAATGTTTATTATGGCTATTTCTATATTGCCAATACTATTATATTATTATATGCCCATACTTTGTTAATGTGTTTTCTCAAAGCAGAGATAGTCTTAAAATTTGTGTATGTAATGGTTCAGTTTCTCATTGCAACAGTGAGATTGATTTATGAGAAGCCATCAACATTCTTGGTTGTCGATTAAGTTAATGTCATGTGACGAATAGGTTTATTGCCAAATGTTCTTCTTTCTGTTTTAGCAGGTTTCAGCTAAAGAAAGGGGGTATAGATCGTTATAGTGAATGATCCCTCAGAGCTTATTGTAATTAATGCATTCTGGTGCGTTGCACTTTAGATGTGTTGTGCTCTTTAAGAAGCCCCTCCTTTGGCTGCACTCACTTATGCTCGAGTTGTTGGTGATGTTAGCTGCTGGAGTGTTATCAATAAATGTCACGTTCATGTGTGGATATCGTGATGGTCATTTATTAAACATGCAACAAAAACAATAGTCAGTCACATGCTATTTTTTACTGTGCTGAGTGATTGCAATGTTTCATTTGAAAATGAAAAAATGTGACAAACATGTAATGAGAGTGAAGTGTTTATAAAGATGATAAAGTGGGTAGCTGTGTTATTTTCAGCAAAATTCATTAATGAAACAGTAATACTTACACATGCATCCTGTTCTTGGTTTGAGTAGGTAAAACTTCATTTCGATTAACTCAGATTGCGCAAAAGATGCACAAAGTTGAGCTACTTGAGTGCTGCGCTCCTGGAGGGCTGTGATTGGTTGAATGGTCAGGTCGTATCTGATTGACTAAAGAGTAAGAGTGACTCACATTGCTGCCAGCAACATCTCAAGAATACACACACACATCCAGGGCGATTCACACAGTTAAGCCGATTTTCACATGCACAGTCCATGATACACTAGTGAATTTTAAACATTCCAAAATTTTTTACACAGTTGTACATCTGTGAATTGTGTTTTGCATTTGTGAATCGTATATTATGAAAATATATATTTATTTATTTATTTTGTCCACGTGAGTTGTTTTTAGGTGATTTTTTTCTTCATGCACGTGAATTGGGATATGCATGTGTGCATCATGACTTTTGTGTGAATTATTAATGAGACTAATTTGCTTCCATAGTTTTACACCTGTTTCCTCCAGTGTTTTCACAAGCTCCTTTGCTGTGGTTCTGGGATTGATTTATACTTTTTGTACCAAACTGTGCATCTCCTTCATGAACGGTATAATGTCTGTGTGTTTCCATGGTGTTTTGTTTGTATTGTTTGTAGCTTTACTTACTTTATTTTACTTTACTGATGAATGTGATTCCTTAAGGCATTTTAAAATTGCTTCCACGGATGTACCAGACTTGTGGAGGTAGTGATTGTGAGATGAAGCCTCATTTAGGTGTTGAGGCTTTCCAGGCAATAATTTCACCAAAATAAAAAATAAAAAATAAAAAAAAGAGTATGAAGACCCCAGATATGTTCTGGCAATTTATATTATTAATATTAAAGCGTTTTTCTTATTGCTAGAAATAACTTCCAAATGTAGGGAAGTAGTTTTCTTTCTCGGTGGCTCTATTAGAAAATAATTGCTGTGTATCACAGTGTGCTGGTTGGTGTAGTGAGACATCCATGTGAACGAGCCTTTACTTAAACTAGCTGAAGTGCTGAACAAATCTGTCACATAATTCCAGCAGCGAGGCCTTGTTGTTGTCATTTGTCACATGACTATCAGGGAAATGACACACGCCACAAAGTGAGGCTTTATTTGGAACTTCCTCTTCTGCTCGATACAAGTTTCTGAGCTTCTGTGTTATATGTAACATCAGTCTGTGGAGGAGGTCCACGTTGTTTTTTCTTTATGAGTGTAACGGGTTCGACCCAAGGTTGCACGGGCGGCACCATGAAACACAGACACGAGGCGAGATCTTAGGGAAAAAAAGGGTCATTTATTAGGAATAAATAAGGGCAAGGAAAGGGTTAAAGGAGGGAGGACGGAGAGAAAGGGAAGGAATGATGTGTGCACGTGCAGGGTCCGAGGCAGTGACCAGCTGGCATGCGGGCACGCGGCTGGCGGCGGTGGGCGGAGTGGCCGAACGGAGCACGCGAGGCAGCGCTCCTGCACGCTCCCTCTCGGTTCCTCCCCGCTGTCGATGGCCGGCCTGGCCCCTCCCAGCTCTCTGTGGGCGCGGCCTCAGGCGGGAGTCTCGCTCGGACGTCCCTCGGCTGGGCGGCTTTCCCGGCTGGGATCGGCGACCTTAACGCTGTCCTCCTCGCGGCCTTTTCCTCTTCGGCGGCGAGGACGCGGGAACGGAGGATGCCGTGGGAGCTCGTGCAGCTCTTTCCAAGGGGCGGAAATCCATTGTCCTTTTTAAGTCTCTGGGGCACGTTCCATTTCCCCACTCCTATGCCACTCTCGAGCTCCACTGCGTTACGCTCTTCTCGGACCCCGGACTAAACTCCGCGTCTTGCTTTTATAATGCGGAGCAAGCCCGAGATCCCGCATAGGCGGCCCCGTCCCTTTGCACATCTGCCTACCTAGGGAGCCTATGAAGTGAGCGAGGGGCGATAATAGATTTGGGCGCACACCGTTACAATGAGGCAGTGGCTCATTTCTTTTGATTTTCTACATGATATCAAACAAATAAACACTGAGCTTGAAGGGAGGTCTTAATATACATCCACAGGTGCATCTCCCATTGACTCAAATCATGTCGACATAATTTTCTGGAATTTTCCAAGCTGTTTAAAGATACAGTTAACTGAGGTTATATAAACTTGTGACCCACTGGAATTGTGATACTGTATAGTGAATTATAAATGAACTAATCACAATTGTTGGAAAATTTTATCATTCACACATTATTTAGATGTCCTAACTGACTCACCAAAACTATAGTATGTTAACACAAGGATGACGACGATGATGACAATCATAACAATGACTATGAAGGTGATCATGATAAAGACTGATGGTGCTGATGATGCCGATGACAATAACTATGTGGCGATAATGAACACAGTAATAATGAACACAGTGATGATGATTTACAATAAAGATTATGATTTACAATAATGATGATTACAGTGATAATGATGATAATGACTTGTTTGAATCAAGATTATTGTAGATTGAAACTAAAATTGTTTGCAGTGAAACAATGACTGTAACTCAATACTATTTAATGTGCAAATGAATAATAACTTAAATAGTTGTGTTACTGGAAAATGTCTCTGCCAGTGTAATGCCATGATGTAGTGATTAAAAAACGGTTGTTCAGTTGATCTCTTGGGCCTTTATTTATCTTTATCTTTAATAAAATGTCATAATTTATTTATCAGATATCAGATAGATAATGCAGTGCCTACTGTACATATAATCACCTCACACCTTGGGATTTCACCTCAGTTCAGTTTTAAGTCCATGTAGCGCTTCTCTTAACCTGTGAAATATCAACACTAAACACGCCGGGTTTGCTTCCCTTTTTTGCTGTACTGTTTCAGCTCTCTAGGCCATGGACAGATAACATGCTGTCACACTGCGATGCACAAAAATATGCCAACATGTCTGCTATATTGATGAAGTAAAGCCTGGCCTCTGATCAAATGTGAGCAAAAAGTAGAGCCTCCTTTTTTTTGTTTTACTGGATTGCAAGATGATTTGTACATTTCTCACTGTATTTCAATGAGTTATCTTTATATTCAGTGGTTCATAATCTACATGTAGTACAGAATAAATTGTCTGCACTCACATCTCAATAGTTAGTCTATTAGTGTTTATCATTATATGGCTTATGTGAATTGAATTCCTTACGTGGTGGAAAATAACTTATTGTCATAGAGATTCACAGAAACTTACGTTTTGTCACAAATACATTTGGTTTAATTCCCTAGCTTAACACTTAATGTCCATATATAACATCATATACTTTTCAATGTACATGAAATGAAAGTTTTTGTTTTTGCCCCTCTTTTTGTCCCCTGCCTCTTTTTGTCCCCTGCCTCTTTTTGTGCACCTTTACGTAAAAATTAACGTAAAATCATTGAGAATGGAATGAAATCAAAAACAACAAAACTAATGGACACTGGCATTCATTCTGCTTTCTATATTTATAAAATGCACTAAAACCTTTAAACTACAGTAAAGTATAAATAATATAGAATGTGGGATTTAGTGTACACTTTAGTGTAAAGTCAGATTTATTAGTTCAATAATATACAGTATGGTACAGCAGTATAATATATATATATATTAATATCTTATAAATACAATAGCATGTAATATGATTATATTATAATCTTAATGAATATCATGATATTTAAATAACAATAGATGAAGCTTTTAGGTACTACACATAGATCATAAATCCCAGAACATAAACACACCTCACTGAAGTAATTTCAGTTCAGAAATCTAAACATTCTTAAGCTTTTTATCCAGAGAAAACACAGCTCCATGTTTACTCATTTGTTTACTCACCAGTCATGCCAGGGCCAGCATGGTGGCGATGTTGGTGGTGATGTTACCCATGGCAGTTAGCCTATAATCTAAAGCAGAAAAGGTCTGAGACCTCCAGAGTGCATATAGTGTGAAGAGGATGCATCAGGCCTGAAGAGGACCAGAAAGTGACCCAAGTCTTCTTTTAATTGACTCAGTGTGAACACAGAAAAATCTCTTTTCACTTGAGCCAACAAAACTTAAGTTTATTTATAATTTGTTGTGTGTTATTAATGGTGTAAATCATGAATGTGTATCAGGGTCCAGGTTAGCTTCTAGTTACTATGAGCTAACGCTAATCCTGAGATTCTACAGTGCGCACACGGTCTCATCTTTGAAAAGGAAATTGCCGTGACTTTGACAAGTCTCTGTCTCTGTCTATCTTTATTTGTGTGTGACTGCATCCACTGTGTATGAGTTTAAATACAAGCCATACGAACGGTTTGTCCTGATCATTGAAGCTGTGAATGTTTAAAGTAGGAGCTGTGGTTGAGAACTGAGACCTCCTCTGTGTGTGTGTGTCTGTGTGTGTGTGTGTGTCCTGTATGTGCTCGGGCCACAGTTTTACAGGAAATGGTGTGAACATGTGATGTGTTCAGCTGCATGCAGAAGTCAAATGTTTTTTTAAGTGACTGAAGTGAGTTCATTTCCTCAGCACTAATACACAAACTGTCTTACACCAAAAACCTGTGTGTGCTATTTTATTAGAGAAAAAAATAAAATTTACGAAACTCTTTAGGGTCACCTGTAATAGACAGCGAGGTCACATTGTACTGTAGGTGTATAAAAACTAATGAACTCAGTATATAGTGTGAAATCCTTTACAGCTTCTTTCTTTGTTCCTTTAAAAAAAAAAGTTTTTCTGTGATTATAATTAATGAGATAACTTTTCATCTCTGTCAGTAAAGTAGACTTGTAGTGTAAATTCATGAAAAAACGTAAAAAGTATTTTCGAGTAACCTTTTTTTGCCTTTTTGATTCAAAGTTAATCCAAATGAGTCGACTCAAAGAGTTGATTCCCTGAACAACACATGACTCGGAGAAAGCCAAAGTGTTTCTCTCGCAGCCTCGACTCCATTTTGTTGCTGCTGGAAAAAATTTACTTCAACATCAGGCAGAAACAGTGATATTAACGTCACACAACAAGGACTGCTGGATAAAAGTGAACAATATTTAATCAGAAATTAATTTATATCAGAATAATTATTAGTATATATTTATTATAAAACCTATGTTACTGGACATTGTAACTGAGTTGGTTTAAAAACAGCAGTAAAACTGCGTCATGTCAGCAGAACTGAAATCATCTTCCTGTATAGCTGCCGTTCGCCTGTGTGTTATATACTCAAGATTCTCCCCTTCTTTACAGTTATCTGGAGATCACAACTTAGTTTTTTCTTGTGATTTTATTGGACTGATCACGGACACTTTCACTTTTACTGTTGACTAAAAAAATAAGTCAATCAAACATTGGAAGTAAATTAACCATTTCCTGTTTTAATGCCCCTAGTGGAAACCATAGATAGCTACATCCAACATGGGTGTCAATGGGGTCCCTAATTAGACCTAGTGGACCATTGTTATATGCCAAGAGATTATATATATATACAATCATCACGCATACACTCACTATGTATTTCTAAGAGTGTAGGGAAAAGGGGGAGAAATGTGAAACCCTTTTTTAACAAGCAATTAACTAGGTGGAGGCATTGGTTGCAAGCTGGAAGTTTTCTTTGGAATACTTAAGGTTGAAGTTGGTTTAGAAGAGAATCACCAGATGAACCCACTTGGAAAAAGGTATGAGAATAACATTTTTATATTTGTACAACACCAACCAATATGTCTGGTAGAAGTCCAATACAGCATCCATACAATGCCATTCCTACAGTAAAGCATGGAAGTCGTAATGTCCTGTTATGGCGGTGTTTCTCTGCAGCTGGGACTGAAGCACTTGTCAGGATGTAAGGAAAATAGATGGGGCAAAATACTGTCAGATTCTTGAGTACAATCTGCTGCTCTCTGCCAGAAAGTTGTCACTGGGAGGAAGATTTACCTTCCAACAGCACAATGATGCAAAGCACCCAGCAAAACTGACCACACAGTGGTTGAAGGAGAAAACGGTGAATGTCCTTGCATGGCTTAGTCAGACCCCAGACTTAAAACCCATTGAAAATCTGTGGCTTGAAGACTGCAGTCCACAAACGGTCACTAACAAATTTAACTCAACTTGAGCAGTTCTGCAAAGAAGAGTGGGCAAATATTGAAAAGTCTAGATGTGTAAAGCTTTTTGTGCAACTGAGGTGATTAGCTTTAACAAGTCATGTTAAGAGGGGGTAATTCTTTTTCAAAATCAGTGTTCTGTTTATATGTATTTTTTTCCTGATGTTGGTGTTATGTCTTTCACTTGGATGCTAAAAGTGCACAGAGTAAATACAGCTGGATGAACTAAAAAACACGTCTGTCTTAATTTCGGGCTTCAAAGCAACAAAATATGATTATTTTAAAGGGGGTGATTATTTTCTATATGCGCTGTATGCCTCTTATTAGGAAGAAAATCAAAGCATGCAATTTGACAATGTATGGGGAAAAACTAGAGGAGGTTGAGAGCTTTCATTTTCTGGGACTGTTTCTGATACAAAATTAACATGAAGTGATCACATTAATAATCAAGGGAAGAAGTGTAAATATAGTTGCAGGCAATGATGATTCGACCCAAGCACCTGTGTCATTGCTGCCCAGGCGCACCAGCAAGACAGTGGGCACAGTGGGCACATGCATGTAAAGGGGACATACCAATACCATCATGAAATAATTTTAGAATAGAGGAATTTTTATGTGAATACTTTTTTTTATGTTAATACTTATAAAAAGCCCCAGATGCTGAGAAGAAGCATCACATCACTCCTCTCTCACTAACTAGGCGGCCATCCCACAAGAGCAGAGCCATCATGAGTGAACCGCACAAGAGCTGCTGCCCATATTGGCCCATGCTGCCACTCTGCCCATCACCACCGCTTACCAGCCTGTGCGGGGCACTGCCCACAGACCTGCACGTGCACACCTTCACACCTTCCCTTCCCTTTATTCCTTCCTCTCTCCTTTAACCTTTTTTCTTCTCCGTTTTAAGTACAAATAAACTACCCTTTTTCCCATAAGACCCCGCTTTGTGTTCGTGCTTTATGGTGCTGCCTGTGCAAAAAAGGTCACTAAGTTATTAGGTGCTTTTTGGCATAAGTTTAAAGCAACCATTTGGGATTTCAAAAATCCCTTCGCAATTTGGATCCTCAATGTCTTAAGATCATATTGGCCTGTTCGGGGCTGACCGTATAAATCCCATAGGAGGAGTATATCAAATTCCATTGGGTGTGTTTTGCAAACAACCAAAAATACCAGACTTTCTGTTAAATAGAGACTATGACATGCACACCAATTTTTTTTCAGCTCAAAGAAATCTAAATGTATACCAGGTTGTGCATATATATTCTGTATATGTGCAAGTGTGTATGAGCTATGCAGCAAAATCTCATACGAAGGCCTTGTGACAATCCTTAGAAGAATTAAAAGAACAAGAGGCCCTTTACACACTATGATGACACAGGGCTGAAGTGACTCTATTAAACATGTGATACATTTAATAAAAGATTTAGCAGAATTAGAGTGCAGAGCTAGCATTAACACACTGAAGTGTGTATTTATGGGTCATTCTACAAGAATGGTGCTGTCCCTTTTGCTAACTCATTTAAATTAACATAAAAGACAGATTGCTTGTATATGTCCCAAAAATATAGTATGTACTTTCAATTATGGAATAATTTTTTTTCAGTTAATGTTCAAGATGGTGTAGTGGTTAGCATTGTCACCTTGCACCTCCAGGGTCCGGATTCGATTCCTGGCCAGACTCGATTTCCGTCTCTGTGTGCATGGAGTTTGCATGTTGGTGGGGTTGCTCCGGGTACTCCGGTTTCCTCCCACAGTTCAAACATATGCAGGTTAGGCTAATTGGTCCCAAATTGCCTGTAGTGTGTGAACGCGAGTGTGAGTATGTATGTGTGCCCTGCAATGGATTGGTACCCTGTCCAGGGTGTACCCTGCCTTGTGCCCTAAGTCTCCTTGGTGTCATGCGCACTCCTAACACGACCGGCACTAGGACCTGGAAGTAGTCCGGTCGTTATTCAGGAAACATAAAAGGAGACAAGATGGCTCCACACATTGCTCAGTCATTGAGTTTGCCCATGCTATCGCCGATGCTGTGTCCGTCTAATCATGAGTACTCACTTTCTTGGGTTTTGCTTTCGATTGAATGTGTGTTATTAGAACGCGAGTTTATTTGTGTAGACTCTTGCTCTCGCTTCGGGAGAGTTCTAAAAATAACAGCGTGGTTATCCTGCCTGCTCGCGCTACTTCCGCGTTTGGGTTTACCATCCACGCTACAGGGCTAACTGCTAGTCTTCTGGTCCATCTCCGGAATGACTGAGCCAACAGCAGTAAACCCAGCGGATTACGCTCACCTCTGCGATGTGGTTGCCCAACATGCTAAGCTGATCGATCAGCTCCGTAGTGAAGTTGCGGTTCTCCGCAAAGGCATTCAAGACGTTGCGGCACTGCGCCGCGAGGTGGCGGAGCTAGGGCAGGAGAACGTGACCCTCCGCGGGGCAGGCGCTCAGCCGGCAGTTGCCACGCCCATCGCAGCGGTTGTTGCGCCGCCTCCACCCTCCCCTACTGATGTCTTCATAGCTCTACCAGATAAGTGGGATGGCATGGATGGGAAATGCAGTGTGTTTTTAACATAATTGGATCTTGTGTTTGAGTTTAATTCCACCAGATACTCCACAGACCGACTGCGCATTGCACTTCTCGTCTCGTTGCTATCCGGGCAGGCAGCTGAGTGGGCCACGGCGGTCCTTCGCTCGGATTCAGATGTCGCATATTCATACACAGAGTTCACCAATCAACTAAAACTAACTTTTGAACATCCTGCTGCTGAGGTGGAGACCGACTCCAAGTTATATCATCTGCGGCAGGGAGGCTCGTCTGTGAGTCGCTACACGGCAGATTTCCGAACCCTGGCTGTCCAGACCAACTGGGGAGACGCCGCCCTCCGGACAGCCTACTACGAGGGACTGGCTGCACGCATCAAGGACGAGCTCACTGGACGAGAACTTCCAGCTACGTTGGAGGGCTTAATTCAACTCGCCCTCCGAATCGACCAGCGCCTGCTCGCCCGAACCAAGCCAGCTCCTCGCACCCTGCCATCCATCATGCCATCACTGCCCCATTTAACATCCCGACCCTCCTCCTTCTTCTCTCACACGCCTGTTCCTGAAGTTCGCTCCTCATTTGCAACTGCACCTACCAGATCAGTCAGTTATCCACCTCCCGCCATGGTTGACACCGGAGACGGGGAACCCATGCAATTAGGACGCGCCTCCTTAACCGCTGCAGAACGGGAACGCCGCTTCAGAGAGGCTCTCTGCGCATATTGTGGATCGGCAGCACACCACAGAGCTATCTGCCCTCTGCGTCCGGGAAACGCGCAGGCCCGGTGAGCAGTAGGAACAGCTCACCGGGTTCGATCCTCCTCTCCGCCACTTTGACCAACTTTTCCCGTCTCACAGTACGAGCACGCCTCCAGTTTGGCCACAAACGGGTCGAAAGTACCGCGTTCATCGATTCCGGTGCCGCGGGTAACTTTATTGACTCTTCTTATGCCAAAAAACTGGGGGTAAAAATCGAGGCGTTATCGCAGCCCATAAACATCACCTCTGTTGATGGTCGGCCCCTCTCTTCCAGCCCTATCACCTCTCGAACACAGCCAATCACCCTCATCATCAACCAACACGAAGAACAGGTTCAATTCTATGTCACCTCCATCTCATCTCCTCCCATCATCCTCGGCCCCCCGTGGTTGTTGCAGCATGACCCACTTATTTCTTGGACACAGAACCGGATTCTACAATGGGGGCCGACCTGCACTGAACTTGCTGGGACGTGTTCTAGGGAGCCCGAGGCCCCCGAAGTCGACACCAACAGCATCCCGACGCCTTACCGGGACCTGGCTGAAGTGTTTTGTAAACGACGCACCACCCACCTACCTCCTCATCGTCCTTACGACTTGGCAATTGACCTTCAGCCGGGTTCCGTCCCGCCCCGTGGCCATCTCTACTCACTATCTTCCACCGAGATGCAGGCGATGGAGGAGTATGTTTCCAGCGCCCTTCGCCAAGGTACCATCCGGCCCTCATCCTCACCTGCCAAAGCGGGGTTCTTCTTTGAGGTGACTTACGTCCATGTGTCGATTATCGGGGCTCAACGATATCACCATCAAGAACCGACACCCATTGCCGCTTACCAACTCGGCCCTGGACGCCCTCTCTGGTGCCACCATCTTTACTAAGTTGGACCTCCGGAGCGCCTACAACTTGGTGCGCATTAGAGAGGGTGATGAGTGGAAAACGGCCTTCATCACCCCCACAGGACACTATGAAAGCCTGGTCATCCCTTTTGGACTCTGTAACGCACCTGCTGCATTCCAACAATTCATCAATGATGTTCTCAGAGACATGCTAGGCCGCTGGGTGTTCGTCTACCTAGACGACATCCTCATTTACTCCCGGACTGTTGATGAACATGTCCAACACATCAGGGCGGTCCTCAAGAGATTGCTCGCCCATCAACTGTATTGTAAGTTGGAGAATTGCGCTTTTCACGAGCGCTCCACCACGTTCCTGGGTTTTGTTATCTCGCCCCAGGGTGTGGCCATGGACCCGCAGAAACTGGAAGTTGTGCGTCATTGGCCCCTACCCAAGACCCTCAAGCAACTTCAACGGTTTCTCGGGTTTGCGAATTTCTATCGTCGCTTTATCCGGGACTACAGTACGGTTGCAGCTCCTTTAATCGCCCTGACACGACCATCTTCTCACCCCTTCACCCTCAACTCTGCCTCCATCTCCGCCTTCCAGGAATTGTGTCACCGCTTCACCACCGCACCAATTCTCCTCCATCCAGACGCAAACAAACCATTCGTTGTGGAGGTGGACGCTTCGGATGTGGGCGCCGGGGCCGTTCTCTCCCAACGAGGTCCAGATCAGAAGCTGCACCCTTCTAGCTTCTTCTCCAGAAAATTTGACCCCACTCAGCAGCGATACGGGGTAGGGGACCGCGAGCTGTTGGCCATAAAGTGGGCTCTGGAGGAATGGCGTCACTGGCTCCAGGGCGTCAGAGAGTCGTTCATCGTCTGGACCGACCACCAGAATCTAACCACCATCCGAAGAATGAAACAGCTTAACCCTAGACAGGCGTGGTGGGCATTATTTTTTGAGAGTTACAACTTCCATTTGTCATACCGCCCGGGGTCCAAGAACACCAAGGCCGACGCTCTCTCCCGACAGCATGAGGAAGACCTCCCCCGTGCGGAGCCCGCACCTGCCCTACCTCCCACCAGGATCATAGCACCACTACGCTGGGATCTGGAGACAAGTGTGCGCCAAGCACAGGCTGCGGAGACCAAACTGGCAGGTGTGCCGCCTGGTCGACTCTATGTACCCGACACCATCAGGACGGAGGTCATCTGATGGGGGCATTCCTCTCTCCTCGCTGGACACCCCGGAACACGTCGCACCTTTCAATTTATACAGCGCGCCTTCTGGTGGCCCACCATGACCAAGAATGTTCACGAGTTCGTCCAGGCGTGCCCAGTGTGCGCCAGGGCCAAGGATGTAAATCAACCATCTCCGGGCGAGCTTCAACCACTTCATGTTCCCCGCCGGGCACACATTGTGTGTCCCGGGCACACATTGCCGTCGACTTCATCACGGGCCTGCCGGTTTCCAAAGGAAAGAACACCATCCTCACCATCGTCGACCGGTTCTCCAAAGCTGTGCACCTGGTGGCCCTTCCCGGGCTCCCGTCAGCTAAGGAAACAGCCGAGCTGATATTAGAACATGTAGTCCGACTGCATGGGTTCCCAAAGGACATCGTCTCGGACAGGGGGCCTCAGTTCACCTCACGGTTCTGGAAGGCCTTCTGCCGTCTGATCCATTCCACCTGTAGTCTGTCCTCCGGCTACCACCCACAGACTAACGGTCAGACGGAACGGACCAACCAACAACTGGAGCGCTACCTGAGGTGCTTTGTCGCCGACCGTCAGAGCTCCTGGGCTCGCTACCTCATCTGGGCTGAACTATCACACAACCTCCACGTTTCATCCGCCACCGGCTTAAGCCCATTTGAGGCATGCCACGGCTTCCAACCTCCGATGTTCGACCACCAAGAACCGGAGGTTGAAGTACCGTCGGCCCAACAGTCGGCCCAACAGCTATGGAACCAAGCAAACCTGGCCATCAAACGCACCAACACCCGCTACATCAGTCAGCACCGCTGTCGACACCCACCGGGGCGATTGTACCACGTAGGTGACAAGCTATGGCTGTCTACAAAAAATCTACACCTGCAGACAGAATCCAGAAAATTATCACCTCGTTTCATCGGTCCATACCGCATCACCCTCCAAATCAACCCCGTCACCTACCGGCTCCAGCTGCCTGCGGCACTCCGGATCCACCCAGTATTCCATACTTCTCAGCTAAAACCCTTCACCACTTCACCTATGATTACCATCCACGCTACAGGGCTAACTGCTAGTCTTCTGGTCCATCTCCGTGTGTTTATGACACTGGGATAGGCTCCAGGTCCACGCGACCCTGAATACAGGATAAAGCGCTATAGAAGATGAGAAGATAATGTTCAACATTTAATTTTAACATTTTTTGTTTTGTTTTGTTTTTTCACAAAAAGGCGAATTCAAGGAAATGTCTTATCACTATGATCATACATGGAAGTGGGATAGTATACTTTTCATCTAAACTAATTTTTTTGCATCATTTAGTGACAGTATTTTTCTTATCTTGGCAATATTTCTGAGATGAAAGAACACTATCCTGGTAATATTACCTACATGAGCTCCAAATGAAAGCTTGGAATCTATTACAGCACAGCAAACACTTATCTCTCAGCTCTAATCACACCCTGCACTGCACGAAATTCCCTCCGATCCTCCAGCACTGCTCGGCTGGTTTTACTGTTGTACATGATGAAACAGAAAGGCCTTCCAGAGTTACTGTGTGATCAGAAAACTTACTTCTAGCTGCTTGTGGTCATAGTACCAGTACTTCTGTTTGGTCAGGGTGGATAAAGCAAAAGGAAATTAATTAACATCCAGTCTCTTCTGTCCTTCACGCATTGCTCAACTTTATTAAGCTGCTCTTTTCACCTGGCTTTGCTGAGACATATTTCTGTGTGTCATCAGCATAACAGTGGATACTTATACTGTGCTTCCGAATTATGTTGCCCAGAGGAAGCGTGTAAAGAAAAAATAGCAGTGGGCCTAAAACCAAACCCTGTGGAACACGAAACCTCACTCGGGAACATACAGAATAGTCACCATTTAAATGTATAAACTGATAACAATCAGTCAAATAGAATCTGAGCCTGTGATGAGGCCTAAATCCTGACTGATACTTTTTGTGTAAGCTATTTCTATGTAGATATGAACATAGCTGGTGTGCTACTACTTTTTCTAGGATTTTAACGATAAAGGGGAGATTTGATATCATCCTGTGGTAGGACAGCTGTCAGGGGTGAAGAGTTAACTATTTAACAGGGGTTCTGCTATTGCTGGCACTATTTGTTACAGAAAATATGAAGAAATAGGATCTTGATTCTTGATGATTTTGCAGAAAAGATGTGTTCACTCTCTTGAAGGGTAGTAAAATATTCTAGGCGTTGATCTGAAATGGTTAACTTATTATCTGCATCAATGTTTATTAAATTGTCTGGTTTCAAAGCCTGAAGTTTTTGCCTAATGTTGACAATTTTGATATTGAAAAGTTCATCACTAGTGCATATTATTGATATGGATATTTCTGTTTTGGTCTTATTTTGGTTACTTGTGCTATGGCATTAAATAAGAATCTAGGATCCTTTTTGTTATTTTCTATAAGATGAAGAGATATGTTGATCCAGTCAACACACTGATTTACTCCAGAATAGACATAAATGCTGTTCTCAGAGGGTCTTCCACATTTTCAGTGCTATCTTGAGATATGCTGGCTATGTATTCAATGTGTTCTAAATTTGTGGTCTCTATATTAATTAAATAACTAAAACAGACTTTCCGGGGTTTTCTAAATTTTTGTTTAGGCTGGGGAACAGACATAGTCTCAATCTGGTGAAAACTGACTGATCTGTTTGTCTGCTCCCTGGCATATGCTTTGGGTAGTCACTGTTTAATTACACCTGTTCTGAGACTATGACCCACAGTATACTGAAAGAAATGAGAGCAGCACCTTTCTAAATGGGATAGATACCATCCTGCCTTAACAGGCCAGCTAATTATTAAAATATTGAATAAATCCAATTATAAAAGCCCACATTATTTTCGTGGCACCACCTGGACATCCAGCAGTTCAGTGAGCATAATCTGCTGTAAGCTTGCCACATCATATTGGGATGGGTCCAGAGCATACTATATAGACATTGCCTTTGCTAATTTAAACACCTCTGTAAAGTTATTCTTGCTAACCTCTGACTGACGAAGGTGTATGTCATTAGCTCCAGCATGTATCACTATCTGTGAGAACCTATGGTGGCCTTAGAGCCCTAAGATTACCTGCTACTGTATGTCCAGTGCCCTGGCTCCAGGACACACCTAACCACTGCCGCTGGTGCCCCTGGTGCCCCTGAAAGCCTAACTAATTTCACATGCTTGAGTATAGAGTCTACTATAACCTGAGCTCTTTCAGGTCTCTAAGTGGGTGAACTGAGGAGAGCGAACCTTTTGGACACGTGAAGTGCAGACGAGGTGTCCTTTTGTGGGCCTTAGCTTTGGCCAATGAGTATGCTGCCGAGTCTTCGCCCATTTGCCTGCTGGAGTTGGGGACTGGCTACCCTTGCCTGTGGCATCCAGACTTTCTGCTAAAGACATAACGCTGCTCTTGCGCACTCTAACCCTCTCTAAAGTCTGGATGTGCTCCTCTAACGCTATTATCTTATCTGTCTGAATGCTAACTAATACAGACTTATCACAATTAAAGTTATCAATAAGGACGGAGGAAGAATGACTAAACATCCTGTACTTCGAACAAGCTGAATATTAACCATTATAACGTACTGATCTGGAGTTTTGTTGTTAGTGGATGAATTCTGCTTGTTGTTAGAATGTTAATTTAGAATGAAGAATGTTCTCCAAAAAGCAGAAAAGCAGGAACAAAAAATATTGTGAAAACTCTTAATTCCTTCTTACATGGAATAGGTTTGACTGCTACGTCATGAGATTTAATAATGAAAGTAAAAGCCCTTTTGCAGGCCTTCAGAGGGGGTCAGTTAAATAGAAGTTTGCGAGAGGTATTCTGTCCAGGTTCTGGAACACCTTCCCATTCAAAGATAACGCGGATTTATTAATTGGGAAGCTAAAAGGGAACTGAAAGAAAACTGTCTCCTTGAAATGGGGTGAAACTCTTACATCTATACTGCTTTACCCTGTATTCAGGGTCATGGGGGGCTTGAGGACTATCCCAGGAGACCTTGGGCAGGGTGGCAATCCATCGCAGGGCACACACCCCTTACAAAAAATAACTGCAGTTTTCAAGTGGCAAAAACTGCAGTTTTCTACATATGCAGTACAATTGCAAAAAAAGCAGTAATTTGAAGACGAATTTACTGCATTTTTTCTTAATACTGCAGTAATACTGCAGTAATACTGCAATAATTACTGCAGTAATACTGCAATAACTACTACGATAGTACTGCAGTAATACTGCAATAATACTGCAATAACTACTGCAGTAATACTGCAATAACGACTGCAATAATCCTGCAATATAATGCAGTAATACTGCGGTACTACAGTTAATATTAAACAGCTGCTGCAGTTAAAATAGTAGTTGTACTGCAAATAAAATGTACGGGTATATGCAATTTGAATAAAGCTGAAAAATTACTTACAGTATTTCTATAATCTAAATGTGTGATGTAGTGTAATACAACTACATTACAACAAAATTATTGCAATTCATTTTATTATTTAATTTAAAAAAATCAATAAAGCAACACACTTAAAACATTAAAAACAACCAAAAACAGACCATGAAAGCACTTTAACACTTAGCAATATTACTGTTCAACAGTGCTGCTGCTAGGAGACGCTGCTGTCAATCAGTGTATGACTGGTCAAGTATGTGAATATATTACAAGGCTTGAGGTGTGCAGCTGGAAGCCTGGAGAGGTTTGACGCCCCTTCATTCTTCAACTTTGTTTGAATAAACAGTTTCACCTTCCCTTCACTTTAAAGACATTCTTGAAAAGCAAACAGCAAGACAAATATTCATTACGAGGTGTGTAAAAAAAACACATTTGAATAATTAAAATGAAATCATTCCATATATACTCAACATTACATGTTTTACTGAGAAACGATCTATTTCTGTCATTATGTCCTAAACTATTGCTAAATAATGGCTCGAGTTTGCTGTTTTTGATAGCAACCCTGTTAATTACTTAAGATTTCAGAATGTAATGTGAATGTGATGACTCTGGCATTGGTTTAGAGATTCAGACTTATAATCACTCTGGTTGATTATATGTGGAATGACCAAATATTATTAAAATATTAACTCAATTTACTCACCTCTAACAGCTGCTGTTTGTTGGGCTGGGAGGGTCCCCTTAGTGTCATGTGCGGAGTTTGAGGCTTTGCAGATTCTATTAACAAAAGACAACAAATAAAGCAAATGCTTATCAAGAAGAAAACTCAGAGAAGTGTTTTGTTGTCCGAATTAGCACCAATGGATTCATAAAAAGAAAGTGGACCATTGGTAGACTGTGTGAGATTTTAGATAATCCTGTAATATTTTATCAGGAAAAATCCAACCACACCTTTGTTCCACAGAGTGATGTCCACCTCTTGACGTCTTTCTGAAACATGAAGACAAACAAGTTTAAGACTCACTAAGCAAAAATATAAATGTGTTCTGAGAACCCCACACCCCACAAAAAAATCTTATTACGCACCCAGCCAAATCTGAATGATTAAAAAAAAAAGATCACAAACTTAAAATTTGTTTTTAGTAAAGGAAAATAAAGGGATGAGAAGAACTATGTTTCCTACCAGGAGTGAAGTCTGCCCAGGGTCTAATGCTGACCTCTTGGCCTTCTCCCTCTTCCCCTTTCCCAGAGTCTGCTCTGAGGTGATCAGAGGAACACTGGAGAGGAACACAGTCCTCCTCTCGATCTTCTCTCTCGTGTGAGGGCTGATGGACGACTACAGAAACAAACACAGGACGTTTACAGCCGAATCATTTTTATTCGCTTCTTAACTCCTCTCACATTGTGTAGTGTTACACATTAAGAAATCAACTTGCACTTATATGGTCTATAGTTAAACTGAGCTATACATTTACAACTGAATCCAATGCTAGCAGCGGGCTACCTCAGGTTAACCTAGCTAGCATGCTAACAGTATAGCGGTTAACATTAGAAAACACACATTTAGGACAATGCCATTAACACGGCATAGCGATAGAATACAATAACTAGTTAAATAACTTTATATATTGTAAAATAATAAAAGTGACTTAAGGTCCCACTCACCACTTAACTGAATGATGTGACAGGGCCATCGCTCAGGTGCGGCTGTGTTCCTCGTCCACAAGACGACACGCCCCCTTTCTAGATTCTTCCAACTCGGCAAGTTTTCTTGGCTGAACTTTGAAATTCTCATCATGATTTAATTCTGATATGTCGCGAATGTGTACCGTTTTATCAATAATAAAGTCTATAAGATAGTTATAGTACTCCATCCTGTCTGAGTTTCTCAATAACGACATACACAAACCGTTAGTGTCTCTTTCTCGGCGTTTATAAGCTGTCGTTTCGGTCAGCGCGCGCATCTTTAAATGAACGAGAACCGTACCGCGCATGCGCGCACTACCGGATTGCATCGCGCGCTCTATAGTTCAAACTCTGTCTGAGGATTAGATGTGATCTTGTAGTCTTATTGGCTGGTGAGGACAAATCGTACAGTGGTGCATATTTAAGCACGTCTCAGTTTTACACTGGAAGAGTATAAGAGGAAGACGTTATTGTTTTCCTTGCACACACGCTATTTGCTTCTACCTGCTCCCAACTGGTTTCTGTTTGCCTGTGCCTGAAAATAAGATGACCCTGGCATTCAGAAGTCAGAATCACAAACTACAATTGAGACACACATCACTTCACTGAATGAATTTAGTAGGATCCTATATTTCTTGAACCAAACTATAAACTTATTATTATTATAAACTTAATAATAATAATAATAATAATAATAATAATAATAATAATAATAGAATAACCTAATTAAGGACTGCAGGATTCAGTGCAGGATTAACTGTTCAATAACTACAAAGTTACAGAATAATATTTTAATACAACTACATTCCAACTGCATTTAACTGAAATAGTACTGAATAAATAGTATTTCATTGTACTTTACAAAACTGCAGTATAACTGCAGTTTTTATCCCAGAAGCTGCAGGAGCTGAAGTTATTATTATTATTTACAATGGACAACGTTACAGAATAACTGCACTGTACTGCACTCCAACTGCACTGTACTGCATTGTACTTCACAAAACTGCAGTAAAACTGCAGTTTTCCCCCAGAAACTGCAGTTATTTTTTGTAAGGGACACACTATGGGCAATTTGGGAATGCCAATTATCCTAACCTGCATGTCTTTGGACTGTAGGAGGAAACCCATCAAGCACGGAGAGAACATGCAGCTCCATGCACACAGAGATGAGAATTGATCCTGGCCAGGAATCGAACCCAGACACTGGAGGTACAAGGTGACAGTGCTAACCATTTTTTTTGCCCTGTTACCAGAGCGATGTGCTCTCTTAAATTAACTGTTTGAAACGAGTAGTTAATATTGACCGGTTAAAACCCAATATTTGAAATTAATTGGAAGGTAAATATAAAAAGTAAAATGTTTCAAATTACCTGCTCATCATTGGTGTTTCACTGTGTCATTGGTGTTACTACAGTATATGTTTTTACTGTGGTGTGATATTTTTTTTATGTAGTAGAAAATTGTTTGTCAGGTTATTGGTTAAGCAGTTAATTATTTATATTTTAAAGTTAATACCATATTTTTTTATATTCTTCAATTATTGTTGGGTAGGTTTTATTTACACCATACACCTGTGTGTGTGTGTGTGTGTGTGTGTGTGTGTGTGTGTGTGTGTGTGTGTGTTTGCTGAGTGAGGGAGGAGTTATGTGTCTGTTCTGTAAAGTGACTTGTAATTAATTAGAGAAAACCTTTATTTGTCACATTACAGCACACTGAAGTTCTTTCTTCATACAGTGTATCCCAGCATGTTATGGAGTTGGGATCAGAGCTCAGGGTCAGACACGATACTGCACCTCTAGGTTAAAGTTTAAGGCCCAACAGTGGCCTTAAACCTATTTTTCTTAGAGGAAAAAAACAATTAACTATAGTCTTTAGGCCTCATATTAAGTTTACAAAACTAATGTAATAATTCGTTATAAAGTGTGAAATCTTTCTCAGCTGCTTTCTTTTTTTGGTTGCTTATTATATAAACTTTTTTATGTGAGATTATTATTATTACTGAGAGAACTTTAATTCTATTTATTGGTCATTAAATTAGACTTGTAGTGTAACTTCATAACAACAAAACCTCAAGAATTTTCCTCAACAAGTAAACATTTTATTTGCATTGTTTCCCTTTTCGCTCCTGTTCATCCAAATGATCGGCACAAAGAGTCGATTCCCTGAACGACACATGACTCGGACAAAGTGAAAGTGATTCTCTCGGAGCTTCGACATTTTGTCGCTGCTGGAAAAAAAACATTCTTACAACCCGCGACAGAATCTGTGATATTAACGTCACACAACCAGCACTGCTGAGTAAAAGTGAGTGATTTGTTTATCAGAAACGACTTTATATCGGAATAATGAGTTTATATTTAATATAAAGCGCGTTTTATTGTCAGCAGTAAAACTGCGTCATGTCAGCGGAACTGAGCTGTTTATCTCCTGTGTGTGTGTGTTATACTCGAGTTTATCTCCTCCATTTATTATTAATTAAACATTCAGAGTGTTTGTGTGAATTTATATTTAATAATCTGGAACAGAAACATGATGTAGTTTAGTTTAAGTTTTGACTTTAACGGAAGTCCAGGCGAGGCCGCGCGCGGCCTGTACCGTAGCAGTTCTGTATCGTTAAACGGAAATCACAAAGGTTTTTGGGGTGATTTTCTTATCAAAGTAAATATCTTGGTAACAATCACGGATAATTTCTTCTAATACGTCCAAATAAAACTTAAGTTCAGCTAAAACTAAAGCAAATCCAAAATTCCACGTAAATGACCAACTTCCTAGTTTAATGCCCCCTAGTGGATAACATGATGAACTACATCGACATGTGCGTGGATGGAGTCAGGAGTTATAGAGCCTCGCGCATTAAGTGTAATATCGGGAGCACAGGGGTCGACTTCTTGGCTTACATGTAATAAATAATTGCATAATTAATAAGAAACTATGAAAATAATTGTATGTTAAATAATAATAGTAAAATATATGACCTTAAAACAAAACTGTGTGTGTGTTCTATCATCTATCCATTTATATTACATTTTATTTTACAATGTTTACAATGAAACAGGCATACACATGTAGTATATATCTTCACACACACACTATTAAAGGTTAATAATGTTATTAAAGGTCCCGTATTGTATTTTTAAGTTAACAAAAGTTTCCCAGAGCGTGTGTGTTAATGCTGCAGCTGAAATCTCCCTCAGATAATCATTTCATCACAGCATGATAAACTCTCCCTCTTTCACTCCTCACTCTAACAAACTGTTTCAGTGTCTGTGCAAATGAGCTGCTTCTAAACCGCACCCACTGTGTGCTCTTTGGCAAGGCAGATGTGACGTCTTTTTCCCACACAGCTGCTTTTCTTACCCTGCTTTAGCTCATAAAACAATCAAGGCGAGACCCGGCTTCATATCAGTCGTTTTTTTTTTTTACTTCTCTATCACTAATCAGGCTTTCAGAGAAATGTAAATGTTATAATGGTTTTTATTCAGACAATCTGCAGCTCCTGACAGTTACATGTTTACAGCTCAGTCTCGCCAGGAGCAATACAGTAACAGCAGCCTGTGGAAACAAACACCACTGACTACTCTTTTGGATTTGGGCATTTTGTCTTCATTTTTCCCTGATAATGTTTAACCCTTTTCACATGCCCCTTGGTTTTGGATTTTTATTCTCTTTTTTAATAGCTAAATATTTAGAACATGGACACTCAATTTTCCCCAGAACTTGTATCCTACATAAATCTATCCATTATTCGTCTCTCTCTCTCTCTCTCTCTCTCTCTCTCTCTCTCTCTCTCTCTCAGGTTATAATAGATCTGTCTGCTTTTGCTGCATGATGTCTTTGCACATGTATTTATGACATCACTACTTATTCTTTATTACTGTGAATCCTTCTGCTTCATAGGTACAATCCCGTAGTACTGTAAACACATGACTATGTTTAACCACAGCAGAGACAGTTTCTTTATTTAAATAAGTGGATTCTTTTTCCTGATGTTTGTTTTTTTGTGTTTAGGAGTTTGATTTATTCAGCAGAAGAGATCATCATCTACAGAACTCAGCAATGTGTCCATGAGCTCTCTGTACATATACTAATCAAAAATGTGGAGCCCTGATCTGGACATGATGAATGAGACCCCGCCCTCACAAAAGCAGTAAGTTACTATGTCCTAGTGTTTTATTTACTAGACATTCACATCTAATATACAGCATGTAGTGGGTGTATTTGAGAAGAATATCTTAACCATGTCACCATTCTGTTCATAGAGAAATTATGTCCTTAATATTAAAGAAAGAAAGAAAGAAAGAAAGAAAGAAAATAATGTCATGCAGTTAACAGGTATACAGGAGACAATAACTCATGCCATAATATGAGACACGTCGCTGTATGACAATAACGATGAAACAGTGCTAACACAAAACATTTTATTTTAAATTGTAATATACATGGTTTTATCTGTAATGCCACAACCACTGCAATATCACTACAACTGGAGTTAAACTGTGATAGAAACTGGAGTGCAAATATATACAGCGGTTTACACTCACTACCTTCAGATGGCTGCACTGGTGACATGCTGTGAGTTCTGGGTAGTGAGAGAATGTTAAACACCGTTTCAGTATTATTTTTTCACATTCATGTGGACAGAATGAAACGACGCTGTTGGCCTGGTGTTTGTCTTTCGTGCCATAAGAACAGCTCTGGTGCTGCCATCTAGTGTTGGAGTTAGAGCTCATCTAAAACATTAAATGGACGTTTTGTGATAAATTTGTCTCTACTAATATTTTGAATCCTGATATTACAAACATCTAAATTTTGTCTCATATCTACTCTATCATGTTGTGCAGTAAACACCAGCGAAAGAGAACATCAGGACCCAGCTGTGTCTCCATGAAGAGTAACGGGTCTATGGAGCCTCCCAGGAACTTTAAACAAGGAGACTCGTCATCTGTACACAGGTAACATCCCATAATTCTCAGTGATAAAGTCAAACACACTATTTGTTTATGATGTAGTATATAACGATGCAGTGATTGCTAAATTCTCAGCTGATACTGATACCAGTATTTAAAATTATAATGTGTCTGGTGTCTGATACCAATGCTTTTTGTTTTGTACAGCTTTTGTGTATTTCATAAGGAATTGGTTCTCATGTGCACATTATTACAATGAGGAGCTTAGTAACGTCGTTATACAGCAATTCCAAATAACAATAACTCCTATTTGTTACAGTAAATTAAACTTGAGAAGACTGCTACAGCACTGCTCTAATTAATCTCCATGCCGAACGTTTTCTTCTATAATGATGATGGTGTAGAGAATAAATGTTGCATTCTACATTCCAGTGTGATGGAGTGAATGTATGGTGTTGACGCTGGACTTGTGTGGATGATGTTTTATTTAGCCAGAGTAAAGATGCAGTGTGGAAATCTCTACACACGCTTAAAGAAGATTTCTCCAAATTTAGAAACGGAGTTTTCTTACTATTTTCTCCAAATTCTGTTTATTGTAAAATGATGTAATTAAAAATGCAGTTAAACAGTGAAGAATAGACACGAGGCAATACAGTAAAGCCATAATATGAGATGGACTCCTATACAGGCTTCACAACAGTGATGAGACAGGGTTGACTCAAAACATTTTAGTTTACATTGTAATAAACACATTTTTATCTGTAATGGCAACAAATCCAAATCTGTTGACCAATAAACAAACCAGGAGTCAATAGCAAGTACCAAAGGCGGAAGTTTTATTTACTCTCCGGAGAGGATCAGTTCATTAAACTCCGTTTCATTATTATTTTTTCAAAGATCATGTGGACAGAATGAAACCGTGCTGTTGGCCTGGTGTTTGTCCTTTGTGCTATTTTCAGTATCTCCTTTTCATTAGGTTTAACTTTACATTTCCGATTAGAAATGCCTTAAAGCAGTTTCTTCTCTATAAATGTGAGCTCTGTGTGACACTAGCTCTGGTGCTGCCACCTAGTGTGTAAGATGCGGAAGATCTTATTAAGAATATTAAATGGAAGTATTGTGATACAGGATATGTGCAGCACATTTGTCTCTTCTGTATTTTAAATATTATTATGTACATGAAATTCTCTCTCATGTCTACTCCAGCGTGTTGTACAGTACAGTGCTGAGAGAGAGATCTGAGTCATCAGCACCCAGCTGTGTCTCTATGAAGAGTGACGGGTCTATGGAGCCTCCCAGGAACTTTAAACGTGGAGACTCCACATCTGTACTCAGGTAACATCCCATAATTCTCAGAGATAAAGTCAAAGTCATTATGTGTTCATGATCTAGTAGGAAATGATGCACTGATTTTGAAATTCTCAGGTGATACTGATACCAATATTAAAATTATAAATTGCTCAATGGCTGATACCAATGCTGTTTTTGGTGTATACACAGTGTCATACAGAATATTTTATCGTGTGCATATTATGACAATCAGAAGCTTAGTAATGTGATTATGCAGTAATGTCAAATAACACCACAAGGTGGCATCTCTTTTTGTTACAGTAAACTAAACTTGAATGTGTGTAGAAAAGACACAAGTACTACAGCACTGCTCTAATTATCCTCCATGCTGAACGTTTTCCTCTGTAATGATCAGTGTAGGGCAGGGGTGGGCAAACTTTTTGATTCGTGGGCCACATTGAGTTCTAACATTTGACAAAGGAGCCGGAACAGGAGCAGATAGATGGCATGCTTTGGTCAAAGGGTCAAAGGGTAAAGTGCAAACGTGGAGTACTAGGCCTACGCTTCACCTCAACAAAGCCAATATATCTAGAGTGCGCCATCTAGTGAGGAAACATCAGAATTATAGGGGAAATAAAACATTAACAAGGTTAATTTATAAAAAAAATTTCAAGTTTGGCGGGCCGATTCAAAACGTTAAACGGGCCGCATGCGGCCCCCGGGCCGTAGTTTGCCCATGCCTGGTGTAGGAAATGATTGTTGTATTCTATAATCCAGTCGTGTATGATGTAGTGAATATGGTTGCATGGAGACAGGACTCATGTGGACGGTGTTTTATTTTGTCAGTAAATAGCAGTAAAGGTACAATTTGGAAATCCCTGCACAAGCGAGCTATTTGTCATGGAGTACAGACTGCCATACGGATTGACAACTGCCACTGTGAGCATCGGACCAAAGTTTAACAAATTAATTAAAATTCATAATGGCAATGTATCCAATCACTTGCCAGGGACAATTCTTTTGATCAATAAAAGGACAAGCAACAAACAAGAAAGTTTTATTTACTCTCTGGAGAGGATAAGTTCATTCAGACACACCTGACACAAAGTGTGTACTGTGTATGTACGACGTTTTAGAAATGGATGTTGGTTTGAATCCTCCTACAACCATCGAAGGGTACAGTACAGTATGCAGACACACACAAGAAGTCTTTGACCCACACATCTGTCCTCAAAAGAGTACAGTAGAGTAAACTAAGGTAGGATAGGGAAGTATAGTTATTGCTCTGTCTGGGCCACGTCAGCATTGTTTGTGTGACCTTGATGAGACTTTTTTTTCTGTTACTTTCATTTAACATTAAGTTAACATTAAAACTAAAAGAACATTAAATATTTAAGAAATGGATGGTTACTTGTGCCTTAAATAATTAAAATAATAAATCAGTGTTATCGTGGCTCCTCCTGCTGTCTGACATCCACCTGAAATGCAGGAGCGTCACTTTAACCAATTTAATTGCACAAATGAATAAAATAATTGTGATTTTATTTTGTATATTTCCTCATCCTATGTAATTAATTTCTGGTTACTCGATCACCAGCACAAACACACTGTGCGTCTGAATGGTGTAAGACGTGAGTGTGACTTGCATCAAGCACAGCACACAGGTGTCGATTTTAGCCTGTGATGCATCTGAGTAGTGTAACGTTACATTTTTAACTATTAATGTTTTGAGGCAGTTCGGTTTCCTCTGTGTACTCCAAGCTCTGGTGCTGACATCTAGTGTAGAAGATGATGTAGAGCTCATCAACAGTAAATGGAAGTATCGCGATAGAAAATATAACAAATTTGTCTCTTTCAGGATTTTGACTCACAATATTACAGATAATTAAATTCTGTCTTATATTCACTCTAGAATGTTGTACAGTAAACTGCAGATAAAGAGATCAGACTCACCAGAACCCAGCTGTGTCTCTATGAAGAGTGACGGGTCTATGGAGCCTCCCAGGAACTTTAAACGTGGAGACTCGTCATCTGTACTCAGGTAACATCCCATAATTCTCAGAGTTAAAGTCAAACACATGATCTGTTCATTCTACATGATGTTGTAAAGATGCAATGATTATTAAATGATTGGTTGATACTCATTCTGATGTTTAAAATGATAATTTAATTGATGGTTGTTGGATTTTTATATTTTTGAAAGAAATATTAAGAAAACCTCAAATCAAAACAAGCAGATTGTTTTCTCTCCAGTTTCACAATTTGTCTTTTGTCATTTTGTATTAGCATTGTGTTCTCTAAATATCCATGTATTCATACAAAATTATTCATTTAAAATTAGTGCTAATCTAGATTGTGCTATAAAACGATTCAAGTTATTGGCTTATTAAGAATCCATCAATACATTATCAAAACCTGGAAGCATAGTGCTGAAACGTCAACTTTGTGGAAGAAATTAGTTCAGGAAAAACTCATGAATGGAGATGACTTAAACGGTTGATGAAGTTGCATAGTGGAATGTCAACAGTTAAAACCTGAGCTATATTTAATAATGAAAGTAAGAGCGTTGTCAGACTCACAAATGCACAATGTAATGAGAACTCAGAGGATTGGGACTAAACAGCGGTGTGTCCATAAGAAAACCACTCGTTAGTGAGACTCATCATAAAAAAAAAATTCTGATGATGTTATGATCTGTGGTTGCTTCAGTCGCTCAGGTCGAGACTCAGCAATGTTATGTGGTAATAAAATGAAGTCACATGACCACCTGAATGTACTGAATCACCAGCACATCACATCTATGGAGTTTTTATTTTTATCAGAGAGGACGGGTATATTCCAGGGTTCAAAGAGGAATCATTTTCACACAGGAATCTGACACCACATACACACAATCACCACTTTTTAACATTAATAATATAAAAAAAACAGATGGTAGATTGTGCCTTAAATAATTAAATGGCAATTTAATCTCATCATCGAGCACAGCACACAGGTGTTGATTTTAATCTGCATTTTAGATTGTGATCAAGCCAAATGTGATGGAGACTGGAGTGTACGAATACACCGCAGTTTACAGTAACGACCTTCAGATGGCTGCACTGTGGATCTGCTGTGAATTCTGTATAGTGTAATGAGATAGAAAATGATAAACACGGTCTCAGTATTATTTTTACTGTTCATGCAGACAGAAGGAAACAAGATTGTTGCCCTTTGTGCCATAATGTTTCCTTCTGATAAACTTAACTTTACATTCCTAATTGTATGCTTTAGGGCAGTTAGGTTTCCTCTCTGTAACTTTGTGCTGTGTGATACTACCGCTGGTGCTGCCACCTAGTGTGTGTAATGAGTTAGAGCTTATGAACAATATTAAAAGGAAGTGTCACGATACACAATTCAGCAAATTCATCTGTCCTAGTATTTTGTTATCATGATATTACAGACAACTGTCTCATATCTACTCTATCATGTTGTGCAGTAAACACCAGAGAAAGAGAACATCAGGACCCAGCTGTGTCTCCATGAAGAGTGACGGGTCTATGGAGCCTCCTAGAAACTTTAAACGTGGAGACTCCTCATCTGTACACAGGTAACATCCCATGATTCAAGTCAAACACACTATTTGTTTATGATGTAGTAATTGAGGATACACCGATTGTCAGATTCTGAGCTGATGCTGATACAGATGTTTAAAATGATCATTTACAGTAAACTACAGTAATTTGTTTCCTCTGTACTGATCAGTGTAGTGAATGATTGTTGTCTTCTATATTTCAGTCATGTATGATGTAGTGAATGTAGTTTTGTGGAGACTAGACTTGTGTGCACAATGTTTTATTTAGTCAGAATAGTGATATTGTAGAAACCAATATCAATATTGTAGAAACTAAGTGAGTGCATTATCAGCTCTTCATGCTAGTCGGCTAACCTGGGGCTATTGCTAAGTACAGGCTCTTCATCTCTCGATACATCATGCCACGTTACAATGTCCTTGCAAAAGGGCTGATTTGGGTGATATTATAGCTTATAGTGCGAGTTGTTTGATCTCTCCTGGAGCTGCAGCTGGATCGGCTACTGTTGTCTCAGTCAGACCACAATTAACTACACAACCTGTAACCAGCACAAAACTGATATAATGCAACAGAAAAGCCTTTGTTATAGATGAATGTTAATTTCTTTGCCAATAGCCTGTTAGCAGTTAATAAGGTGATTATCAGCTGGTACCGATGTAGAGCAGATAAATCCGCACTTCTTTATTTTCATGTAGAAAGAAATAAACAGAAAACCCCAAATTTAAACAGAGGCTTGTTTTTTCTCGAGTTCCACAATAGTTTTGTGATGTTATATTTAGCATTTTGTACTTTAAATGTTAATACACTCATACAGAATTATATAAATAAATTAGAGATAAACTTTAGATTGTAGTATAAAGCGATTAATTAAAGTGAGTATCAGTAATCAACAGAAGTTAAGTGACAGAATAAGAACGAACATCATCACTGATACAGAGAAAGATCAACAGCATGAGTGTGACACTGACACGCAAAGAATAACTTAAACCAGTCAGAAATGATGAAAAAAGCCAGATTCTGTTCAGTGTGTAACGATGTGCTTAAAATCATGCAGTTAAAGATTCAAGAGTAAACAAGAGACAATACATTAACCCATGATATGAGACATATCCCTATACAGGCTTCACGATAATGATGACACGGGGTTGATACAAAACGTTTTATTTGAAATAGTAATAAAGTCATTTTTATTCATAACGGCAACAAATCCAATCACTTTGTGTGGAAAGGTTTATTGACCAATAAACATCCCAGGAGTCAATGACAAGCAACTAAGAAGTGAGTTTTATTTACTCTCCAGAGAGGATCAGTTCACTAGACACAGACACAAGGTGTGTGTCTTTAAAAGAAACAACTCGATTGTGTCATTATTTATAGGAAGAATGGACAAAGGGTGAATGCTGTGTGTGTGTGTGTGTGTGTGTGTGTGTGTGTGTGTGTGTGTGTGTGTGTGTGTGTGTGTATATGTGTGTATATGTGTGTATATGTGTGTATATGTGTGTATATGTGTGTATATGTGTGTGTATGTGTGTGTATGTGTGTGTATGTGTGTATGTGTGTGTGTGTGTGTGTGTGTGTGTATGTGTGTGTGTGTGTGTGTGTGTGTGTGTGTGTGTGTGTGTGTGTGTGTGTGTGTGTGTGTATGTGTGTGTGTGTATGTGTGTGTGTGTATGTGTGTGTGTGTATGTGTGTGTGTGTGTGCAGTTTTAGATAAGGATGTTGGTTGAATTCCTCCTACAGCCAGCCATACCAGCTTCATAATGCTGTTCTTCTCAAGAGCACAGTGCTAGAGCTCCGGAAGACAGACACACACACACACACACACACACACACACACACACACACACAAGCAGTCTTTTGGACTTGTACATCTGTCTAGCCCCCAATAAAACACAGTAAATTAAACTAAAATATGATGGAGACATACAGTATGGTGATTAATAATATTAAACTACATTAAATCATAGTTTCTATTAAACACTGCAGTATCACTACAACAGTGTGTTAAACTCAAACTCTGATTGGGCCACATCAACATTTTTGTGAGTCCCTGATGAGACATTAACTCACTCAGAATCACTCAAACTCATAATTCCCAGTTTAAACAAAAAGAAATGTAATTATGTGCTTTGTTATGGGAATGTGAAAACAGCTGAGAGCTTTTGGCTTTGATATTTCCCTGATTTAAGTACAGAAATATTTATTGTCTCATCATCAGCTATACCCCTTTATCCTGTATACAGGGTCGCGGGGGGCCTGGAGCCTGGAGCCTATCCCAGGAGACTTAGGGCACAAAGCAGGACACACACTGGATGGGGTGCCAATCCATCTCAGATCACACACACACACACACACACACACACACATTTTGACAATGTCAATTAGGCTAATCTGCATGTCTTTGGACTGGGGAAGGAAAATCACCAAACACGGGGAGAACACGCAAACCCCATACACACAGACCCACAGACAGGAATTAAACCCGAATTTTTAAACTTTTTAACTTTCTTGCCATTAATAATATATTAAAGTTAAAACACATTTTCTGTTTGATGTAGCAGTATTTAAGATGCTAATAAAGAAAATGTTTTTCCCCCAGTTCTCACTGTGTTCTCTAAATGTTACTGTACTCACACAAAATAATTCTATTAAACGTAGGGCTAAGCTCCAGGCCTCCCAGTGTCCTGTACAGCAGAATAAATATGTAGAATGAATGAGAAAGTAGAGTTAAAGTTACGATTGTATTGTCTTTAACAACTTTTTTCTGTTCAGTGATCTCCTGAGGGCAGAAGACAGAATAGAAAGGAACATCATCACAGACACAGGGTGAGATCAACACCAACAACATGACTGTGACACCGACACACTGGTGTTATAAATCTCTCTGCTGTTATTAACTACAAAGTGATCAGATGAAAGAAAACATACAGTAGATGTACAACCTGTGACTATGTTCATCAGCTCATAAGAAATGCTGATTTAAACTCTAATAATTAAACCCCATGTCTCCCCATGTCTTCCCACTCCACTCTGTCACAGACACAACCCAGAATCTGCTGCTGTAAATGAATTCCAGAAAAACTTCAGATTAAATCTGAAGAAGAAGTTTGAGTGTGTAAATGGAGTGATAATAAATCAGGAAAACCGAACACTCCTGAATGAGATCTACACAGAGCTCTACATCACAGAGGGAGACAGTGGAGACGTCAATAAAGAACATGAGGTGAGACAGATCGAGGCAGCGTCCAGGAGAACAACAACAGAGGAAACACCAATCAAATGCAGTGACATCTTTAAGCCCTTATCTGATCAAGACAAACCCATCAGAACTGTGCTGACAAAGTCTTTATCTAAAAAACCCAAACCCATCAGAACTGTGCTGACAAAGTCCTTATTTAAAAAACCCAAACCCATCAGAACTATGCTGACAAAGTCCTTATCTAAAAAACCCAAACCCATCAGAACTGTGCTGACAAAGTCCTTATCTAAAAAACCCAAAGCCATCAGAACTATGCTGACAAAGTCCTTATCTAAAAAACCCAAACCCATCAGAACTGTGCTGACAAAGGGAGTCGCTGGCATCGGAAAAACTGTCTCTGTGCAGAAGTTCATTCTGGACTGGGCTGAAGGGAAAGCAAATCAGGACGTCCCCCTCATATTTCCACTTCCTTTCAGAGAGCTGAATCTGATGAAGGACCAGAAACTGAGTCTGATGGAGCTCCTTCATGTCTGTTTTAAGGAAACAAAGGAAACAGAAATGTCCAGTTTGGAAAAGGTTCTGTTCATTTTTGATGGATTGGACGAGTATCGTTTCCCTCTGGATTTCCAGAACACAGTGAGAGTGTGTGATGTAACTGAATCAGTATCAGTGCCTGTGCTGCTGATAAACCTGATCAAAGGGAATCTGCTTCCCTCTGCTCTCATCTGGATCACCTCCCGACCTGCAGCAGCTGATCAAATCCCCTCTGAGTGTATCGATCGAGTCACAGAGGTACGAGGGTTCAGTGACCCACAGAAGGAGGAGTACTTCAGGAAGAGGATCAGTGATCAGAGCCTGGCCAATGACATCATCACACACCTGAAGTCATTAAGAAGCCTCTACATCATGTGTCACATCCCAGTCTTCTGCTGGATCTCAGCCGCTGTTCTAGAGAGAATGTTGGGTGAAGCAGAGAGTGGAGAGATTCCCAAGACTCTGACTCAAATGTACACACACTTCCTCATCATTCAGATAAACATTATAAGAGAAAAGTACTCAGAGAAGCAGGAGAGTGATGAAGAAATGCTTCTCAAACTGGGACGACTGGCTTTTCAGCAGCTGGAGAAACACAACCTGATCTTCTATGATGAAGACCTGAGAGAGTGTGGCATTGATGTGAGAGAAGCAGCAGTGTACTCAGGTGTGTGTACGCAGATCTTCAGACAGGAGTGTGAGCTTCACCAGAGTACAGTGTACTGCTTTGTTCATCTGAGTATTCAGGAGCATCTCGCAGCTCTGTATGTGCACCTGATGTTCATGAGGGAAAAGAGAAATGTTCTTCAACAGAGTCAGTCCTTTAATACAATCTCAAATGTCCACATTAGTGCTGTAGATCAGGCCTTAAACAGTGAGACTGGACATCTGGATCTCTTCCTCCGATTTCTTCTGGGTCTCTCACTGGAGTCCAATCAGAAACTCTTACACACTTTAGTAACACAGACAGGAAGAAGCTCCCAGAGCAAAGAGGAAACAGTTCAGTATATTAAAGAGAAGATCAGTCATCTTAATGATTTTAATGATTTTAATGATCATACTACAGAGAAATCCATCAATCTGTTCCACTGTCTGAATGAACTGGGTGATGATTCTCTAGTGGAGGAAATCCAACACTACCTGAAATCTGGAAAACAAAGTGAACTCTCTCCTTCACACTGGTCTGCTCTGGTGTTTGTGTTACTGACATCAGCAGATGAACTGGAGGAATTTGACCTGAATAAATATTTCAGTCCAGAGAAGATAACAGAAACTGTTCTTGTGAGGGTGACGCCTGTGATTGCAGCATCCAGAAAAGCAACGTAAGTAAATCTGTATAAATCTGTTCTACTGTAGAAAGAGAGAAACTGAAACACTTTGATAAATATGTACTTTAAGATGTTTTGAGCTTCAGGTGATACAGAATGATGTTAATGTTAATTTGTGTCTTGGTGCCTGAAATAATGAGAACTTATTGAAATGATGATTTATTATGACAGTAAAGTTGTTTTGTTTTTAATGGATATTTAACTCATGTTCACACCTCCGGGAGGAGAGACTGCAGAGGAGAGACTGTAAAAATCCTGTAAAACTAAATTATCATTAACATAACCCTCATCAGTTTCACACCCATGTCTCCAGGATTTAAAATTTTCATTGTAAATTTTTTAGAAATAGTTTTTGACATTAAATGTGTTAGACTAGAAGTGCAATTAAACTACTGAGGACATGAAGAACAAATGCCATTTATTCATGATAAAACTGTTCTTGCATGTTTTGATGTATTTGAAAGCTGTGTGTGTTAAACATATTTCACATGTGATGCTCTCAGTGAGGGACACGTCAGAGCTGGATTCACTAAAAGACTAAATGTGGAGAGCCGCTGCTCTTTGTCTGCTGTTTGTGACTCAAATTCAGATCCTGAAGCTCTGCGTGTTCCACAGAGTAGATGAGTCGCCTTCAGTGTAACATGTTTAGTGATGTAAAAGTTAAAACAGAGTTAAATCTCTGATCTGTCTGTTATTTAAGGATGAACAAGGTTATGTAGGTGTCTGAGGTTAGAAAACGTGTGGAAACGCCTTGTGTGTATCTGTTTGCAGTCTCTCCCTGTAATTATTGTATAAACTGTACGGAGTGTAACTTGTATGTAGTGCAGCCGGAGCACCAGAACCACACTGCAGCACTTTATTCCTCCAAGTGAGGAGAAAGAACATCTGCATCATCTGGTGGAAATTCATCTACAGTTTCATAAGAGCCTGGAGACTTTATCAATAAAGTGTAGGTCATGGAAAAGCTACGTTTTTAATTTGTGAGCATCAGCGACCATCAGGGTGTGTGTGTGTGTGTGTGTGTGTGTGTGTGTGTGCGTGCGTGCGTGCGTGCTGAAGTCCATGAAAGAGTCTAGTTGTTAGGTGGTGTGGATTAGGGAGCCGCACCAGGAGATGTAATAATATTACTTATGCAGGGCTGCTGAGGGAGTCAAAGAAATAGGAGTTAGTGAGAGAACTTATGACACGCACGGGAGGAACCTCATGTTGGCAAAGAGTGTGGGATTATTAATTAGTAAACTTAAAATAAAACAATAGAAAACTGAAAACAAACTAACAGACCTCCACTCTTTTTTTTTTTTCCACTTTAACGACAGTCGCATTACGTGCTGCTGTTTCTCTGTCAGGTTCACCGGCTGCTCGTGAGAGACTTTGGCTGAGTCTGTTGCCTAGTGATGCGTCATTCATGAACGATTCATTCTTTTTAAACGAGTCTTTAACGTGACTCAGAAGACCGAATAGTCTCTGAGGGATTTGTTAATTTTCTACTGGGCGCGCATGCGCAAAGCATCGCAAGACCTCCGTAGGTTATGTACAGGAAACAGAAATGAGTCGTTACTTTCTAGTCCAAATCGTCCTTTCATTTGTCACGTGACTCCCATAGATGCTAATAGAATGAACGACTCGAAGATATGATGGTGAGCTGTTCATTCTGTTTATAATAATATGTCCTTAGCTGCATTGTAATATTTTAATTACTGGAACTATAGCCAAAATTTGTGTATATAGACATTTTATTTTCTTTCTGATCAAAAGAACGAAATGAACTCAATTACTTTAAAAAAAAAAAAAAAAGTTTTTGATGAATGAGATTCAAAGAACCGACTCACTAAAATGATCTAAACTTCCCATCACTACTGTTGTCTTTGTCTCGTCTCGCTTTGTTTTTGACTCTGATACCTTTACTGGTGCTACTCAGTGACTGCAGGAAGCACCAGGTATCAGGACCCTTAAATAGAAGGGTTTAACCTGGCGGCGTGTCCGCGCTGATTGTATGTGCGGTGGCGTCACCTAGCAACCGCGTGTCTTGACAACCGCGTCTCTGCCTGTTCAGAAATCCGCGGGTTAACAAGTTCTATGTGAACTCGTTCAAAACAGTAAAATATGGAGCTTTGAATAAACGTCTAGATCTGCATTTACTCCGCACTGCCACCTGCCAAACACGAAACAGCAGTGAAAAAGTCCTGACAGAGTATCATATAATTAATACTTATATAAATTACTCATATTAAACAGTATTTATAGTGTAGTGTTATACAGAGTACAGAGTTTAGAGTATAGTGTTATACTACTGTGTCGTTTTATTACTAACTGATTCTTCTTTTCTGCTGAGGTCCTTAATAAAAAAGTATGTTGCATTTACTTCAACTTTTGTTCTATTTCAAGGTGTAGTTGTTGTTCTTTGATGGACGTATCTGTCTCTTAACTACACACACACACACACACACACACACACACACATACACAGGAGGTCAGACACAACACATAGTGTAAGGTGAAGAACACACCTAGAGTCTTACTGACACAGGGAACACACACACACACACACACACACACACACACACACACACACACACACACACACACACACACACACACACACACTGTTAGCTTATGCTGCTACTGTATCTACATGAAGCTCCTTCACCACTGGGCTGGTTATCATTTCAGTATCTCACTAATTACAGAACAAATCAAATGTTTTATATGTTTATACTGTGTGTGTGTGTGTGTGTGTGTGTGTGATGATGATGATGATGATGATGATGAAGCTGAAACTCCCACCAAGTCGATTCTGAGCTGCTCTGACAGTGAATTACTATTACAGTATTTATCTGTTGTGTAACTGCTGTTTGTGCTTTTGGTGTTTATAAAAATGAGAAGGTGCAGTGAAAGCTTTGAGGAGCTGTTTGATCATTTGTACTAGTGTTACTTCATTATGTCTTATTTTATTTCCTTCAGTATCAGGTGTGATAGAATTGAAGGGAGAAGTGCTACAGCTCTGGTCTCAGTGCTCAACTCAGAAACCTCCAATCTGAGAGAACTGCATCTGACTGTGGAGACACTGGACCTGACTGGGAATAAACTAACAGACTCAGGAGTGAATCGTCTCTGTGCTGGACTGGAGAATCCTGACTGTAAAGTGGAGACACTGAAGTAAGATCGTCTCTCTGAGTCACAATAACTCACTAAAAGCAGCAGTTAATAGTTTATACAGTGTTTTAGTAACTGACATGAGTACAGCATGCAGAACTAATATATTACTCACTAATAATAATAATAATAATAATAATAATAATAATTAAACAGACCTACAGTTAGATCCATTTTCAGACACATTATCTTTAATGTAAATATTATACTATGATGTAATGTTGAAGTGTGTGTCATTGTGTGATATGAAAAATTAAATCATTATTTTAAAACAGCATTTTTTATTTGGTTATCTTTGTTAAATATTAAAATTTGATTATCTGGATCATTTAAATGTGACAACTATACAAAAAAATACAAATTAAAAAGAAGGGCAAATCATTTAAAGCACTGTGAATATTAACCCAGGATGTAAATGTGTAGATGAAGTGTGTGTCATTGTGTCTCTGCAGGTTGTGTGGTTGTGGTGTCTCAGATGAAGGCTGGGCTGCTCTGACTTCAGCTCTGAGATCAAACCCCTCACACCTGAGAGAACTGGATCTGTCCTGGAATAATGTAGGAGACTCAGGAGTGAAGTGTGTCTCTGCTGTACTGGAGAATCCTGACTGTAAACTGAAGACACTGAGGTAAGATCATCTCTCTGAGTCACAATAACTCACTAAAAGCAGCAGTTAATAGTTTATACAGTGTTTTAGTAACTGACATTTTCTGTAAGAGTACAGCATGCAGAACTAATATATTACTCACTAATAATAATAATACAATTAAACTGACCTACAGTTAGATACATGAGCACTAAAATACTGTTAAAATTAAAATACTGATAAACTGTACAAACCCTACTGTAGCTCATTACTTGTAACTTCTCTTCAAACATCAACACTTTTGTGCCTCTAGTGCACTTAATGTAGATAATCTCAATAACAGCAGTAATACTTTGGTGTGTTAATAATATCTTGGGATTGGTGAAGAGAAGGAAGACTGTCCAACATGACAGACACGTCCTCTTAACAACAAGTATTACGTCTCACACCTGAGAGAACTAAATGTGAGAGACTCAGGAGTGAAGTGTGTCTCTGCTGTACTGGAGAATCCTCACTGTAGCTGAGGTTAATGTTCTGCTCTTCTGGTGTACGACGCACTTCTGCTGCAGTTCAGTCGGCTTTGTAACTCGTGGAGCTCCGGCGGTGCAGCAGAGCTGAAAGCAGCGGTTTTGTTTATCGTTAAAGGTGAAAGTAAACGTACAGGAAAGACGAACACGTGTGTGATGCTGCTGGGTAACAACGAGTGATTTTACACTGATGAGTGATGTGATCCATTCTGTGTTTATGGTCTCCATGAGGGTCAAACCAGAGATTTACTCTGTAGTCACATCACACCAGAGATCAGCCTGAGAGAGAATAAAGGCTGTGGATCCTTTATTTAGTTCTCTGTGTGTCATCTACAGTATCTGGTGTTACAGTAAAGAGCTTTAATAAAAGGGCTTCCTCTGTTTTATTATAATACCACATGGGGAAAAAGTTAAAGCGAGTAATTTATTCTCCTCAAAATAAATGCTTTAAACTTTATATTATTTTAATTTATGATCCTGTTCTCACCCTGATTCAGACATTCTATAATTTTTAATAATATAAATCTGTAGTGTTATAAATAAAGGCTGTGGAGGTTCAGGTTTATTGTCCCTGTGTAGTGAACTGTAAGTCTAATAGAGAACCATCTGAGACTCTCTCACACACACACACACACACACACACACACACACACACTTACACAAAGGTAATAGTCAGTCTACTGGTCTCTGTTCAGCTACAGCTGTTAAGTTATGAATTAAATTAAAAAGTTAGAAACGAACTATAACACTCAGTATTATTAATTATTATTAATTACACTGTTAATTAGAATAAACAGGTGATATTAAATCCTCATGACATTCTGAATAATAAAATAATTTCACAGACACATCATCTTTAATGTAAATATTAAACCAAGATGTAATGTTGAAGTGTGTGTCATTGTGTGATATGAAAAATGATGTCATTATTTTTAAAAAAGCAGCACTGTAAATATAAACACTGGATGTAAACCTGTAGATGAAGTGTGTGTCATTGTGTCTCTGCAGGTTGGGGCAGTGTGGTGTCTCAGATGAAGGCTGTGCTGCTCTGACTTCAGCTCTGAGATCAAACCCCTCACACCTGAGAGAACTGGATCTGTCCTGTAATAATGTAGGAGACTCAGGAGTGAAGTGTGTCTCTGCTGTACTGGAGAATCCTGACTGTAAACTGGAGACACTGAGGTAAGATCGTCTCTCTGAGAGTCACATGACCTGCTCCTCAGTAAGACACATTCTCTAATAGTGAGACTGAAGCAGAGGTTTTAGGTTCATCATCAATGTCCTGAGGAGGAAGATTGTTTCTTTTCACTGCACACTGATGATTTCTCACAGAGTCTTTGGGTCAGATGTACGTATGTGAGAAGCTGCAGCACAAAACCTGACTTGATGCGACTGCAGTGTGTCTGAAATGATGTGAAATTTACCTAAACACTGTAACTAATCACACACACACACACACACACACACACATACACACACACACACACACACACACACACACTGCACCTGAGACACAAACTAACTGCACTGTGTGAGCTGCAGGGTTTAAAAGCAGCAGTGACATTCTCAGAGATGAAAATGAGTTCTGTTACTGAGGATTATTTCACTACATCTGTGTCTGTGTGCTATGAACAGGGTTGCCAGATCTGTGTTACACAAACAGACAAATGGACAAACAGTATTAAACCCATACAGAGGATTTATAAACTGTGGCAGTAAAATTCACTTTTCGATCATTAAGGACAGTCACATGAGTCTCTGCAGTGTGTGGACATCCAAAAGACGGCCCTTTGACTTCTTTAAAATAGCTTGTGTCGATTCTAATAAAACAATCCCGCTCTTCAGATTTGTCCTTTTTGTGACAGTCACACAATTTTCCTAAAAAACAAAAGAAATGTGTTAGACCTCCTCCAGCTCGGGGCTCAGGGGAACATGTTCTATTTTTATTGAGTGAATGAGAAAGTTTGTATACAGCTCATCCAGAGAGTGTGTGTGTGTGTCTGTGTGTGTGTGTGTCTGTGTGTGTGTGTGTGTGTGTCTGTGTGTGTGTCTGTGTGTGTGTGTGTGTGTGTCTGTGTGTGTGTCTGTGTGTGTGTCTGTGTGTGTGTCTGTGTCTGTGTGTGTGTGTCTGTGTGTGTGTGTGTGTGTGTGTGTGTTGTGTGTGTGTGTGTGTGTGTGTGTGTCTGTGTGTGTGTGTGTGTGTGTGTGTGTGTGTGTGTGTGTGTGTCTGTGTCTGTGTGTGTCTGTGTCTGTCTGTGTCTGTGTGTGTGTGTGTGTGTGTGTGTGTGTATGTGTGTGTCTGTGTGTGTGTGTGTCTGTGTGTGTGTGTGTGTGTGTGTGTGTGTCTGTGTGTGTGTGTGTCTGTGTGTGTGTGTGTGTGTGTGTGTGTGTGTGTGTGTGTGTGGGAGAGAGAAACATTTCACATTTAAAAGATTTATCATTGAGGGACAATTCCGAGAATCTCTAAGTGTTACTACAGAGTAAACACACACACTGTCACACACTCCTGCTGCTGCCATATCGTTAGATAAACAGAGCAACTGCTCAGATCATGTTCTTGGTAGGTGTCGTGTATATATATATCATTCTGTCTAAATGTGTGTGTTGGTGCTTGCAGTAGGACTGTTATGGGTTAGAATCCCAGCTGTAGTTCTGCCGCAGCGCACCGGCACGACATTTAATCACTTTTCTCTCCAGGTGACGAGAAACAGGGTTTATGTTCTCGTAGTTACCTTAAAGTGAGTTGAGTGATTCATGTTGTAAACTCCTGCACTGAGGAAAATACACAGAAACATTCCACCTTAAAAGTTGCCAGAGAATGTAGCTGTGTTGCTCGCTAATGCTAACTAATGACATGAAGAGGCACAGAAACATTTTTTTTTGGAACATGTAAAAAGGTAACATCAGTGATAAATTGTAGTGTGTGTGTTACCGGTCCTGAGATGACCGTGTGTGTGTGTGTGTGTGTGTGTGTGTGTGTGTGTGTGTGTGTGTGTGTGTGTGTGCATGCGTGTCATAAGTGTTCTGGTTCTTAAAGAAATAGCACGACAGCTCTGGTAAGAATGTCGTATTAAACAAACAAGTTTATTACCCCTGTGTAGTGCACTATAAGTCTGTTAGAGAACCATTTAAAAATAAAATATAAACAAAGATGTAAATATGATGAAGTGTGTGTCATTGTGTCTCTGCAGGTTGTGTAAGTGTGGTGTCTCAGATGAAGGCTGTGCTGCTCTGACTTCAGCTCTGAGATCAAACCCCTCACACCTGAGAGAACTGGATCTGTCCTATAATAATGTAGGAGACTCAGGAGTGAAGTGTCTCTCTGCTGTACTGGAGAATCCTGACTGTAAACTGGAGACACTGAGGTAAGATTAATCTCTGGTTGACGGGTAATTTAGTGGCTAATGGTTAGCCTTCTTTAACAATTAATTTTGGTTGAACTTTTATATAACTGAACAGTCACAATGTTACTGTCACAAAATCCCTTTTTCTCCATGCTGTGTTGATTAGAATACGGGTTTAAAAAGCAGCAAAAATGGGTGGGAAATGCCTTATGACATCCCTAACATAAGTGGGTTAAAGTGGTTTTTCTCAGCCATTTCCAATGTCTGTCATGTGATTGGCTAGTAAAATCCACATCACCAAAGTGGCGTTCCAGGGCAGTTTATTTAAAACTACACCCACTGAAATGGTGTGTGTTAGAAAGAAGTTAAACAGAGAGAAAATCAGACCTGCAGGATGTTAGCAGTATTTCAGCTGGAACATTAACACACGCCTACATGAACATTAACTTCTAAAAAAGAAGTAGAACTGGTGAGATTTAAGATGAGCAGTAATATTCAAAATAAGCTTTAACTTGTTCTTCAGGGAAGGTTTGATATCAATCACATCCATATTTTATGGCGAGCAAAAATATCAAATACAGTACATTTTCAGTATAAGACCTTGTATTGCACACACACACACACACACACACACACACACACACACACACACACACACACACACACACACACACACACAGTGTATGTGAGTTATACATTAGACAATACAGGAGCACTGTTTACCAGTGTAGACCCACAGGGGCGTTTACCCTCAGAGTGGGCGTTAACCATCAAGCCTGAGAAGCGTCACATAAACTTCCTGTAAATTGTGTATTTATTTTTCTTCTGTTTCATTTTTTTTATTCCTTTTTGTTGTGGAATAATTACTACTACGTCTGTTAGAAAGTGTGATGCATTAAGGCTACATGGATTGTATCATTTTCTGTTGAACAAACCTTATTGTGTGTGTGTGTGTGTGTGTGTGTGTGTGTGTGTGTGTGTGTGTGTGTGTGTGTGTGTGTGTGTAATATGGATTTAGTTGAAATCAAATCTGCCCACGTTTTAAACATGACCTCTGACATGCTAATATAAAAGGCTAATACCTGCTGATATTAAATAGAACCTCTGACAAGTAAATATGAAAAGTCTAGAAACCCCTTACTAACTGAATAGATGTTTAATAAACAGGTTATAAAAGCCTCTGACGCAGGAACATCAGCTTATAATACAAGTTTAGCAAGAAGCTGCTTAATACTGAATGTAAATACGTAAAACACTGAAATATTACACTTCTAAAAATAACTCAAAGATTATAAATTAGAGATAATTAATGAAATGTCTTGGAGTCAGATGTTTAAATCACAAAGTTAAAAGACACATTTAACCTTCAGCTGATCCTGTACAAAAGTCATCCTCGCTCTCCAGCACTTATGTTCATGTGTCTAAGACCTTTACACATTTTATTTACTGTAGATTTGACGTCCTTAATCTGTAGAATCTGATGAACCTGATTTCTAAGTATTTTACACTCCATCAGTTTTATAATTCAGGATTTTTTATTTAGACTCGAAGAAACAGCAATAAATGATCAGTCAGTAATATTGTTTATTAAAGACATGAGTTTGATTCTCCTCAAAAGGAAGCTTTAAGTCTGATTGTGTTTGTTTTTCACCATGATTCAGACTTTCACTTCCTTTATTCTGCAGTAATATAAATCTATAGTGTTTATATAAATGTATTAAACAAAGGTCACAGGGAAAAACAAGTTTATTGTCTCTCTATAGAGCACTATAAGTCTGTTAGAGAACTATTTTGTAGACTCAACATCTTTAAAATGAAATATAAACCAAGATGTAAATGTGTAGATGAAGTGTGTGTCATTGTGTCTCTGCAGGTTGGAGGATTGTGGTGTCTCAGATGAAGGCTGTGCTGCTCTGACTTCAGCTCTGAGATCAAACCCCTCACACCTGAGAGAACTGGATCTGTCCTATAATAATGTAGGAGACTCAGGAGTGAAGTGTCTCTCTGCTGTACTGGAGAATCCTGACTGTAAACTGGAGACACTGAGGTAAGATTAATCTCTGGTTGACGGGTAATTTAGTGGCTAATGGTTAGCCTTCTTTAACAATTAATTTTGGTTGAACTTTTATATAACTGAACATTCACAATGTTACTGTCACAAAATCCCTTTTTCTCCATGCTGTGTTGATTAGAATACGGGTTTAAAAAGCAGCAAAAATGGGTGGGAAATGCCTTATGACATCCCTAACATAAGTGGGTTAAAGTGGTTTTTCTCAGCCATTTCCAATGTCTGTCATGTGATTGGCTAGTAAAATCCACATCACCAAAGTGGCGTTCCAGGGCAGTTTATTTAAAACTACACACACTGAAATGGTGTGTGTTAGAAAGAAGTTAAACAGAGAGAAAATCAGACCTGCAGGATGTTAGCAGTATTTCAGCTGGAACATTAACACACGCCTACATGAACATTAACTTCTACAAAAGAAGTAGAACTGGTGAGATTTAAGATGAGCAGTAATATTCAAAATAAGCTTTAACTTGTTCTTCAGGGAAGGTTTGATATCAATCACATCCATATTTTATGGTGAGCAAAAATATCAAATACAGTACATTTTCAGTATAAGACCTTGTATTCCACACACACACACACACACACACACACACACAGTGTATATGAGTTCTACATTAGACAATACAGGAGCACTGTTTACCAGTGTAGACCCACAGGGGCGTTTACCCTCAGAGTGGGCGTTAACCATCAAGCCCGAGAAGCGTCACATAAACTTCCTGTAAATTGTGTATTTATTTTTCTTCTGTTTCATTTTTTTTTATTCCTTTTTGTTGTGGAATATTTACTACTACTTCTGTTAGAAAGTGTGATGCATTAAGGCTACATGGATTGTATCATTTTCTGTTGAACAAACCTTATTGTGTGTGTGTGTGTGTGTGTGTGTGTGTGTGAGTGTGTGTGAGAGAGATACTTTAAATATTTTTATCTGAACTTGTATGATATTTCTGTTAGCACCTTGTTCACTGTGAAATATGGATTTAGTTGAAATCAAATCTGCCCACGTTTTAAACATGACCTCTGACATGCTAATATAAAAGGCTAATACCTGCTGATATTAAATAGAACCTCTGACAAGTAAATATGAAAAGTCTAGAAACCCCTTACTAACTGAATAGATGTTTAATAAACAGGTTATAAAAGCCTCTGACGCAGGAACATCAGCTTATAATACAAGTTTAGCAAGAAGCTGCTTAATACTGAATATAAATACGTAAAACACTGAAATATTACACTTCTAAAAATAACTCAAAGATTATAAATTAGAGAGAATTAATGAAATGTCTTGGAGTCAGATGTTTAAATCACAAAGTTAAAAGACACATTTAACCTTCAGCTGATCCTGTACAAAAGTCATCCTCGCTCTCCAGCACTTATGTTCATGTGTCTAAGACCTTTACACATTTTATTTACTGTAGATTTGACGTCCTTAATCTGTAGAATCTGATGAACCTGATTTGCTGAAGTATTTTACACTCCATCAGTTTTATAATTCAGGATTTTTAATTTAGACTCGAAGAAACAGCAATAAATGATCAGTCAGTAATATTGTTTATTAAAGACATGAGTTTGATTCTCCTCAAAAGGAAGCTTTAAGTCTGATTGTGTTTGTTTTTCACCCTGATTCAGACTTTTACTTCCTTTATTCTGCAGTAATATAAATCTATAGTGTTTATATAAATGTATTAAACAAAGGTCACAGGGAAAAACAAGTTTATTGTCTCTCTATAGAGCACTATAAGTCTGTTAGAGAACTATTTTGTAGACTCACCATCTTTAAAATGAAATATAAACCGAGATGTAAATCTGTTGATGAAGTGTGTGTCTTTGTGTCTCTGCAGGTTGTGTAAGTGTGGTGTGTCAGATGAAGGCTGTGCTGCTCTGACTTCAGCTCTGAGATCAAACCCCTCACACCTGAGAGAACTGAATCTGTATGGGAATAAATTAGGAATCTCAGGAAAGAAGTGTCTCTCTGCCCTTAAGGATGATAAACATTATAAACTACAGACAGTAATGTGAGTAATCATGTTTTTATATAAACACTGAAACATTAAAAGCCTGATTAGCATTATTTTGTACATTAGCATTAGCTTGTACATTTCTCTTTAGTTCCAGTAAATATCAGATTACAGAGTTAAAATTTCACTTTATTCTATTTAATCAGACTTTTTCTAACAATGATCTTTAATGCTGTTTGGTGTTGATTTAAACTTCATGTGAGAGCAGAAGACAGGGAGTCAGACGGAGTTTACAAAACATCCCACCTGAGTGCATGAGAGTGATTGTAAATGAACAGCTGGTCTCCTTGTGACACCCTGCTGTCTCTGACTTCATACTGCTGCTTCTGTCTGAATAAGATCATCTCAGCTTTTCCCTGTTTCTGATAAGCAGCAGACTTTCTCCTCAACTCTCATAAAAACTCATGAAAATCATCATCTTTAATGCCACACTGCCACAAATATTAGATTGAATCAGCGACTTTACTCACTCTGACACTCCTTCCAGCTCTCCACCTCCTCACCGTGTCTTCTGTCATTCCTGTAAAATTCACCTCCGCTTCTTCTTACAGTCTGCACTTAAATATACATGTAGAACAGGAGAGAAAACACACAGCAGTGATGTGATTATAAAACTCTACAGTCTGTGATGTGATTGTAAATGTCGGCTCACTTTCCCGTTAGAACTTGTGGAAGTTCTCATTTGTTCTAGCTGAAGAGTCTGACAGATTTTATAAACGTTAAATTAAATAATATACATGAGATAGTAATGTTTTCCTTACAGCAAAAATTGTGCTGTTGATCATGAAGCAGCACCGTCTAGTTTGTGTTTATTAATTCAGATATTTCTCTTTTAGATTTCGTTGAGATGAACAGCTGAGTGCCGAAGATTCAATGTTTCCTGCTTTTTCATGTCAGCAAACAGAGAACACATTTATAGAAATGTAATCTTTTAATAACAACCCATTGAACAGACTCAGAACCTGGACATAAATTCCTCAATCCCATGAAATCCTGAAGGACTGTTAGGAACAGCAGGTGAAAAACCACACGGACTCAAACAGTAACACTGGAACAGAGAGCTGAAATGGACAGGAACAGTTTCAGGATTCTCACCTGACAGGACTGGCATTGGGGAGGTTATCTGAGAAAACCTGTAGGAGACTCAGTACAAGTTATATTTATATTTATCACAATCTAGTTGAGTTCTTTTTGTTTCAGACCGAACCCACCAGGAACCATATATGTTGTATAATGTTGTCATTGGAGGGGAAATTAGGTTCCATTTTAAAAAGCTAGGATTACTTTGATAAAATGATGTTGGGACTTTAGCTTTCTCACCCTGGGCAGATAGAGGAAAACATCCTCATACCATTTCCTAATTTGCAGTTATTTGACTTGGAGAAATTATTTTGTTTGACAAAATGCACCACTGGCAGGTGACTTTAATATAATTGATTATCAATTATACAGCAGTAAACTGGAGACAGCATCATGGGCACCCAAGGTTCTCCCATACCCACAGAGACCAAAGGCCAGGCTGTCCGGTGAAAATAGTCAATGCTGGCCACAACTAAAAAAAGCATCAGTGTACCACAGCTCACCACACATGGGGCCCAGCAGGTAAAGACTTCACAGTTCCCAGTCTGATCGTGCACATGTGGAATGCACCATCTAAACAAGTCTGATCAATGGAAGCTCCACCCCTCAACCTGCAGGACCTAAAGGATCCACTGAGAATGTCCTGATGCTAGACACCACAGTACACCTCTCCCAGTGGTCTCATGAAGCCACACCCCAATAGTCCAGAGCCACCCTGACACAAGGCGAACCCTATAACCTAGGTTTTGTTAATATGAATGGTTTTTACTGTTACAGCTGATCTGTGAGGACATTTACTAGCATCAGCAGCCGGTTGACTGGTGGACCAGTGATTAGCACTCAGCACCATCACCACTGTGGCCTAGCTTTGAGTCCAGAGAAAGACGTCATCTTAGTTGGCAGGGAAAAAAATCAATGATGTAATTAAATGAAAAATTAAAAATTAAATTCTCAGCCAGTCAAGAATGAGGAAAGCAACCCTGGTAACTGAGGTCCGTTCTCATCGCCTGCATAGTTCATTCATGCTATTGCCATTAGGCAGTTGTTACAGAGTCCCACTGGCCCGGAAAAATCATTCATTCTCAGTGCAATAACTGGTCAAAACAGGACTTTTCTGTACATTTTCTAATTGTTTTTGTTCTTGTGTTTTTGTGTAAATTATGGAGCGTTGTCAAAGAATCCCTGTTACTATTTGAGACAGACAATATAGATCCTCTTATCTTCTCTAAGTATATGCTAGAATGAAATTATGATTTAATGTCACATTTGCAAGATTGTGTTGTTTACTTGTTTAACATTGTCCTAATCAAACCCAGTACAGAACCACTTTGTCTAATTTCTAATATTAACAATATACTGCTTGCAATGATTTTGCTTACAGTAATGGTATCACTAAAATATATTGTTTATATATTTAAACAATATATTATATGTAGTTTTATATGCATCAGAGAGAAAATTAGATTTGAAAACCAGTAACAAACACTTTTTATTAAATGTCGAAACACTTCATGTTTTATTTACAGTACAGTGAGAATGTAGGGGCTTTATGAAGGATTATATCCAGAGTGCAAGTGTGTGTGTGTTTAGGTCTCAAATGTTCCCTCCTTCACGATGGCCATTGCCAGGTTACGCGCCAGAGCCAATCGCAGCAGCTCCAGCTTTGTGGACTCGACATCATCATCCTGAAACACACGAACACACTCCGTATTTCACACACTGTACAGCACAGAGATTATTTAGTTCTCCTGATTGGTCTCCAGCTGCTCATTGAGTTTCTATAACAGCAACTCTGATAGTAGCACAGCTACAAATCACAGATATGGTAAAGATTTCTGTAAGATGTTGTTTATTTAACATGTATGGAAGGAGTCTCCAGTGTCAGCATTTTATAAAACTGACTGTTAAGAAGTGCTGTGATTTTAAGTGTGGGTGTGTGTTGTACCTGCGCTAGATGTTCTGGTTCCAGCTTGCTTTTGTCAGACGTCAGCTCTTCCAGACAGAACATGAGTTCATACGTCTGATCCACTGAAAATATCACCTACACACACACACAGGATTAGTAAGGAACAATTCCAAATATAAAGACCTGTTCCACCGTGACGGTGCTCCAGCTGGTGTGTTCAGGTTGGAGTGGAAGATCTTGAGTGTCCTGCACAGAGCCCTGACTGAACTCAACCCCACTGAACACCTTTGGGATACACTGGAGTCTCCTCAACGTCCCTTCTCTTAACTGAATAAACACAAAACCCTCTGAGTGACTGCAGTCACACACCTCTTTCTGCTCCAGTAAGGGCAGGGCGTCTATGAGCAGAGTCATCCAGAAACTTCGAGGAGCTTCGCTGCCTCAATGAACAACTTCTCTCCATAGAGCCGGTGGAACTCGCGGTACTTCCCTAAACACACACACACACACACACATCAGTGTTTCTGAGGACCTTCTATTGAACTGTGTAATGTACTGAAGATAAATAGAAACATATTCACACACAAACAGCTACAGCCTGAACTTCTGTAACATCATCATCCACATACCACACAAAAGATCTAGACTTTATGCAAAACATAAACATTGTGTTTAGCCAGTCAAACGACAGCAGAAACTGACCCAGACATATCAGGGATCTTTACTGTTTTTCATCAAAAACACTGATGTAATTTCTGAGTGAAAATTATGATGCATCATAAAGAGAAAATCTGCAATGGTTCCATGATTAGTAATTATCCCATTTCATAAATAATAAGCCCAAAAATGATTTCCAGGTACAATGCTAAGGTTAAAAAAGGAGAAAACTAAAAAAAAAAGCACATTTTCCACACAAACACCCTTCAGGTACCAAGGAATGTGAGTCTGTCGCTGAGGAGCATGGCAGGTCCGAGATTATCGATCAGATCCAGATCAGAGAACGAGCCTCGCGTGCAGTAATCCTGCAGAAACCTGCACAGCACATGCAGCAGATCATGAATGTTAAACATTAATTAAAGAGCATTAGTTACTATAATGTTGAGAAGTTTTATACATCAGTTATTTCTGACAAGGTGTTTATTCTTGCAGTGAGAAAAAATATACAAAAATATTAAACAAATTCCAGCTCAAAGATGCCTTAAAAAATTATAAATAAATAATATTTGGCATTTAAAAAACCAAAACATGAAACTTGACTTCCTGGACTACAACTCACAAACCTCTCAAACTCTCTGACATTCACTTTAATACAGGTCACATGTACCTGAACCCCATCACTGACAGTATAACAAGACGCACACGGTGATGTGACAACACATATTTCTGTTGCAAAACCTGTTTATACTGAGTGAAATGACTATTTTAATCATGTTCCTGAAGTCCAGTTCCTGCCTTGCCCAATTAATGTTAACATGACGGTTTCCTGTCTGATATTTCAGATTTTTGTTTCATGTGTTTGATGTACTTTCTGTCAACCTGCATTTGCATCCTCCATTCTGTTCCTGACAGAAAACTTTGGCTTTTTATGGATGCAGCAGAAGATTCCGAATATTAGGCAGCACTGGGAGATCATAAGTGCTTCAAGAGTGAGCAGCACCAGCACACTCAAAGTACTGTCCATCACAATGCACTCCAAAACCAGCAACTCAAATTTCATGCCTGTACAGATCACAACTTCACTACCACTGGCAACTTAATTGACCCCATCACAGCCAAGAGCCTCCAGCTGATGCAACATCCACTGCTACTGCAGCTCTAGACTGTCAGCAGGGGTTCCATCACTCCATGCATGGATTCCGTCACAAATGACTTGGCAATATGTGAATTCCATGTTCACAGAATGGGTTCCTTGGGAACATCTTAAGGCCATAACGGAGGTCAATGTACCAGAACAAGTAGTTGGTGATCATGGGCTGGGCAGCTCGTACCACCTTTAAAGACTTACAATTGCGCTCACCAATTTTAACTTCACTTTATCTGACGTTTCAGCTTGATCTCTACTCTACTCATGCACCTCCATAAAAGGGTCAAAATGGCTGCTAAGGAACACAAGACCTGGGCCCTTATTCTGAAGAACTTGAACTCTCACCACAAGGTTCAATTCCACCCTCTACGGTAATCCAGGTTCCAAGAACACTAAGGCAGAGTCCCTGTCCCACAGATACTCAGCTTCTCTCAGAGAACCTGAAGAATTCATCCTACCCAAGTCCCACTTTGTGACAGCTATCACTTGGGCCTTAAACAGGGAGATTAACAGCATACCTGTGCAAGAAAACCCCAAGCATTAACTTGAAGAAAATGGGGACAGGGAAAACAGATTGTTTGAGGATCTTTTCAGCTGGGAATCAGGATAATGGAGCACAACTCTTTCCCTTGGTGGAATATCCTCAAGCCACACTGTGGCACTCAGGAATCCAGTTTATCCACTTTCACTGCCATCAAGAGTCAGAGTCATGTGGGTTCCATTGGCAGATGCCATCACCCCAACCACACATCACATGACTTTCACAGGCAACCTTCATACATTCACAAGTCAATGCTAGACTCAATGCAGACAAAGCAAGCTGTTTGACATGAACCTCATTTACTGGGAAGACTACAGACCAGAGGAGAGGCACTTCCAAAAATAATAAAAAAAAAAAAATGGAGGTGTCCAAGGCTACACTTCCAAAATAAAAGTCAGGGTTTTAAAGGAAATGTACCAGATAAAGTAAGCAGAGGTTTGATTTAAAGCAATAGCAGTGTTTTTTTTAAATCCACATGATACTCAGCTTTTAAATCTGTAAATGGTGATAAAGACAGCTACAGTGCTTAACGTTTGGATGAAAAGAGTTTCTACGGGAAACGGTGACAATGATAATAATAATAAGAAGAAGAAGAATCAAAAGGATAAAATAATTTCATAAATCTTAGTAAATAAATGAAAAATACACTTCTTTTCTTATCACACACACACACACACCTCTCAGATATAAGCGTGGCAAAGGCTGCGTCTTTAGCTCTGATACTCCAAGACAACGCTGAACCCAGTCTGTTATTAGTGAGAGCCCTTTTAGCCATGATCTTACAGATACTGCGCACTGAAACACAGAAATATAGATTAACAGCATCTCTCATCATAATCTCTCATCCTACCACCATATTTAATTCGTATTTTGTGTGTGTATATAAACACCTTGCTCATTCATCTGTCGCTGTTCACAGATCCTGAGCACCTTCAGCGCTTTGCGCTCCGTCTCCAGTGACACTCTCTCAATCTGCAGCTCCAGATACACACGGCCGAACTCAGGGCAGTGATCGAAATAATCCACTGCCAGCTGCCAGAGACTAACACACACACAGACACACACACAGACACACACACAGACACACACACAGACACACACACAGACACACACACAGACACACACACAGACACACACAGACACACACAGACACACACAGACACACACAGACACACACACACACACACACAGACACAAAGCAGAATCAGGTGTTAAATTAGAAATATGAAATACATTGAATACAATACCAAAAAAAATGCTCAAGTTTAACTCAAGTTATAATGTTCTGTTCTTTAATGATGTTGAAAATTTATTAATTTTTCTTCTGTACCAGTTATATTGTTACAAAGTCGTAGGGATGAAGCACAGTGTCAAGAGTGTCAAGAGTGTACTTTGAAGACAGATGACTCTAACCTGTGATGAGAGAAGAGTCCAGAGGCGTACTCCAGCACCAGGAACTCCCGCAGGTTAGAACCAAAACTACACACACACACACACACACACACACACACACACACACACACACACACACACACATATAAACCAAACATATTTTCAAATGTACAACCATGCACAATATGATGTTCAGTAAAATGCTTGCACGACTGCCAATGACTAGAAAAATAAAGTTAAGTTTTCAAATATAAAAATAAAATGTAAAGACAATAAGCACAAATAAAATGTGCAAATACAAATAAGAATAAAAGTTTCCTACAGTTTCCTACTGGTAACACACAGTATGACTGTAGTTTAATCCCTGCTATCCGTTATCACTCTGGTTCCTCTCAATGACTGTTTGTATTGCCATCTTGGAGTTTTTCCTTGCCATTGTCGCCATCTCATCATTTTGATTCATACAAATTCACATTTCATACAAACTTGAATAATTCTTTTGATTGTGTAAAGCTGCTTTGCGACAATGTCAATTGTTAAAAGCTCTATACAAATAAAATCAATTTCAATACAATTTACAGAATGTCAAGTCAAATAAATATGTGCAAATGAAAACATAAAACGTTTATAGATAATTGGAATATTTTTGAGGGCATCCCACTCGGGTAAGTTGTGTCCCACTTCTCGTTGTCAGAGATCAGGCCCATGGTGTTGTCAGCTAAACTGATGATAGTGCTGAGGTTGGTAGTGGCCACGCAGTCATATGTGTACAGTAGAACAGGGGCTTAGGACACAACCTTGAGGGGCTCCAATGCTGAGGGTGAGGGAGACTGAGACATGCCTGCCCAACCTCACAACCTGTGGTCTGAGGAGATCTACTGACACAGAGGCAGTCCCACGTCCTCCGGCTTGGTGGTTAGTGTGGAGGGAATTATAGTACTAAAGGTGAACTATAATCAACAAACAGCATTTTAACATAATTCCCCTTCCTTGTGTGCAGGTAACAGGGATATATGTAGGAGGTGTGAGATTGCATCATATGTTGATCATTTCTGATCCACTGCTACAGGAGGACAATCTTTGATGCAGGAAGAATAGGGGGTTTCTTTGGAACAGGAACAATAATGAACTGTTACCAATTACAACAAGGGAAGGTTACATATCTCTACGTGAACACCGGCGATAACTTTTCAGCACAAGCTCTTAGGACCTGACCTGAGATGCTTTCTTGTCCTGCTGTTTTCATGGTGTTCACCTTCCTGAAGGCTCTTCCCACATCATACTCCAAGATGATAAAGAATGCCAGAATGGGAAACATGTTTATCGATTTGCTGTCATTAGCAATTAGCACTACTAGTACTTTAAGCATTGCAAGCGCCATTAGCTACAGCCTCGACACAAGCATAACTGAAATATCTGCTTCCAGAAACATGTTGACATCATCAGAACATGGAACATCTTCCAGTCTTCATCTCCTAGTATGTACAGCAGAGTGGCCACCGAATGGTCCTTTCAGCACACGACCTCCCTCTGAGGATGAGATGGTGCCTTGGAGCCAACTTTAAACTGCGTGCAGCAGTGGTTCAAGGTCAATTTGCCCCAGGAGGGGCAGGTGATATGTTGATAAAAGTTTGGTGTTGCGTGTCTGAGGTTACCATTTTTTAAGTCTCCCATCCCAATGAGCGCAGCATCCCGTGTGTTGGTCGTCTGGTGCCGAGTGTGTGCCTCATATAGTTCACATAAGACAGTGTCTGTGTCTGGCTGTGATGGAATATAAATGGTGCTGACTATGACCCAAGTAAATTCCAAAGGAAGACAGAAAGGTCGACATTTGATGGTCAGTAGCTCCAAGCTGGATGTGTGCAGGAACATGTGAGAGGTAGAATGCTCCACTGCTACCCCCACAACCCGATTTTGGATAAGCGGTTGAAGAAGCATGGATGAAAATTACGTATATAAAATTACTGTGAGAGCAAAAATAAATTAAATAATATTTGGGTAAATACTCATGTGGAAGAAAAACATTGTTAAATTTCTTAAGCTAGATGATACTATGAGTTGAAGGGTGAGAAAAAAAACACTGATTTTAGATTACAAAAATATGAAATCATTAAAAAAAAAGCTTAAAACCTTATATTTCTACTAACGCGAGTGTGTGCGCGTGTTTATAAGGAGCTCTTACTGGAGGTTGTGTGACTGCAGGAGTTTGCAGTGATCCAGCAGGTCAGTCAGGTGAGCCACAAACCACCAGTTATTCAGAGCAATGCTGCAAATCAACACAAACAGTTTTTAAACAAAACAAACAAACAAACAAACAAAAAAACAGATTAAAGGAATAAATATGTCACAATTAGGAATTACAAATATTTGTTTTAACACAAGTGCAAGGAGATATCAGGACTGATGACTAGGGCTTCTGTAAAATACACGAGAGTGTGAGAAAGACAGAGATGAAAAAGAGAAATGAGAAAGAGAGAGAGAGAGCACAATGGAAGATATAAGTCAGATGGAAGAGAAATGAGAGAGAAATGTGTGTGTGATTGAGTGTGTATAATCTCTGACCTGCAGTCTTTAATGACTTGGTGAAGATCGAACTCAAATGCAGCCAGTAAAATGCTGTCCAGAGGCTCTGGAGCGCTGTGAGACTCCAGGAACATGTCCATACTGGACTACACACACACACACACACACACACACACACACACAGGTGGAAATGAAACACATTTTTATTTTAAATTTCACATATTTAACAATTGAAAAGTCATTGGTGTGTGTTTGCCGTGTTATTATTTTATTATGTTATTAAACTAATGGACATTACACTGAATTATTTGTGCGCGCGTGTGTCTGTGTGTGTATACCTGAGCGTAGTAATGCAGCTCAGCGGGTTTAACTGTAGGATGAGAGAACAGCAGACGGCTGATCAGTAAATGGTACCAGGTTCCCAGCAGCTCTTTGTGCTCCAGCAGAGTGTCTTCATCACCAACCAGGACCTGAACACATGCAACTAATTCATTAAAATTTTTATTATTAATATTTTTATGCTATTCAAGACAAGAAATCCCATCAAGGTATAACAAAATATAAAAATGTGAAAGTGAAACATGACACGATTACAGTAGAACTTTGAAATGTCAGTCTTTTGCAGTAGTCAGCGGTAACAATGTTAACTGTAGTTAAAAATAACCAAAAAAGTGTTTGCTTTGTATCTCTTTATACAAATGAGTATAAACTAAATTAACTGTAGATGTAAACTAAAAATTGTGTATTATTCATTAATTAATTCATAAAGTCTTATTGGTGAACTGCTGTGAAGGAAAAGGAATAAGACACTCATGTCATGCTGTCAGAGGAAAATAATCAACTTCTGGGTATCAGGAACTCTGTCAGAGTGTTATATTACATATACATACATACACACTTGCCTGTATCCATGCGGATAAACAACTTTCGCTGTGCATGTCCTGGGCTCTGCTCAACAGGAAATCAGTTATTTTGGGTTGTCTGCAAAACGCACCCAATGGAATTTAATATACTCCTCCTAGGGAATTTATACGATCGGCACCAAACCAGGCCAATATGATCTCAAGACACTGAGGATGCAAAATTGCGAAGGAACTTTTGATATTTTAAACGGTTCAGCCATGACGATGCCTAAAAGTGGCTGAGTGACATCATATTGAGTGACATCATACTGTGATGCTTTTTTTCCAACATCTGGGGCTTAAGATCAGGTCTTGGGAAGATCTTAACATAAAATGCCCACTAATCTAAAATTATGCCATAAATGGTATTGGCATGTCACTGCCCACTGTCCCCACTGTCTTTCTGGTGTCTTCCCAGGTGGCGATGGAACAAGTGCTTGGGCCCGATCATCGTTGCTTGTAATTATTATTATTATTATTATTATTATTATTACTATGGGAATATCTCACCTTGCAGATGGTCTCCAGGTGACGGTTGCTAGCAAAGGAGTTGTCTTGGAGACAGCGATCACACTCCTCGTGCCAGTGCCTCCACTTCACATCAAACTCTGTGAGGGTCTGAGTGCTACCCGGCTACACACACACACACACACACACACACACGGTAAAACCTTTAAAATGTAAAAAACTTTATACTTCACTGTTTAGAATTTATGGTGAATTAATCCTCATAAAGCATTGAGGCTTTCTCCAAATGTGTGCTTTTATTCAAAGCTTTGAAACATTTATTCAGGAGTCACAGCGCCATCTGTTGGTTAGCTGAGATTAAAGCAGCCATTCGTTGAAGCCCTGTCATGCCTCACACACTGAACTAGTGTGACTTAAAAAAAAAATGTAAAAATCCTAATTTAGTGTTTCTGTAAATATATTCTTGTCGTTCACTCTTGTGCAGCAGTAAATGTGTACTGTAGTGGACTTATGACAAAAGTATATTGTACATGTCGTGTTCAAATAGTCCACCCATTAATTTTCTTTTTAGAAATAAAACCTTTGAAAGTAGTTTTATAGACTCGATGTCCACTATGATCTCATAAGTTTTAATTCTTTATGCATGTGACAAGACTTTATTATTAGCATAAGAATGTTTTTACTGGAAAATGATTGTGATATAATTGTTGCATGATTCTGCAACACAACCTTGTTTGGTACCAGGTCGACTTTTGATAATCATTTTCCACTAACACTCAACAATTAATATTAATCTCCTACAACAGTAACATTTTCAGCAGTAACTCGTTCTTATAACCCAACATTATCTTATATCGGTGAAGCTTTATACACCAACCAGCCATGACATTAAATCTATTAACATTATAAACACACTGGGTTTGTGTTCCTTGTCCTGCTAGTGGCAGCTCTGGCCTCTCGGGACATGACTCCACAAGACCACTTGGTGGAACCCTGGCT